>CM076578.1:1619419526-1619948439 GCA_034641835.2 Pinus albicaulis
CCTCAGACGGAAGTCTTTAGAATTGAAAAAGGCCTCGAAAGGTATTTTTGAAGTCTATACAAATCTTGAATCCGGGTTTAAATTAAGGCAATGGGTAAATTTCTTTGTAATACTCGAAATATTCAAATTAAATCATTCAAACACCGGATCAACGTTATGCAGGACTGGAGAAAATTATGTTATGCAAGACTAAAATTCTTTTCCGCATACTAGGTGAACAACATAGGAATCAATCGATCTGGAAAGGAGCGCAGCATAGACAATCCACCCCGTCGTTTGTCCTCGACATGATATTGGAGACCACACCATTCACGCAGCAATCTCAGAATGAAAACTTACCTTAATCCCAAAATGCCTCCAGCGCTCACAGGTGAATCTGCAGGCTTATTCTAAATTTCGCATCCCATCAACGCATTCTCAATGTCGGCTCGACTGCTTTACCCAGTAGCCTGTACGCACACCACAGAAAAAAAACGCCTTCACAGCTTTTGTAAAAATGCCCTCACGGCCTTCACACTCAGCCTCTCTCAGCTCTCCCTGAGCTCTGATACCATGATAAGAAATGCAGAAGACAGAAGTTTGGACAAACACACGGGAGCTCACAGGTGTAGATCACCAGGAGCTCCCACCAGCAAATGCATTCGCTTGGAGTTCTTCATTAAGCATCAAGAATTAAATAGATACATAGGTAAAACAGATTCCTAATTAATAGGAACTGAATGTCAAATAAAGAGCAAATCATAACTACGTAACCTATTCTCCATTAATTTCTAACATTCACAAAAAGACAGACGATCATGCATTTGTCTGTACATTTATTTTTCTGAAAATTGCATACAACCCGAGGAGATGAGGACGACCCCTCCGTCTTCATCTAGCTAATTTCTATCTGCCAAACAGTTCTGGAAAAAGAAATCTCTTTTGATAAGAGCTTTTTTGGCGTTGGTTTGTTCGTTTCTCTCACAAATATTATGAGTGCCTTTACGAGGTTTGTTTTTACCTTGGCGTTACACTATTGAAGATTGATCACAATAATATGAGTGAAAGGAATCTTGTAACAAACAAGGAGGAAAGGCACTTATGACAACCGTAGTTATGAAAAGATTTGGATCTAAAGGCAGAAAACATTTGAATGGTCTAATATCAAATCAAACGGAGCGTAGTGAAGACAGATAAGATCCAAGGGGAGTTCTTCCATAGAGAACAGCTTAGAGTGCAATAATGGTGGGACGATCATTGTTAATTGATTTGTTTATGTAGTTTATTGTTTATGTTAATTAAATTTTAATATATAATTAATAACTATTAATTATATTAATAGTAAATATTAATCAAAAATAAAAATCACTAGATAATAATATAAAAAATCAAAATATATTAGAATATTATAATTTAAAAAGGTTTTAAAGGATTGGAATCAATTGGAAAATACGAAAGTACTTTATTTTTGGCAAGGCTTGATTTAAGAGAGGGCATAAACATGAAGTTATGGGGACCTTGATATATTTTTCAATGTTGGGTTATGTCTAAAGAAAGTGTAATAAGAATTTAGCATAGTAACCTATTTTTTTTAGATTAAAAAAGAAAAATAAATAAAAAATTTAAATTCAAAATGGGTTGAGCCAATTGTGGAAAGAATTAGGATCTATTTTAGAGCTTGTAATGCCACCAATATTCAAAACTAAAGGTATTAGGGACGAGACACCCAAAAAAATCCAATTAATAATAGGAAAATTTTAAGGTTGGAATTTTTTCATCTGATAATCTCACTAGTACCTAATATGAAAATTATAAAATATTTATTGATATACTTGTAAAATTATTCAAATTTATAATGGTTTTATATATATTGTAAAATTAGGGCTAAACATTTTTACAAAAAATGGAAATTGACCATTTTTTTTTTTTGGAAAAATCAGGGAAAATTAGCCCACTTATGAATATTAGCTATTGTAAAATTTACGCAAATCATTTTTATAAAAAAATGGGAATTGGCTATTTTTTTTTGGAAAAGGCATAAAAAATTAGGGCACCTACGAGGCACCAAATAAAATACAACCATGTTAAGGGTTTGTGTGTTGGAGGCACAAGAAAAATAAAAATAAAAATAAATCCAACCACCTTAAGGGATGTTGTAGTTAGGAGGGCACATCAATGTTATGCTTTAGTGTAGTTGGGAGGAGACACCAACTATTGGACTTTGAATGTTTGTTTTGTAAGGCGGCTTAGGTTCAAAAATCATGATACTGAGGAAGAGACACCAAAAAAAAACAAACCATGTTAAGGGTTGGTGTATTCACGAGGAGATACCAACAAAAATCCAATCATGTTAAGGGTTGGTGTAGTCGGGAGAAGACACCAAAAAAAATCCAACCATGTTAAAGGTTGGTGTGAACTTGGCCGAGTGCAATCCTTGGGTGAGAGATGAAAAGAAACCGAATCATGTTAAGTGTTGGCGTGCAAATTATTATATGATGATATTTTGTAGGTTTTTCTTTGTAAGGTAGGAAAGGTTGAAAACTCATGACAATAGTTAGGAGGAGATAGGAGGAATAATGTAACCATGTTAAGGTTTGGTGTGTTTCAAGTTGGATGTATTCCTTGAATGAAACACCCAAACAAATCCAACTGCATTGAGGATTTATATGTGCTCTCTTAAACGACTAACTAATCTCATAAACTGTAGACACACTAACAAACCAAAAAATAATAATTTATATATTATATTATTGAGATTATCATACTTTTCTAAATTAAAATTTTCACACTAATTTTAAATGAAATATGGTCACACTGCTTAACTATTCTATTGTTAAAATCTGCTATTCTATTAATCAATTAACTAAATGGATCTCGGGGTGAGATACTTGGAGTGTGGAAAAAGACTCCACAAAATGCATTAACTATTCATTCACAAGAGCCTCAAACATATAGGCTTTCACACGGGGTGGTTCCAACCACTCTTTAGATATTAGGATATGAGACCTAATCTTAGATTCTCAATCCTATCCAAATGGATAGATTTCTCCATTTTCTTTTAACACTTCTACTTAATGTGGAAAGGGTACTAAAAGACTAACATACACCTACTGGTCTAGTCTTAGCTAGGCTTACATAAAAATATAAAAACTTGGTAACAAAGGTTTTCATTTTGGTCTTTTTTCTTGCGAGTCCATGCTTGTTCATACCTAGGCAAGCCTTCATCTTTACTTTCCTTGCTATCAGGTAGTGATATATCTTCACCTCCTTTCTTCCCCAATGATCGAACTCTTAAACTCTTATCCTCACCCCTATCAAAATTATGACAAGCTTGATAGAGAATTTTTCCTCTCACTATTTCCAATGTCAAACATCTGAATGACAAAGATGTTGTCTTCAACATTCGTTGATGCAACTTCTGTGTTGACTTCATAAAGACACGGTGTTTCAAGCCATGCTTCAAGAAACTTCAATTCCTCTTCAAACTTTGTTAATTATTCCTTGTCATTGTTCCTAACATCTGCACAAACATAAATATTCACGAGATCATCATAATTTAAATTCTCTCGATCTTTGTCTTCTTCTGCCATGTCTTTGCAATCAACTTCATGTGGCTCGTCCAAATGATCTTCAACAATATTCTCCCCTTTATATCCTTCCTAAAGAACAACTCGTGAGTCTTCAATCTCAGGAAATTACACGCTAGATTATGCCTCTTGATTCTTGTGGTCATCAATAGAACCACATTGTTTTTCCCAAATTTCTTATGACTCGAACATACTACCCACGCTAATAATTTTTTGATACCATGATAAAAAATGATGGATTGAATTCATTAATAAAAACTACTCAGCTCTACAATGGAGAGACTGAACCATGAGAGCCTGACTCTGCACAACGCTATGATGCCATGTTAAAAACTATTATTCTATTAATCTATTAACTAAATGGCTCTCCAGGTGAGATGCCTAGAGAGTGCAAAAACATTCTACATAATGCACTAACTATTAAGTCACAAAAGCCTAAAACATATAGGCTTTCACATTAACGGGGTGGTTCCAACTACTCCCTCGATATTAGGATCTGAGACCTAATCTTTGGGTCTCAATCCTATCAAAACAACTATATTTCTCCATTATCTTTTAACATCTATGTTTTGGATTTTTTTGTTAAAATATAAAAATTCAATTGTTAGTGAAAATGTAATCTTTGATTGTTTAAAATAATTTTAAAATAATTTTTTGACAATATAAATTATTCAATATCTTCACCTTTACCAATTATGGAGATTATACAACTCAAACTCCTCATTTTAAATGTCTATCAAATTTTAGAGAAAATTGAAAAAAAAACATTAATTAAATATATATATAGAGTACAATTTAGTGTTTTTAAATGTCCTTTACGAAAGCTAATCCCTAAGGAAACTTATTATAGTACTATAAAACGAGCATAACATATTTATATATCATATTTTTTAGTTTTAACTATTTTAAAATACAATATGAAATATCTTTTTTTTAAGATTTATATAAAAAGGAAAAATAGTAATAAAAGTATTTTTATTTCAATAAAACTAATAAATGATTTCAATTTCTACGTTAAAAACAATATAAAGAAATAGAAGACAAGAAAGAAAATTGAAAGTTCAAAATAAAATTATGATTAAAACATTTCCACCATATATTATTCACTATGAGAGAGATGTGTAATTTCTTTCTTAGTCAACATAAAGTTAACATATGATATAGGTTCAAATCTAGATAGAAGTATATATACCTTGATACACTTTAGCAATCAAATTGTTATAACAAAATAAATCATTTGTTCAAGACAAGTAAAACATATACACAAATCAATATTTATAAATTTAAAATAAATTTATTAGTATTAATATTTATAAAAAATTAATTTAAATTTATTATTATTATTTATAATATAAACTTATTATTTCTATCATTTATAAATTAAAAAAAAAATATGTTCTTAAATTGAAGTTTTCAAGTTAATACATATTTTTTTATCAAAACATTTCAATAACGTGTTTCTCAGTATATAACAGAGGTGTACAAAGTCCTTTCATATTCAACATAAAATTACCATATAACATGAATATGGGATATTTTTCAAATCTGAAATTAAATTAAGTTCGAAGTAAGATGATATTTAATTTCCGGATTGAGACTTCGGAATAATGGAAAACCGAATAATCTTTTACTCATTGCTTTCCTGTTTGCAACAGACAAACTTGGCAAGTTCATTTTGTAGTTAATTTCAACTTATTCTTCATTTTGTTAAATTTGGAATTTACTTAATTCTAATTTTCAGCAGTAATCACCATGATTAAGACAACGACGCTACCAAATCTCAACACGAGAACACGTTTTTAAAAACAAAATGTGTCTACATCAAGTTTAAATAGGGTTAGCACTGTAATTTGTTGAACTTAAAGTGCATGCACGCTCTTCTTACCACTGAAGCACCTATTTGACATACATAAAATATTTCTATGCTTCAAAGTGTCAAACAGTTTTCTTTGTGCACAAGAAAGTGTATGTAATTTTTTTTCCATTTTAGTGTTGGAGTTAATAAAATATAAATTGTACCATATGTTGCAAAGAGAATGCCCTAAAGTGATAGTATATCGAAAAATAACATGGATGAAGACATATGTGATATGTTATATTTTGAGTTGCAATATATCAATTAAGGGAATGCTTCTAGGAGTTTCAACATTGTATTCACAACCCGTTAATTTTTTTTTGCTTCACTTTTTGCTTCACTTGTTTTTTATACCGTGTACTTTCTCTTTAGTGAATTTTGTTACAAATCTACCAATTCAAATAACTAGAATGTCAAACTCGTATTATCAACTACCACTTTTCTTTGGTCTATAATTCTCATTAAGAGGATTTTGGGAATAACCAACAAACCAGAGTGAAAACTTGTTTTGGGTTTGGATATTTCCTTCACCATCTTCAAGATTTCCAAGTGACTTAACCTAAAACTTTAAATATCAACATAGACAATGATATTCTATTATCTCCTCCAATGTACATTTCCATTGCTTCCTTACACGTTTTTGGTCTGAAAAACCCTTTAGGAGTCTTTTAAGAAAAAACACTAAGCCAAAGTGATTTCCACATGTTTTGGCAAAAAAGGATTTCCTTGAAAATATTCAAGGTTTGGAGTTGTCTTAACCTTGAATTTTAATAATCAAATTAGAAATTTATATTTCATTTGCTCGTCCCATGTACATTCTCATTGTCAACATGTAGTTTTTGTTTAAGGGGCCATAATGAATCTAAATATTTGTTCCTCCTATGTACAGTCTGATTGTCAACATGGATTTTTTGTTGAAGGAGCCATAATGAATCTAACTTTGACATTTTTTGTGCCAACAATTACTGCTTTATGAAAAATTTATGTGCTTGCAATTGTCAATTAGGATATATGTATGATCAATTGTAGTGTTGGATGACAACTTATACCTATTATATATGCTTTTTATAACTTTAAATGTGTGTCATTTAAAGTTATAATCAAATCCTTTAACATTGTTTTTTTAATCTTCAGTTATCTTCGTTTTAATTCTTATGCATTGAATTGCTTACCCATATTTTACTTAACCATTTTTTGTTCTATTTTAGTTTAATAATATCACATAGATAATAAGTGCAAATAATAAGAACATCACATTGGGAAGGCCGTGCGTGAGGAGACTATGGAGGCTAATTAGTTGTACAAGCCTTTGGCAACAAGAAGTTAAACAAAACCACACTCACCACCTATTAGTAGATATTTGAATGAGGCATAGGAATATACATAGTAAAAATTCTTTTATTATCTAAACAACTTTAGTTCTGGTTTATACCCTTCTATGGAACTAACTATCTTGGAAATTTGGAAATGGATGGTTTGTGAATGTAGGTATGGATCCTTTATTGAATCATTATATGCTACAATAGGTAAAATATGATTATTTTCCAATATACGATCAATTAATTTTATATGTTAGATTTAATATCTAGAATTTCTTATCTTCTATCTTAAAAATATATTAAAACTTTTTCCATTTATACCTCTATATAATACTTTTTATTAACTAAATTTTGTATATATTTTTTAAATTTAATTCTAAAAAATCATAAAAATAATTTCAAATAATCTATGTCACTATAGATATTTCATTGAGAAGATATTAAGTAAACTATTGGTTCTCCATTTAGGAATCTCTCTATATATATTATTGAGAATATATTAAATTAACTATTGGTTTCCCATTTAGGAATTGGATATCATATTCATTAGATTTTTATAATAATTACCTTCTCCGAAAACACTTCTTTGGAGTATATTAATTGAGAATATAACAATTATATTTAGATAATGAACTATTTTTAGTGTAATTGTCCTCATTTTCTTATTAAAATTATAAATAAGAAAATTTCATTGTAACACTAAGTTATAGCACTTTTAATTAAAACTAATTTTTATCTTTTTTCCATAGTTGACATTTATTTATTTATTTAGAAATTTTTTTTTTCTTTATTTAAAAATCAACTTCATGTTGAGCACATATGGAATCGTTAACCAAGAAATCAAAAAAGTGTGATGTGTACATAACCAAAAGATCAAACTATGTCTTACATATCCATTGAACTATATTTTTGGATAGTGGCATTGCAATTATACATAAAAGCCCTCATTTCAAGAGTCTCACAACAATACATGGAAAACATGTGCATCGAAAGTCACCTTTCCAACCACTGAGTACATTACCACAAAGGTATATTATACATTTATTAATCAAAGGTATGAAAATCCTCCTTACTGATATGATTCTAAACCAGAAACATTGAACCCCCAAAGAATCCATTTAGCTAAAAAAAATTGGGACCCTTGCTGAAGTAAAAAAGGATTCTACACTTGATAAAAAAGAACAAGTTTTGACATAACCATCAATTTCAACTACATTGCTGCATTATAGAGGAACACATTGGTAATATGCGACTAAAATATACCTGAGGAAAAAAAAAGACATTATTTCCACACTTTGCAATGATATCATTGCATGGTATGTTTTTATCTTGAATATAGATGCAAGTGTTGCCAATATCATTTGAGAGATACTCTAAAGTATGACCCCCTTCAAAAACTAAGCCCCTCATAGGATAGTCGAGATGCTGCAAGATGTTGACCCTGCCTTTCTCAGACTTCCATGGTACTCTCTTTGTGGGTGATTTTTTAATGGGGAAAGGAATTTTAAGGAAATAATATTTCCACATTGATTCAGCATACCCATTTCCACAATATTCAGGTATCACAATTCTAATCATATCTCTATAGTTCACACTTAGTTATCACATAAAAAAAATTAAAGACAATGTATTCTTTAACTTATACTTACTTTTGTTCAAAAGTTGCACTGAAACAATTTCAGTGAGTAAAATTTCACATGTTGCAACTAAAATATTGGACTTAAGCGGAAGTGTAGATGGTTTATAGTTGCAAAATATTCCATATTGTTATACCCAAGACGAAAAAATGGGTTTCTAGCCTCGAAAACCAAATCCAATGCTAACATAAGTTATCATGGTCAATGAATTGGGGAAATCAATCCAATACTCTAGGAAAAATAAGCACATACCCATATTAGATTGGACTCACCTGCAGTATAAAAAATAGTAACATCAAAAATTGCATCAAAGTACAGTAAAAAGCCTCAAACATTGTATCATCGTATCCTCAAGCATTGCATCAAAATGTGCTACCATCATTGTCATTTCTTCTTGGATTTAGCGAAATCACATTTTACTGTCAAAGGCATGGGGTTTTCCAAGAACTGAAATTTTCTTTCCTTTCTTTCTTCAAAACATAAAAGCACCTCTTTGTGGCCTACTTTGGTGAAGTTTAATTCACTGGGTTTGAAGCCCCGCAACACCTTGTCCATTTGAAATTCAGTCTGACATTTCTTAAGATGATGACCTTTGAGCTGACAAATGAAACCATATTTTCCATGGATGATCTAAAATTTATTACCCGCAGACAATTTGTGAATATAATCCATATCAAAACATGTCCTCAAAAAAATAACTGTAAAAGGCATACCCAAATTAATGTATGTTGAAGAGAATTTCAAGAATTTGCATCACATTTTGCACATTGAAATTTTATATGTTCCTGCAATTTTCCATCATTTCAACATTTTTATTGGATGCAATATTGTTAGTATGTATAAGGTTCCATATAAAAAAATTTGAACAATTATGAGTAACTCTAACATTATCTTAACTGCTTATTTATATACAAATTAATATAAAATGTGAGAAAGTGAGTGTATTGATTTAAATCCTCCAAAGGAGTGGGATACTTGTTTGCAAAACAAAGAAAATAAGTGTATCGACCTCACATGGTAAAATCCAACAAAATTCCACATGAGAGAGACATTCATGTCAACAATGGAGAATTTGGTAGATATCAAAAATTTTGTAAGCTTAGAGATAGGTAAATGGGAAGGCCAGATATAACCCATAAAATGAATAATAATGGTCATTAGTGTGGTCATTTCAAAATGTAAGCCTGTCAATGTAGTAGCTGCATAGAAAGAAAATAAGAACTCCACTTCCTAGATTAGAGAATTCACCCATCTAACACATATTCTTCTGGTTCCCCCAAATTATGAGCAGTTTTGTGACCTAGAATAGAAATAAATGTAAAATTCTCAGACTCCGTTTCTCTGTCTCACATAAATGTATATGTATCGGAATTCCCCATCAAAGAAAAGATTTCAAGCTTATTGATTTGTACATAAAATAAGTAAAAATTAAAATCAAGTAATTAGAAGAAAATATCAATGTGTGAATTGGTTTATACACTTACAAACAATGTCTTACACTAAAAATATGGGTATAAATAATATGAAGTCATTCCCTTAACCCCAAGGAAATATTATTATAGTGGTGTTTTAATTTCAATGCACTTTTTTTGTTTCCCTCTATTTTATTTTATTTCTAAGATTATATACTTAGTAAAAGGATTGGGAGGAAGGACAAGAATCCTCCCCACCAAGATTCAATTCCCACAAGTGGTATGATCAGTATTGACAATATCGACAATATATGCATACAATAATGTCCTATAAAAAAAGAAAATAAAAAGGAAATATTCAATTAAAATAGGGAATTTTGAAATTGGAAAAATGTATTAAGAGATGTTATTTAAAATATATATAATATGAATTCTTTACCTGAACCCCAAGGATATATTATATAGTGGCATATCTATGTTTTAATTCCAATTCAACTGTTTTGTTTCCCTTTATTTTATTTCATCTCCAAGCTTATATATTTAGTAAAATGGATTGGGAGGAATGAATGGAATCCTCTCCACCAAGATTCAATTCCCACAAGTGGTATGACCGATATTGACAATATTGACAATATATGCATACAATAATTTCTTGTGAAAAAAGGAAAATAAAAAATAAATATTCAATTAAAATAGGAAATTTTGAAATTGGAAAAATATATTAAGAGAATTTTTTTAATCTATAATGCAACTAAGGAATTATTTGATATACAAAGAATGATGTTCTATATCATAGGTTCACTAAGTGAAACCTTTTTACCATGTCATTATCACCACCAACTTAAAAGAAACAAAGCTCTTACATGAATACAACAATCATTAAAAAAAATCCAACCATTTAAATATTTTAGAAGGAAAATTGAATAAAGAAAATACCTTCATATCAAAAATGGCTTAAAAAAAGGTTTATATATAAAAAAATATACATGCTCATAACCAAATCTAAAAGTGGTTGGAGTCTTTTTTTTCCTCCATAAAATGAGAACTAATACAAGTTATGTTTGATAATTTAACAATGTATCACATTTTTAATAAATAAATTTAATTCTTTTTATAATTAACCCTAATTTTCTTCTCTAATTTAAATTATCTAAAATGAATATTTTCAAAGTTTGAAAAAGAAATAATGTTTTTTATTTATTTATCTTAAAAAAATAATTATTATTTTTATAATCTAAATTAAAAATGCTAATTAATAAAATTGAGATTTTGGATAACTAATTTAAATAAAAGGCATTAACATTTTTAATGGCCTAAACAAAAAATGTAAAATGAAAAGGAAACAAAAAATATTTTAGAGTAGAAAAAAATCATGCTTTATCCAACCATTCATTAAAACTAAATTTGAACACCTTTTGTAGAGACTTGATCCTACATTCCACTACATTCCAAATGCCTTATTTTATTTTCAAAATATTCAAGCTCTTTATTGTTAGTCAAACTCTAAGTGCCCACTTCAAAAACTTCAAGACATCAGCCTCTGATCCAAAAATATTTTGAAAATTCTGGATGTTGGGAAGAATAGTTGCATCTAGACTAAAACAAAGCAGAATAGTTCTGTATGATATGACATTTTCTAAATTCTTTTGGAGTGAGGCCCAATGTTTTCGTGAACTTGATCTTGGGTTCCAACTGGCTATCAACGTTGAGAGTAATATAAGTGGGTGCTCTAGTAATCATCCATACATTTGCTATGTGTTTTGTAGTGGGGCACGATGCTTTTAGGAACTCAATCTTCGGTTTCAAGTGGCGATCAACATTGGAAGTAAGAATTATCGAGTTTCTCGTATTGATATTCCTTACCTGGTATTTTATCAATCTTGAATCTCGTAGGAGATGAACTGCTTGTTGTTCTCAATGAATGGATCTCGTATTGCAAAAGAATGTCCTTTTTTCGAGGATTCTCGAGAGCTCCGAACCTAAATTCCTTAAGTAAGAAATCAAACGCGAGGCACATACTCTCCACTTCTAGGGGAGCCTTCGACATTTTCATTACCACCAACAGTAGATTTAGATAAAAGGGATTTTTTTAACAAACCAATCCATGCAAAATGGTAAGGAAAGGGTTGCACCATGGGAAGATGCATGGCGATGAAGAGAAGAATGGCCTTAGAAACTAGATATCCTTTCCTCAAAATCTAAGAATCTGGTCGGGTTCTCATCCAAGCATGTGCTGTATTCTTTTGAAAGGAAAGGCGACAAGGGTAGTTGAAAGATAAAAAAACACACTGAAAGTTCTGACTCTTTTTACTTAGAAAGTATATCCCTGAGAACCTAGTGCAATCATCTGTAAATAAGAGAAAGTAATATGCACCTCTTAGTGACCTAGTCTGCATAGGTCCGCATATGTCTATATGCACCGGTTCTAAAATATCTCTTTCCTTTCTATTAACATGCAAAGGGAACTCTTCTCTATGCATTTTCTCTAATGCACATCCATCACAATCCAACTGAAAATTATGGAAAAGAGAGAGTCCATCGACCATACCTTTTCTCTGAACTAGGATGAGGTCTTGCAGATTAAGATGGCTGAATCTCTGGTGCCAGAGATTTTCTGCTGTCGATCTAGTTGCGACCATGGCTTGCTGTGGCATACTTTTCACATCTAGTCTGTATAGGCTCCCCACACGCACTACTGTTGCAACTGTTTCCATCTAGCTATCCTTTATGACACAGTTAGTCTTAAAGAATTGAACTTGCATGTCCTGATTAGTGATCATAGATACAGAGACCAAATTTTTCTTAATTCCAGGCACATACAATACATTTTTAAGGTGTCTAATGTCACCGTTAGGTAACTTTACCGGAATATGACCGTATCCTTTGATCCCATATCCGCTATCATCTCCTAAATAGATTTTCGACCCACATGAAGTTTCTTCAAGACATTCAAACAATTCCTTCTTACCTGTCATATGTGAGGATGCACCAAAATCGACATACCATATGTCATCCTCATCTCCCTTTGAAGCTGAACGGGCACAATCAGCTGTAAATAGTCGAAGTTCATGGCTATGGTCCTCATCTTCCTCAACAAAGTATCCTTTGTGCTTTCTCAGTTTATTTCTTGCTTCCTCTGCCTGCCTCTTATAACATTCTTTAATCTGATGACCAGGTTTTCCACAGTAAAAAAATTTCTTGCTGGGATAATTATTAGCAGACATACCTTTAAACGGGCTCTTTTGAAACGTGTTGGCTCCTTTCTGCTGTTGTGATTGCTATTGCTGTTGTTGTTGCTGCTGTGGCTGCTTCCCTCTATACTGTCGCCTTTTGGCTATCAGAGCAAGATCATTGCTCTGTGTTTTCAAATTTTGTGGCCGCTCTTCTTCTTGTAGTAGAATCCCATTCAGCTCTTCAAACGTAGGGGCTTTCTCCCTCACTGCCAGTCCAGTGATGAACATCTGATATTCATCTGTCATTCCGTTCAATGTGATCGTGACCAGATCTGAATCAGAAATTTTCTCTCTGATATCTCCCAATTTGTCCTTCAGGTCTTTGACTCTAGCAATGAATCTAGCAGCGGACTCATTCTCCTCCATATTCATTGCGAGTAGCTTGCCTTTGAGTGACAAGACACGGTTTGTATTCTGTGTCTGGTATAGGTTCTTGATCATCGTCCAAATGTCAGTGGACGATTTACAGTCTCTAATATGCGGGATAATATTGTCGTTGACGGACATCTTCAGTATGACCTTTGCTTTGGTCTCCCTTTTATCCCAGTCTTTTTCTTGTGCAGCTGCTCCTGGTCTCAACTCATTTCCTAGAATGATCGACCATGCATCTGCGCTTTCAAGTAATGTATGTATCTTGAATTTCCAGTTGGTGAAATTAGATCCATCGAGTCTGCCAGACTCGTTGAGATACGATTCTATACTGTTATTCATATTGAACTAATAAACTTTCTGATCCTCTGATGAATAATTCTACCCAACTGAACAATTGCAGGATACTAAAAAAAAAACAAATCACCACATACCAGATCTTGACCACTATCTTGCTGAGGAAAAAAAAATTTCCGTACCTTGAATATGCCACCAACAGGCAATCTGATCTGCCTCCTCTGGGCGAATCAGAAACTTCACTGCGCCACCACCGGGCAAGTTCGATCTGCTGCCACCGAGCAAATCAGGATCTTCAATGCGCCACCATCAGGCAAGTCCGATCTGCCACCGCCAGGTGAATTCGGAACTTCAATGTGCCACCACCGGTGAAGTCCGATCTGCCACCACCGGGCAAGTCCGATCTGCCACCACCGGGCAGGGCTGATCTACAAAAAAAAAGTTTGCAGACCTTCCCAAAGAGAAAGAGGCTGGCGCTTCTTCGATGCGAAAAATCCGCGCCCAAATCAAAATACGTTGTCTCCGAAAACTGGCGCGAATTTTGCGAGTACTTCCACACCAATGGCGTATTTTGGCACGCTGGCGCATTTATCTCCTTCAAATCTGCGCCAATGGCGCGACTGTTCGCGAAAAAACCGCGCCAATCCTTTCTCCCGCTCAGAGATGATCAGTCATCTGAGGCCTGTGTTTCAGGTGTTACTGCAGTCCACCTGATTCTACGAAAGCTTCTGTAAGCTCCTCCACCACTACAGTTCTATAATCAATGATACATCCCAAAAAAAAAATTAAGGCTCTCCCTACTCTGAGCTCTGATACCAAGATAAAAAAACACACTGAATTGAAAGAAAAGGAGTTGCAGCTCATAGGTGAGTACTGCACCTGGAGACTGCACTCAAACAAAGAGAACACTTTGAGTTTACTCTACATTCATGAATGAGAAATTACATCATTAAGTACAACACTATGAAGTAGGAAGTTGCAAACAAACTCCTAAATTATAGGAACTAATCCTAAACTAAGGAGATAGGTTACAGCTTGTGTAACCATTTCTCCATTAATATAAAATAATATTAATTATTTTCAACTTTGAAGAATTTTAATAGCAAGAAGGAATGAATTCCTTACCTCAGAGAAGCAGGTGCAATATGTTTATGGGTTCTAATAAATATTAACAAATTAGACGGTTGAACAAATCAAGATTGAGTTAAAGTTAAAGCAATGTGATCTAAAGGTGGAATAACTTTCAATCGTCTAATATTTGATCTAATGTTAAAAACAGGGACACAATGAAAGCTAGGGGAATTGTTTTCAATGAAAAACACTTTACAGCATAATTAATAATAATAATAATAATGTTAAGTAATAATAATAGAAATGTTAATTAATGTTGAATAATAATAATAATAATCACAAGAATCATAAACCTTCCACATGTATCAACCACATTTACTAATATGATTGTTTTAGTAATATTAACTCCAATATCCATAATAAGTGTGATAAAGTTTCCAGAATTCATTTAATACATAACATTATCCCCAAAAATTTAAGTAGAGGGCGAGGGCCTACATGCTACGGCACCCAACATAAATCATATCTAAGAGAGAAATCTTAAGACCTGAAAACATTCAAGATACATATATATAAAATAAACTCCTGCAACATAATTTAAGAACAAAAACATATATATTAACCATGAGAACATGGGGGTGCTAAGTGGTAAGAATGAGAGTGAAAAAGAACTAATAATAAATTGTTACTTTGTCTCTTAAGTTAAGACAAGCGCCACGACTATGAAGTAATAGTATGTTGATATTTTTTCGGAGTGTTATTAGTGGAAGCAGATGTTACTAAGACAACAAACGTAACTGTACATGATACAAACGAACAAATCCGTCTAACTCGTGAAAATATTATGAGTCGAACCATTGGAGGAAAATGGCGAAACAGAACCATTGTATCTGAATTATGTATTTACACCAGTGATAAACAAATTCCATTGGATAACAAGAAGTAAGTTTTTATCAGGTATATATAGTTGGAATCCATTTTTATTTATAATTTTTTTTGTATTCTCTTAATTTCGTATAAATAAGTATAATAATTTGTAATAATAAAATTTTAAAATGTGTTTAATAAATATTAAAATAGAAAAAAAATATTAGAAACTCATGTAATTTTCTTATAAAGAAATTAAAATTTGGAAGGAATACCCAACTCATTACACATAATTTAAAATTTTACTATGTCAATAATATAAATATCAACCAAAATAAAAATCCACATTATTAATAATTAGGTAATAAGGGTAGGCCTATTTATGATGTAAAAATGGCAAGTCCCTTATAAAGAGGACACATCAAACCCAGAATAAAACTTCGCGTTGTAATAAACTAGCAAATAAATTTGGTTAGTAGCCAACTGTACGTAAATTTCGCAACAATGACAATCGAGTGGAGTTCGTGAACTTAGAAAACAAAACATTGAGGGAGAGACAATATATAGGAGGTTGTTGGGTAATGGTTAGTTAAATGTTTTAATCCAAAACTTTACTCAGAAAGCGATGAATTTTTCATACAATTGTTGTATAGGAAACATAATTTTTGGAGAATTCTAATATTTTTGGGAGATTGTAATTTGTGATATTTTATTTTATAAATATAAGTGATAAAGTGATAACATATCAATAACAAAAGTGCTTTAACCATTTTATCTGAGCCAACGAATTTGTACAGATATTGACCAAATTAACCAAATTTAATAAGGCTTATATCCAGCAATAATTAAAAGGGAAAAACTAAAAATATTAGCCATTGTTAAAAGCGAGAATGTTGCTCAAAGATTAAACATTAGACTGGCACGCAACGTGTGGTGATTCCCAACCAGTCAATAGAATTTATAAGGAGAAGAATCAGATTAGCACGACCAGACCTACATTAAATTTTTGTGATCGTCTATCATATTTTCTAATCTTTTGGATCTAACCCAAGCCCACATATGGAAATAATTCATCCATTCGACAAAATACTATTATCAATTTGCCTTAGTATCAATGTTCACATATATTTCAAAAAAATGGCGAGATGAGCTAATTGCCGCTCAGAAGCAGATGGTCCACTCTTCTAATGTCTTGATATAATAGCTGCTACAATTTCCAAGGTTCGTTCGGAGGGCTTACTGTAATTGGAGATGGATGATAGAGAGTTAGTATCAATGTTCACATATATTTCAAAAAAATGGCGAGATGAGCTAATTGCCGCTCAGAAGCAGATGGTCCACTCTTCTAATGTCTTTGACATAATAGCTGCTACAATTTCAAGGTTCGTTCGGAGGGCTTACTGTAATTGGAGATGGATGATAGAGAGTTAGTATCAATGTTCACATATATTTCAAAAAAATGGCGAGATGAGCTAATTGCCGCTCAGAAGCAGATGGTCCACTCTTCTAATGTCTTGATATAATAGCTGCTACAATTTCCAAGGTTCGTTCGGAGGGCTTACTGTAATTGGAGATGGATGATAGAGAGAGATAACTAACGTACAGAAGGAATCCAGCATTCCAAAAATGCGTGAGGGAGAATATAATACCTTTGCTTGGCAATCACATAAGCCCAGGTACTTGTCTTTTAGTAGTGGCGTTGCAGCTAACGCGAATGTACTTTAATCTGAGAGAGTTTCTATCAATGTGTCCTTTCTGCTGTTTCAAATCATTGTATAAACATGACAAGTCAGCTTTTCCCTTCACCTATATGCCTTGAAGGTGTAGATGGAAAATACAACTTGATTACGTCTAATAATACTCTTTTTTCATCACTAAATAAGGGGTCACAAGATACTTAAATATGGAATAAAGGGTTGCACCAGTGGAAGCTGTGTGGCTATAAAGAGAAGAATAACCCCAAAAAACATAGGTCCTTTCATCAAAATCTCATATATGGGTGAAATCGGGTTATCATCCAAGCTTGCGGTGTATTCTTTTGAAAGGAAATGCGGCGACAGTCGTTGAAGAATTTCAACAGCTAGAAGGAATGAATTCTTTATTTTGGGGAAGCAGATGCGGCAACAGTCGTTGAAGAATTTCAACAGCTAGAAGGAATGAATTCTTTATTTTGGGAAGCAGTGCAACATGTTTATGAGTTATAATACATATTATCAAACTGAACGGGTGAACCAATCAAAATTCAGTTGACAGTTAAACCAATCGGATCAAAAGGTGGAAAAACTTTCAATCATTTAAGATTTGATCTAATGACACAGGGAGAGACACAATGGCAATTAGAGGAATCGTTTTCGAAGTAGAACGCGTATAGCTTAAATATTGTTATGTTTAATTCTTTTAGCTCACGTAAGTGAAATAATTGAACTAAGTATTGGTATGATATTTACGAGTAAGAATATATTTTTGTTGCAATTGGAACGTCAATAAAATACTGTTATGTTTAATTCAATAAAAATAAAAAATAAATTTTTCATTTAATATAGTTATGTTTAATTCAATAAATAAATAAAAAATAAAATTTTCAGTAATTTTTTATGTATAAAAATTGTTATCATTATTTTCTGATTGAAGATTTTTAGGATTATTGATTTGTTGTAATAAAATTTTCAGATTAATCTTATTGATGTTGATCTCATTCATCTTAATTTAGAGATCTACGTTTCACATTAACTTATCTTCTCTTATTTATTTATCAAAACATAACGTGGAAAGTGGATCACTTTTCCATATTATTATTATTAATTTAACTCAAAATCAAAGAGAAGGGACAATGTTATCATTAGAATTTAATATTTTCAATTAAAAAATGTATTACTTTTTCCTTTTCTTGATCACCGATATCATTTTAATGGTTAATTTGGAAAAACAAATATTTAAATTTCATTGTTATTGAAAAAATAAATTTCAAACATTTCATTAGGTCATAAATTGAAGCTTTATTGTAGCCTTTGCACAATACAATTTTATTGGGATAATTGCTTTAGATTTTTTTTCCATAATATACTTACCAAGAATTACCTCCCACTATTATTTATGTGTTCTTGAATGCTTTAATAAGTAAAAGGAAAAATGTAAATGTGTAGACATGAAAATGATTATTACCCACCAAAATTTAGTAGGCAATTAATTTTTCCATTTCATATATCAATTTGTATTTTTTCCTAAGAAGATAATCTATAAATTATATCGCAGACCAAACTGTAATGCAAAACTTGTTTTTAAATAAATTGTTCAAAATCTTATTTTCATATTTATGTTATTACAAAAGTTTCATAATTTGAAAAATGTTAGGAATTTGGCTTCTGTGATCCATAAAATTGTGTATAAAATCTTTCGGTGAAAATCAAATTCAAACAGATTTTGTAGACCCATTGTGAACCAGCTATTGTGGTTCATCAGTGGTTCATCATCAGCACAAGATAAGAAATCTGATCTAGGACACAGTTTAAATAGATAGGGAACTCTGACTAGCCGTTATTCCAAAATCTATTTTAATGTGATTTTCACTAAATAAATTTATACACAATTTAAAAAATATTTTTTTATTGTTTAAATTTAATTCTTATTTCACTATTGAGTGAAGTGTCAATTCAAACGTGGCCTTAACCTCCATAAGACCCATATTTCAAAATTAATCACTATTTAAATCAACCAGAAAATATAAGATATAATTGGTGAGCCAAGAACATGAGCGAGCCATTTTATATTTTCTTATGTACCTAGCTGGACATCATTATTGCTTCCACTGGTCATGCCAGGGTTAATTACTTATTCAAATATATGTATACGATCATATAGTATTGCTCAAAAGCTTTATTTAAGTAAAGGTGAAAATATATGTAACCATAGAGATGATGAGATGATTCTTTAATTTTTTTATTAATTTTAGAACCAAACAACCCTTGATTCAAGGATGGAGCGTATTTTCATGGAGAAATGTAAATTATGATCATGGATAGACGGTTTATGGTACTTGAAAAAACTACCTACAATAAAAGAAAAAGAGAGATACCCTTGCATTTTCATTATAACTTATGGGTTGATTTTTACTGTGGGACCGTGTGTCAATTATTTTTACATTATTAGTTTCTAGGTAGCTAGCTTTGGTTTCACACAAGATCAAGGGATAAGCATAAGCCATTGATATGGTCTCTCACTCTTGGGTGTACACCCAATTCCTCCCACCCACTACCATATCATGGAGACAAGATTCAACTTAATAGTGTTCCAATAGAATCTCTAACATGTAATTTAATTCAACATAGTGTGATTGTCATAGAAACCCATTAAGAGTCATTGTTAGATGATTTTGAACCACTAGGTGTATAGCCTTCAAGCCACATTGATTGTATACCATGCATGACATCTAGCTAAGTGGGAGATTATAGTTCTAACAATGAAGGTATTTACTTAATGAACCCATATGCATACCACGTTCATTCGTGGGATATTTAAGAATACCACTAATTTCACTAGTTCCTAATAGATATATGACAATGTCTTTTTATAATACATTTATCCATTAAAAATCATCCTATTTTTTGTAGAAACCCTTTTTTATAGCCCCCAACACCTATAAACCCTCAGAATATCCCAATCCCTCCCCAATATCTGTAATATATTGACCTTATTTTTCATACTTAAAAGCTCCATTTATGAATGAATGTGGTAAGATATTGGTCAATATGGTGGAACCCCAAGGGTTCTAACTTAGTTGCTCTACGTCAATGCCCTAATTTGAAGCATACTTCTCATGTTGTAATATAGGATCTTGTTAATATGGTATCGTGTATGAGATTAATATGACACATTTTGATATTTTTCTTAATTTTATATCTAATTTTACAAATAAAAAATAATTGGTAAACATAACTAAAATTTAATTGTAGCCATGTTTTATCTTTTATTATGTACTGGTAAACCTACATCTAAGTGGTAGGAACACATAACATCATATTTGATATAGCTGTTCCAACAAAATGCATGCTTACGAAACCTCAAAAACAAGTATTTAGATGATTTTGTGTAATTTCCCCCTCAATGATTGGACTAAATTTATAAATTAAAGATGCATATAATTATAACCATAAATGACATAAAATAACTACATATATAATTTATTTGTACCATAATGAAGATAAATTCCAAATATAGATAGGAATGAGAGCTACTATCCTTTTACTATATAGTAATGGGGCTACTATCCTTTTCCTATATGAATATTGTAATTTTTATCCTCAAGTGATCGACATACCTCTTAAATATTTGAACCTTGATTTAATCATGGAACTCATATGTTCACTTTGAGACGATTGGATAAGATTAGACAAGTTATTTTGTTTACTGTTTTATCTTCATGGCTTATGTCTTACCTTCAAAAGCTCATTAATTTAAGTGCAAGGATGTGGCTCATAAATATTCCATGATTATGATCTCAAGGAAGTTTGAAACAACAAGCTAATTTGGTATGCTTACTTTTTCTATATGTATGGGTGGGGTTGCCAATTTTGGTTTGCAAGTCATCTCAAAAAAGTTATGTTATGACCCAAAGATCTCCTTATTAGTCCTTGCCCTGTAGGACTATAGTGATCGCTCGATCATTGACCAACGATTAATCAATTGTTTGACCAAATGTTTTTTTTATCATTATCATAATTTGACTAAAGTTTATAAGTTCTATGTTGACAATATCAATTCTCTTTGAAATTTAACCAAAGTTTCTCATTGTGCAAACATTCTACCTCTTATTGGAAATTTCACTCGTCCTGAAGCAGAAGCATAAAGGTTGGGGAATTTTTTTTTTATACCTAATTTTTCCTCATGCAAAAAGGTTGGAATTATTTTTTTTATCCAAAGCTTCTTCTTGTAGACTGTAATTTATACCCAATCTTTTCCTAATGTCCAAATTCTTTTACTATGCACTCTAATTTATATCCAATGTTTTCTTGGCAGCCAATGGCCTTCCAATGAGATTTCCAATTGGTTATCTGGATGCAGCTTTCCAATTAGCTATTTTCATGTAGGAGGCTATCTATTGTATTACAAATAATCTATCGTAAAATGTGTTTTGTTGTAGGAGGCTATCTTCTTGCAGCTTTGGTATCATGCCTTGGATCTGTTATTGTAAAATGTGTTTTGGTGTAGGATGCTATCTGCTTGCAGCTTTAGTATTATGCATTGGCGCTGCTATTGTAAAATGTGTTATTTTAAAATGTGTTTTGGTGCACGATGCTATTTTCTTGCAGCTTTCGTATGACGCCTTGGATCTACTATTGTAAAATGTGCTTTGGTGCAGGAGGCTAAACTATAAATCTCTACATGTACCCCAGCTAGAAGCGAAGTCATCCAAGTAACTACGGAATAGATCCAGTTAATAGTGGGTTGAATTTGCAATGATTTATAATTCCCATTACATAAGGAGAAAATGTATGGAATTATGTAAGTTGAGGAAGAAAAGGTATGACAACCTTCATAGTACATGGTTCATGATGCCACATAACACACAATTTTAAGAGTTAAAGCTTAATCTATGTATTATCTTGTTAAAATATTTGGATGCTAAGAATGCTTTCATACTTATATCATATTTGAATGTATGCAATACATCAATAGCTATATTGTAACTTTATATTAATATAATACTATTTTTTTGTTAATTTTTTGTTATAAGTTTGCGTCCCCTTTCGAGTTCGATGTGATTTCTATAATTAGGTCGCAATAATCGGGTGATTTGTTTCTGGTAGATGATAGGTAATTCATTTGTTACTAATTTTTTGTTAATTTTTTGTTCCAGGAAATGCCATCCATTTCTATTTATTCATATTGTACTAGTTTGAAACCAGGTTTGATGGAAACGTATAAGTATGCTTGTGTAGTAACTCATGAGGTTTCTAGAGATATGACTACTGAAAATAACATATCAATTTAAATTCATGTGTTTACCCTCTTTGGAAATTTATATAACTTACCTAATGCCACTCCCTCTGATGTACATATATAATAGTGGATTCCTCAAAGCCTCGGTCTTCTTGCGGTAATAGATAGGCGTAGTGAATACTGTTGATCTTCTTGTCTTTGACATGTTGGATTATACAACGGAGCCATTCAGATAGTGTTCCATGTCTCTAGTTTCTCGTATCCACCATAATGCAATGTGTGATAGCGCGATGGCATGTCGATCACATCGCGGCTTTCACTTGGTGGAAAAAAAATGAACTTGCGATTGTGCGATCGTGCGATGGCGCGATGATCGCACATCAAAACTTTAAACGAAACTCTGGCATGGGCGGAGCGTGATTTTGCGACATTGCGATGATCGCACATCGCCAACGTCCACATCAACAAGACACTTAACACTTCAAAACTTCGATCTGCAATTTGCGCTAAAGTGGTAGGGACCACTTGTCCTTCCCTTTTCATAAAACTTTAAGTCTTTCCGCTCTTTTATTCAATTTTCTTCATATTCGGTTGTTGAGGACTTTAAAGCCCAAAAGGAATGTATTAATAAAAACTGCTCCTCTGTAATCTTGAACTACGAAAATTCTTCATTCTTCTGCTGAAATGACTTCGCCCATATCAAAATTAATTCTCTTCTGCAATCTGTGGTTGTGGCCCATAAACATTAAATTCATCCTTACATTTTCTCCATTCTTCTTCAATGCGTAATGTTGTACACTCAATCTCTGCTGCTGCTGTTGCTGCTTTACTCTTTCTTCTGCTCAAAGGCACGGCAGGTGACTTTAATATTTCAACACTCCCCCTTAAATTCAGCTACTGGGTTATCCATCATACCCAAACATTTTCTTAAAAATTCAAATGTCTTATGCGCCAATGGCTTTGTTAAAATATCTGCGTATTTCTCCTCTGTTTTACAATGTTGTAAAACAATTTCTCCATTGTTCACCAATTCTCTGATATAATGAAATTTTGTATCTATTTGTTTTGTTCTTTTATGAAACATTGAATTCTTTGACAATGCAATAGCTGAGCTATTGTCACAATAAATCACTGTCCCTTTTACCTATTCCTGGCATAAGCTTCTCAACATTATTCTCATCCAAATTGCTTGACATGCTACTGCTGTAGCTACCACATATTCTGCCTCTGTTGTAGATAATGCTACAATTGGTTGTTTCTTAGAAGCCCATGAAATAGCTACTAAACCCATATGAAAAACATAACCGGAAGTGCTCTTCCGATCATCTACACTTCCAGCCCAATCACTGTCAGTGTATCCAACTAATTCTGAATTTTCTGAAGTAGTATATAAAATACCAAGTCTTTTAGTTCCTTTCACATACCTCAGAATTCTCTTTGCTGCTTGCCAATGTAACTCTTTTGGCTTCTCCATAAATCTGGAAATTAGACTAACAGCCTGCATAATATCCGGCCTAGTTGCAGTCAAGTACATGAGGCTGCCAACTATGCTTTTATACAAACTTGGATCAAAATCCTTGATGTTGTCATCTTTACTCAACTTCAATCCCATTACTGTGGGAGTAATTGCAGCTTTGCACTCCTGCATATTAAATCTTTCCAAAACTTGATTCACATAGTTTGTTTGAGAGATAAAAATTCCTTTTTCACTTTGTTCCACTTCTATTCCTAAGAAGTATCTCAACAAACCCATGTCAGTCATTTCAAATTCATCTTTCATGACTGTTTTAAAATTTTCAACAAGGCAATCATCATTACCTGTAAATATTAGATCATCAACATATAAAACAACAATCAACATCCTACCATCCTTTTCTTTGATGTAGAGGGTGGGTTCTCCCTCACACTTTTTAAATCCATTTTCCAGTAGATAGGAATCTATCCTATTGTACCATGCTCTTGGAGCTTGCTTCAGCCCATAAAGAGCTTTCTTCAATTTGCAGACCTTATGCTCTTGGCCTTTCTTCTCATATCAGAGAGGTTGTTCCACATATACCTCTTCCATTAAAACTCCATTTAAAAATGAAGATTTACATCCATTTTTTTTGTGCTGCTATTGACAGCACTGCTCTTACTGTCTCCATTCTTGCAACTGGTGCAAAATTTTCTTCATAATCAATCCCTTGCTTCTGCTTATATCCCTTGACAAAAATTCTGGCCTTGTGTCTTTCTATCTTTCCTTCAGCATTGCTCTTGGTCTTATAGACCCATTTAACTCCAATGACTTCTTTACCTTCTGGGAGATCAACCAACTCCCATGTTTTGTTCCTCTCTATGGCATTATTTTCATCATCCATAGCTTCTATCCATTTTGTATCTTTAATAGCATCTTCAAAATGAATAGGATCATCAACTTGACAATAAAAAGAAAATAAGGAATTGATACCTTCATTTGTTGCTCCTTGCTCATAGATTTCTCTAATGCTTCTAAACTTTGTCCCTCTTTCACTTGGTGTAGACATGCTTGATGAAGCACTCAATTCTGCTCCATGTGGTGTGCTTGGAGATGCACTTCCACTTATTCTCAATGGTGTCCTTGCTGCTGCTTGAGGTGTCCCTTACTTTCCTTGTGTTGCTGGAGGTTGTGCAATGGATGAGTTTTTAATTTCAACTACATCTTCCTCATCTTCATCATGAGATAAACAACTTTTAATATTAATTGTTTTCTCAATGCTTCCATCCTAGGCTTCCTCTTCAATGAATTGCACATCTCTACTTATCACAAACTTCTTTTTGGATGGGTTATACAATATATATCCTTTGGAATCTTCACAATATCCAAGGAAAATGCACTTCTCCCCCTTACTATCCAACTTCTTTCTTAACTTGTCAGGAATGTGTGCATATGCCACACATCCAAAAACTCTCATGTGGGTGACTCCTTGTTTTCTGCCACTCCACGCTTCTTCTGGAACTTTGTTCATCACAGCTTTTGTAGGGCATCTATTTAAAATATATACAACACAATTTGCTGCTTCTGCCCAATACTCATTCGGCAAGTGTTTTTCCTTTAGCATGCTTCTCACCATTCCCATTATGGTTTGATTCTTCCTTTCAGCAACTCCATTCTGTTGCGGTGTGTGACTTGTGGTAAAATGTTTGTGTATGTCGTTCTCTCTGTAAAAACGTAGAAATTCCTTTGAGATATATTCTCCTCCTCTATCAGTTCTGAGAACTTTAATGTACTGCCCGCTCTGTTTTTCTACAAGAGCTTTAAAGTGGCAAAATTTCTGAAAAAAATCACTCTTATATTTTAGAAAATAAACCCACACTTTTCTTGTGAAATCATCTATGAAGGTCAGCGTGTAGTTGCTGCCTAAAACTGATGTTGTTTGCATCAACCCACACAAATATGAGTGGATGATTTCTAAGGGTGCTTTCACCCTTATGCTTTTCCCTGATGGAAAAATTTCTCTGTGTTTCTTTCCCAAGATGCAGCCTTCACATAGGCTGTCAGGCTTCTCAATCAATGGTAAACCTCTTACCATTCCTTTTCTGTGTAGCAAATTTAATCCTCCGAAATTGAGATGTCCAAATCTCAGGTGCCATAACCAATTTTCATCTTTCTCTTCCTTCTGAAAGGCTTCTTTTATTACAACTTCTATACTCTTTCCTTTTCCTTTCAAGTCAATATTGAGCTTGAGCGGAAACATTCTATTGCTGATCATTTGTATTTCAGCAATGATTTTCTTGCTTGGAGGTATATCTTTTATTGTGCACACATCATCCTTAAATATTACATTGTAACCTTTGTTTGTGAGTTTCCCAATGCTCAAAAGATTACACTTCATACCTGGAACATAATACACATCAGGAACAAATTTCTACTCCCCATTTCTTGCTCGAATACTAACTCTGCATTTTCCTTTGACAGAGATCTTAGTATCAGTCCCTGTGGTCACTTCAGGTTTTACTTCTTCATCTAGATTGGCAAACATTGCTTTGTTGTCAGCCATATGATTACTACATCCTGAATCTAAGAACCAAACATCATCTTCTCTATCTTGTGCTACATTACAAGCTAATAGCACATTACTTGGGTTCTTTTCTTATTTTGCTACATTAGCATTCTGCTTATTTTTCATGTCATTTTGCTTCTTTCTACATTCATTGGCATAGTGCCCATATTTCTTGCAATAATGACATTGGACATTGGATTTTTCATACCTTTGTCCATGAGAATATTGGTGTTGATGTCCACCTTGCTGGTTATTGCATTGGCCGTGGCTCTGACTTTGACTGTTTCTCCTTCCATGTGAATGTGAAGGGTTGTTCCTTCCACCTCTGTTTTGGCTTCTGCCTCTTCCTCTTCCTCTTCCTGAAGGCATCTTGGTCTTGAAGGCGTGCTCAAGAGATGATTTTTCATCTTTGCTCAATTTATGTTCATGAGTTATCAGTGAGGCATGAAGTTCATCCATTATGAACTGTGAGAGATCTTTGGTCTCTTCTATGGTGGTAACAATAACATCAAACTTTGAGGGTAAGCATCTCAAAAGTTTCTCCACAATCCTTCTTTCTTCAAGATTTTCTCCATGGGATCTTATCTGATTTACAATCCCAATCACATGTGTAAAAAATGTGTCTACACTATCTGACTCTTTCATGCAAAGACTTTCAAAATATCTTCCCAGCAACTGAAGTTTTGCTGTCTTAACTTTCTCCATACCTTGAAAGGCTACTTTCAGAGTTTCCCATGCCTCCTTGGATCTCTTAGCTGCTGCTATCATTGGAAACACACTCTCATTTACTGCCTGATACAAATAGAAGAGGGCCTTAGCATCCTTCTTTCTATTGTTCTTCAATAAGTCCTTCTCTGCTTCAGTTAAGGCATTAAAAGCCTGCTCATCTGCTGGTTAGACAAAACCATCTTCCACAAATTCCCATAAGTCTTGTGAGACAAACAGGACTCTCATGGTAATGGCCCAATAATCATAGTTCTTTCCATTAAATTATGGAAGATGAACATTTCCAATGTTCATACAAGTACTTGGTCCAGCCATTGCTTTTAAACTGAACTCTACACTTAAACAAATTGTCTTTCCTTTTCTAAAAGAACAAACTCTTTTAGAACAAAAAAACAGCTCTGTTATCTTTCAGAAATACCTGACTTTTTGACCTCTCTTGAGCTTTCACACTGCTGGAGAAAACGCTGCAACAAGTCTTCTTCTTCTTCAGCTTCTTTGAAACCTTCAAAGAGCCTAAACTAGCTTTGATACCATGTTGGAATTTTGGGAAATTCCAAACAAATAGAAATGGAGAGAATAAAATCCCCTCTACAACACAGAGAAGTTAAAACAAAATTTGCTTTCAGACAGAGTTGGCATGAAAATGCTTCTATTTCATTAACAGAACCTTTTAAAAAAAAACTATTACAAATTTCTTCCTCAATGAAGGGATTCACAGAATAAGACTGCTACAGACGCAGTGCTCTAAAAAAACTCTCTTTTCTATCAGAAAAATACTCTCTGTCTCATAAACCCAACACCATTGTGTTTTTCTTTTCTTTCGCGCTGCTGTGCGAAACAAAAAAAATAACATTACATTTTCCTGGCTCTCGGGACTTTTTCACCTTTATATAGCACGGCGAGTATTAAAACCATAAAACAAAGAAATAAAAAATTTACGAAGGAAAAGCTTTGCGGAACAATAAAATATAACATAGGTGTGACGTACGAGTGGGGACCACATCGCAGTCGGCCATTTTGCGATGTCCGATAGCACGGTCAAACAAAATTTGCGACGGTGCGATGGTGCGATATTATGATGGCGTGATGGCGCGTCGATCGCATCGCGACTTTCACTTGGCAGAAAAACAAATGGTCTTGTGATTGTGTGATTGTGCGATGGCACGAAGATCGCACATCGCAACTTTCAACAAAACTCTGGCATGGGCGGAGGGTGATTTTGCGACATTGCGATGTCGCGATGGTGCGGTGATCGCACATCGCAAACATCCACATCAACAAGACACTTTACACTTCAAAACTACGATCTGCGATTTGCGCTAAAGTTGTAGGGACCACTTGTCCTTACCTTTTCAGAAAACTTTAAGTCTTTCCGCTGTTTTATTCAATTTTCTTCATATTTGGTTGTTGAGGACTTTAAAGCCTGAAATGATTGTATTAATAAAAACTGCTCCTCCGTAGTCTTGAACTACGAAAATTCTTCATTCTTCTGCTGAAATGACTTCGCCCATATCAAAATTAATTCTCTTCTGCAATCCGTGGTTGTGGCCCGTAAACATTAAATTCATCCTTACATTCTCTCCATTCTTATTCAATGCGTAATGCTGTACACTCAATCTCTGCTGCTGTTGTTGCTGCTGTACTCTTTCTTCTGCTCAAAGGCACGGCAGGTGACTTTAATATTTCAACAACCTACAATTCCACATGACCTCTAGGTCAGAAGATTTCAAACAAACATTAATAATAAGGACCAAGTGCATTACATTGAGGTTGTATTTGATGAGGAAGAGGTTGGTTATTAAACTGATGGAACAAAAAAAAAACATGCAGTAGAGGAAGATATTTTTGAATATTATCCTAAGTAGTTGCTATAGGGTAATATTGGCACTAGAGATGGTACAATTTCAACTACTTTCTCGTGCACATTATGATGTAACAATGTTTCAACATAAAGCACTCCCTGCAGTAGTGATTTCCACTCATTTTCTTAAATTTTATCTAGTCAATTATACAACAGATTCATTCATAATAGAACAAAGTTCCATAGCTCTGGGTGCCTGTACCTATTAAAATGCAACATTATTTTGAATTAAAGGAGTTCCCTTAAGTCACTAAAATCAAAATTGTAGAAAATAAGAAATAGGTTAGAGGGTCGAAGATTGATTTTACCATTCTTTTTGTTGTAGACGCCACAATTGTTTCAACTACTAGAGCTATAATCAAATTATGCTTCAGCGTGATCAACGCTTTTGTCCATATAGTGGGAGAGACTTATCTAAACTTTAACATGCATTTTGGGTTATGTCAGAATAGACAAGTGGTAAAATTTTGGGTCCAAAGTGTTGGAGAAGTAGTAATTTATATTCAATTAAAATATTAATAGTCAACCAATGAATTTCTCAGTATCATTATGAAGTACATGTATGTTACATTTTTTCATGTATTACACATGTATGTTACATTTTTTCATGCATAAAACTTGTACCATGGTGAATCTTTTGGATATATTTAAAAGGTTATTGCTAAAGCGTTGCAATTGTTTATTATTTTTACTGAATGTTGTCATTCGACAAGCAATGCTATTAGAATTTTTTTTTCCTTAAAATTCGTTCTGTAACATCAAGAATCAACTAATATCGATGGCTATGGAGCTTGTGATTTGTCACATATTCCAATTCTATATTGGCGTGTCCGTCGAAGGCTTTAATGGTTGGCATGTTCCTGCGAAGAATCTCTCGTTCAATTTCATGTGCATTAACAAGTATGGACTGCCCTCTCTTTGTTGTTCTACTCAAGTCATATTCTCTGTTAAACATTCCTGAGCGACATGTTCTAGGGTGATCTCATGGGAATATTTTCATAAATCCTAGGAACTGCGATATCATGGGAAGAATTTCTGAAATCTTAAGAACTGTGATGGAAATGGGTAACATATATCGTCATGAGAAGTGTTAGTGAATATTGTTTCATTTTTTATTTCCCTTTATTTTAAGCTTCATAATCAACATGTCTCCTAATTTATGTCTTCTAATCAACCATGTCTATTAATTTATGACTATTCAAGTTCAAACTATCGCTAATTTTGAATGGATAGTTCCAAATGTGAATTACGAATCCTAAATGGATAGCCACAGCTGAAAAATACATATTATGAGAAATAATGAACATATGATCTTATGATTTCCAATCAAAAAAATGGATTTACAGTAAAGCCACTGAAGAATATCCAAAATGGATTTACAGTAAAGCCATTAAATAATATCCAATTATTCCACAAGAAGTAAGCACAATATCTTGCTCTTATGTTTTTATTTCTTTGTTAAACTGTGTAGATGTTACATGAACATTATGTTGGCCAAACAATGTACATGGTACATGAAAATCATGATGGCCATTTGAAATATCAAAGGTTTCAAGAATTTATCTAGTCCACATAGTTCTATTTTTAAGTCAAATATATTTTTTGAAATAGAAACATGCCACCCTATTTCTAACACTAGAAATAGGGCATTGTATTTCTAACATGTTCAAGTGCATAATCAATGCTGATAAGGTTACACAGTATACAATACATAGAATATGAATAAGTATGAATATTTCCCGGCAATATATTTTGGAAAAATATTTACCAGCATAGCTCCCAATTCCATATGAGCCTTAATTTGTATAAACTTTTCTTATATTTTGTCCTTTAAAAGAACTTCTTTGGCCAAAGTATAGGGGGCTTACCATAATTTATTACTTTGGTAGACGACATGTAAAGTTCATTTTTCAATGTTGCACATAATAAAATGTCGATGGCTTATGTTATAGTATTTACATAGTTCTTTCCCTTGGATTTTTGTCGTTCATATCTATTAATTTGGTTGAAAGCATATGATATCTACTGTATTAATCATTTATATGTATAATATTACAAAATGGTCGATGAATAAACTGACAAAATGGCGAGTGAATAAACTATGGTGTTGGTTTTAAGAAACTAAAAATAATGTCAGGTGGGTGTTTGCATTTTCAAATTTCCCAATTTTCAAGTTTTATGTGGTTTTTTCTGATTTGTGGTGTTACAAGAAAAATGTTGTCACTGTTTAGGCTTTCCATAACTTCTCAGAAATAACTGTAGAAATCTTATTTATAGGCTATATATGCTTATAATGAATTTTTGGTAACATGGTAGTCTTTTCATTAGTGTGCCTTTTCATGTGAATTATGTTGTCATTAGAAATTGATTTTTTTTTTTCTTTTTTCTTTTAGGACTTTTCCTGTTTTATCGGCAATGTTTCCATGAAACTAATTTATGGTTCAGAGTGCTGGTAACGTGGTATATATATTGGCCAAAGTTTATCTTGGTATTATTTTTCAGTGGAGAAATCCATACAAAATGTAATGCATTGTAGTACGTTTTTAACATTGTGTTACTGGAGCCAAATGAAAGCTATATCTAATATTGTTTGTACAAGTAAAAATAAATACTTGCAATAATATTCATGTTGGTAATGAACGGGTATACATTAATATATAGGTTTTTAGAGTAGTCGATAACTATTTATTTTGTTGTGTAGCATACAATGTTTTGGCTCAATCAATCATTTACGACTGTTTGTGACTCTTGGTACTTTAATTGAATTGATGACTCATGAGAAACCAATTTGTACATGAATTGATAACTATTGGTGTTAGTAATGTTTGTGTTTTTGTACATGGGGTATAAATATTTGCTAAAGAAATAAGAAGTTGAACTACGACCACGAGATGGATCAGCATAACAAAGAAGAATCCGCTAATGGTGTCTTCTTAAAGTAGTTACTTAATAATGCTATTTAAAAATAATTTAAAAATAGCAATATGCAAAGACAAAGTCATTTACCCACTTTATTATTTATCAAAGTAGTTTGTTAACGTCGCTACTAAAATCACGTAGCGAAGTAGTCAAATAATATTTACCTATTTAGAAATTGTTTCATATTGATCAACTGGCGTAGTTCGACAAATCAAAAGTGACAAATGTATCGTATACTTGAATCATGTAGTTATTGGCTATGTAGTAAAGGAATATTTACCTATTTAGAAATTGTTTCAGCTTTTTTAACTGGCTTAGTTCAAAAAGTCAACGCTGACAGAGTCATCAGTTACTTGAATCATCTAGTTATTAGTTATGTAGTCAGGGAATATCTACCTCTACTCATTAATTTATGATTGAATTTGTGTATCAGTTGTGTGCCATGAAATTTCATGTATGTCTATTTAAATTAAATTTACATGTCTCGAAATTCCATGCCAGAATGAAATTGCATGTTTCTCTATTTAAATTAAATTTTTATGTCCCTAAATTGCGTGTCTACAGTGACTACCACTACAACAGTTGGCCTTGTTTGACAACTGTGTTGTATTTTCACTAACTAGTTCCTTGTTGTTTCATTATTCCATGTTGTTCTTCACTTTTTCCTTTTTATTATTTCTTTGAATGATGTTTTACTCATGTTTCATTTTTTGTTTTGTTTTCTTATTTTCTAGCTTATGTTTTTCATCTCATCTTTTTCATAGGTGTAATTACGGTGGCTCATTTATTCTAGAGAAAGTAGAGAAGCCCAAATTTATTGAGAGTATTTTCACTTCTTCATTGTGCATGGGTGGGATTGTAAGTCAGTTGAAAAAAATATGTTATGACCAAGACCTCCATATTTGATAATTTCATTTTATAACAAACATTATTTTAGAATTAAAAATTTAATATGAATTTCCTTGAAAAATTCCCACGAATCTTCTACAAATCTTAGTCGGTGACTTATATAGCTAGCCACGACATGAGAAAGAAAGAAAAACATACGATTTAATGTCTCTTATGGAGTTTTTTGGGATGGGATAGGAAGGTTCTAGGCTCCATAATGTCCCAAGGTTGAAAGGAAATCAACGGAGGTTATCTCAAACCAAGCTTTTAGTTTGGTAGCTAGCCCTACCAAACCAGAGAGGGATCTCTCTTTGAAAAAAAATCCAAGGATGTGACTCGTGCAAGAGTTGACTTTAGGCTAGATAGCTCATCTCTAGGTTTTTGAAAGATTTAGGGTTTTTTCTGGATCAGGGATGAAAATCAAGTAACTAGGTCAAAGTATCAAAGGCTACAGCTGCAATAGATATGGAGGAGAAGCATAGCTATGATCTTGTGATGGATTTAGTAGTTTGTCGGTGTAGTGTAGAGTTTGAAAGAGAGAGAAGGCACTAATGAGCATGTGGACCATTAATTCATTAAATAAGAAGGAAGATTACATTAAATGACATTCCCATGAAAATAGAGCTTTCATGAATGAATTCTTCTTATAAATCTCTTATGAAAATCATTGAAGAGAACAAGATGGGGTAAGAAGATAAGTATATCATTCATATAAAACTATAACAGAGAAAATACAATATCACAAAATCATAACACGAGAATTCGTGAATAATAGCTATAGCTGGTCCTTTGATACCCTATATAAAAAGATGAAGTACAAGCTACAAGAGTCTTGCCCTCTGATGTATAATCAAGAGCATTAGTAAAAAATAGATACATATATACCATATATAAAATATTCCTCTCCCCTAGGGTCATATTTATCAGTATAGAATCAGTTAAAAAAGCTCATCCAACCAAAACCTAAAGACTAGGGAGGTTAAGACAAACTCCCAAATTGTCCTAAAAATGATGCATTTCACCGTAAGAACCTATACAAGCATGAATCTACTAAAATTTTAACTTTGAAATGCATAATTAAACCTCAATGCATCATTAAAACCCCAAAAATGAAAAATTACACAATAAAAAGTCAAAGTATACTAAGAAAACTTAGAAAAATGAGTTCTAGGCAAAAGCTTAGCAAATTTCCTCAAAACGTAGCATGCCTAGAGAAAACGTAGTGTGTTGCTTGTAAGTGACTTTTGGAGGGGTTACCAAGATCCAAATAAAGATCTGAAAGATGTTGGAGAAATTGTTGGCTATATAAAACATCATATAATCTTAAATCACTGAAAAATATTTCTTTTAGCCCTCCAAAAATCATTTCTCCCACAACTACTCCAAAAATGTAGTGTGCCTCAGAAAATCATGGCAGAAAGGTGTTTCTTTGGTAGTATTTTTACCTTTTCACCCACCATAATGTGTTGACATGGATCTCCCAATAGTTGAAGAAAAGGTATAGGTAAAAATCAATCCATAAGTGCAAAAAAAAATTCGTGTGGATTCCCACAAAAAAATCACAGCGTGAGGCTTGTTGCCCTTTCAGACCAAAAATTGTGCAAAATTGCCAAAATGCCCAAAAAATTCAAAATTTGTGAAATTTTTTCCAAATTTGCTCAAAATTATTCCAAAATTTCTCCTTGAAGATAAATAAGGATGTGTAAGGCCATGAGAGAGGACTCATCTAACAAATCAAGCCTATCCTTCTCTTTATTCATCATTACGGTTTCTTTCACACTTTTCTTCAACTACTTGATTCTTACCTGAGACACCTTATTTATTGGACTTTGGTGGTCTCATGCCTACTAATCGTATTTCCTTTCAGCCTCTTCTTCTTATTGGTTTCATAATCCATGATAACCCTAGCTCAATGGGAAATGGAATTAGGGTTTTAGTGAAGGGAAAAAAAGGCAGGGGATCTAGGAATTTTTTGGAATGAAGGGAGGTGAACGGGTTAACTGCTTCCTAAATTATTGGGAAAATTTACGGGAGTAGGGACAGATGTTAGCGAGTAGGGGAAAGTTAAAATTAAGCAAATGGATGAGGGAATGGGGTCCATAAAGGGAAAAAAGAGTCCTGACCTAGAAATGTCTAGTCTAGACTAGGGTTTGTATGAAAATATGGAAAATGAGGTGTAAGAACTATGGGAAATGATTAGGAGAGTGTATAACATGTGGGGAAAGTTGAGTGAGCTTTAATATTAGGGTTTTACTCAACAATTTGTCAATGATAACATGAAACCAATAAAATGAACTAAAAACCCTAAAAAAGGGGAATTTCTCTTTCCAAGCATGAAATGAGGACACAAGAGGTGATTTGGATTCCCACTTACTTGTGAATGATAAACTAGACCCTTTTTTTGATGAATAATCCCTCTTCAATGATGATTTTTCTCCCTTGAATAATGCACAAAATATGTACAGTGAATGCACAATGAGTGCACAACACAAAGGAAAGATGGCACTCTTGGGCACACAAATTGATTTTCTAAGGGTGCAAGTGGTCTTTCAAGGTGGAAGGAATTCTCTTGAAGATGATATGCGCAAATGAAACCTATTTTTGGTCCTTTTTAGCTTGAAAATATATTTTCTCCTTTGGTGGTTAAGTGGCCCCCACCAAGTCTTATTTACCTTTTGATTTGAAATGGAAGCTTTAGAACCTTATGATAAATATTACATGATGAAAGGAATGAAAATTCACTTTGGAAACCTTTATTGAACATTTTTCAATATTATTAGTCCTTCAATGATGGATTTTATAGGGAAATGATTGATTTTATGATTTTGACTCTAAAACCTAATGGTGAAACTACATGAAATGAGTTGAATGATGACCATGGTGATGTGACTGAGATGGTGATGGAAACATTTCAGTGATGACACATCAAAATGAATGATGGCGTGAAAAAAACATGGAATGAAAGGAGTAGTAACACACCTAGACACACTAGATAGTGACAAATATTTTATTTGAAGAACTACTGAAACCATAAAAATTTGACTTTAGACCCTAACAACACCTTTTAAGAGAATATATGATCATTGGTGATTGGTAGGACTGAAAAAAACTAACATTGGCTCCAAATAGGGACGGAAGCTCCTTGGAGGTGTCAAGAACGTCGTAGACCAAGTAGCCTTATCCATTTGGCATGGATTTAAAAATCAAGAGAAAAAAACCAATATTGAAAACTAACTGAAAAACTAAACTAACTTAAACTGAAACATAAATTACTGGACTTATTGATCACAACATATCATCAAGACTTGAGGGCTTCAAATCCTGGTGATAACTACCCACCTGCCGAAGACATATGTATAATCATGTGAACTGATCCTTATAGTGTAACCAATCCAGTAAATGACTACTTACTTTAATCCCACTCACATGTTCCTTGAGCGAGCAGAAAACACAAAAACTAGACAACTCCAAATATCTAGTGAAAATGTGCTTCTGGTCCACAAATCCAAGAAAATAAATCTTCCCTACCTGATGTAGAAAATTAGTAAAAGGATCCTAAAAAATATGAAATGCTATCTTGTATTGAAACTCAGTAGAAACACAATCGCTCCTTTCATTTTATAATCCTAGAGGAAGATCATGATGTGAAAGAGGCTCTAAGACAACCTCTTATTTATTGCTGCTCTCCTGATATCACTGCAAATTCTTGGATGCGCTTTGTAATGAGACTCACTACAAGGAAAATACCCTATAGCAGAGGTTATAAAGGAGGTTTTTAGTGTTACGAAATTTGCTAAAATTGTCAAAAAAATATTTTCTACAACATCTGTTTTCGGTAACGGAGGTTTTGGTGGAGCTTCTAATGGAATTTCAATACAAATAAAAAGAAACAGGGCACCGAGAGGTTTTACGGATGTTTTTCTCATCTGTGCATGCATCAGGTGTGAACGCACTGATGCATTTTACCATTTACGCACTGGTACTGTAAACATACCAAGCACCATGATGGAAAACAAATTTCAGATGCCCTAGGGCGTTTAGCAATGTCCTGTTGTGTGTCGCCCACCAAGACACACTGGGCCGATGGAAGGTGCATGCACCAGAATTTTAAGGTATAAAACCACATCAGGTCATTAATTTATAGAAATGAATAAATGCATTAATGCTCAATCATAACAGTGCATGAAATTCCTATCGGACCGCATGAGTGGTAGTCATCGATAAAGCACACTGGGCATTCTAATTGGTATTTGTGCAGTACCCATAGGTCATAGAAACACACTGGTGCACAGTATCATACAAATGCATTGGTGCACAGTAACTATCATGCACTAGTGTTTTATTTTTAAGAAACATCGACATGCGATAACGCAATTATTGTGATTTTTTAAAATTCATTATTCATCAAAAGTCGAAAATATCTTATAATATTATTCATATCAATTAAATTTTTATTAGTGCATTTGAGCGTGATTTTTGGATTAATTTTCTATATTATATCATCATATTTTTCATCTCTTCATTATAGTATTTAATCATCCATATGTTTAGTCAGTGGTGTAACATTTCACAACGATAATGGAGAACACAATAGAATAAATTAAAACGTATTTTATCATTATATATATAATACACTCTTTGTCATAAAAAATGGGACAGTTATTGCTGTCCCTTTGTCTATCTATCTGGGCACTATGTCCATTACATTAAACAAAATGTCTGATTTCATAGATAAATATTTCAAAAAATAAAATGTCTTTCTTTGATATAGAACTGATTTCACTTCTCGAGCTACTTCATTGACTTGGGTTATTTCGAGGAACGTATTTTTCATTGTGTTAATTTTTTTATTATTCTTCAAGTTCCATCTGCAAACATAAGAATAAAGTGTAATGAGTTTATATATATTGATGAGAATAATGAAAATTGAAATATTAAATAATATACATCAATGTAAATCGAAAAGAAATGTATCGTATAAAGAATTGACTCATGAGTTATATGCATTCTTTCAAAACCAAATTTCATGCGATCTCTAATATATTCATTTGTTCGCGTAGTTCCATAATTTTTTTCTGACGAATTATATACCCGATAACAAATCATAGATTTAATATAAAAAAAATTGTGTTCTATGAATTATAGACGAAGCTAAGTTAAAAAAGAAATATGCTTACAAATTAAACAATTAACTTTTGATATGCTAACATATACTGACAACCCATATTTAACCCAATGTTAATTAATTCTTGAGATGGTTCTTCTTTGTGTGTTATCACCTGTTTGAAGACATTCAATGATGATTGTTGTAAAAAAACTTAAAATATACAAAAATTAAATCTTGTTAAGTTGTTATAAGGAAGTAAAAATTACTCAAAAACATAGATATAAACCCTTTTCTTTCTTGTTGCCATATGTTATGTGCTGAATGGATTCCATTTTCTTTTCTTTTTTGTAATAAAATACTTCAAAATTAATATTTAATGCTAATTTGTTTATTTATTGTACCTAATTGAAAAATTCAAGGATTACATATTACATTTTCAGCATGTTGTTGTTGAGATGGATTGTCATACGATAATTATGTAAATTTATTTTACCATCTCCTTGTACACCTTTTTTGCACTCCTACTGTCATATTTTTGATATCAGCTCATTCATCCTTTGAGATTTTCATAATATTCATGAAAATGTAACATGGCAATAAACTATTTAACTTTTATATTGATATATGAAAGTAAATATACCAAAAGTGATACTTATAAATGATTTCTTTCTAGTAATAGATACATATAATTATAGAAAAACATTTAAAGGAATATTATTTTTTCATTCCTTTCTTTTTGTTTTTGTACATTTTTTATATTAAAATTCTGACATGTCTCATTGACCAATTCTCTGGAAACTCATCCTATAGTTTAAATAAGAAAATTTTCTTGGAATCATTGGACTTATTTTTGTATTGTAAATGGAAAGAACATCTATACATTCGTTCCAATATATCCCTTAAAGTTTTTTAAATGTTTTCCCCCATTTCGTTAACCTCCAGCACCACTCCAGATGAGCTAAGGAGAAATTCATTTTCATTTGCATGTTCTATTTTTTTTTTTTCTTATAAAAACATTCCTTTTATTCGTCTTTGGTCCCTCTAGAAAATTAAACATATGTGAATAAATAGATTGTTTGAAAATTGTTATCTAATATTTTTAAGTATATTATTAATGATAATTTGAAAACGAATCTCATATTGTATCGATAGTATTTTTTCATTCACCTGATTCATCCTTCTGCAATTTTTCCATCAAGATTTTTCACTCTTGTGGTCTTAGATCGAAAATAATCATATCGAGCTTCATAATTTTGTGGCTCTGCATGATACACAATAAAAAATACATATTATTTAAACTTACATATAGTTAAAAAATAATATTTTTTGTAAAGAATTTACAAAGAACTTGCCTTTTTCGCTTTTCTCAATGTCTTATCAGTATTTTTGTTACTTGAAGCCTTGTCAGCCATTTATTTATTGATATGAAACATATACCATAACATTCATTAATATATTTTATAAATATATCACATACTTTTCAGGTTAAAAAAAAATCAAGAATGCGATGCACCTCTCCTAGAGGACGCATTGGATGTGGCACGGTAGGTTATTATCAGTGCACCACCAATACAGTAGAAACATCATACAATTATCTTTGTCAACAAGGAGACCTGATGCATTATATGTTAACCGGTGCAGTGATTAACACAAAAATAAATTAATAAAGAATTTTTTTATCTTATAGTGTTTTTTGTCAGTACGCGACTGGTGCACGATGCTACAATAGTGCATTATTTTAAACAGTGCGCATTGATTAAAAAAAAAAATCTATTTTTAAAAAAAATATACAAGGGCCAACATGGGTTTGGATCTGACTCTGCAAGTGGTCTCGCAGGTTAGATGCCATACACCTATTTATATTGTAATACAGACCCTATAAATCGAAAATGAAAAGCCCTAATTGTGAAGTCACATAAAAAAGAAGAAGCATGGGTTTAACGTAAGAATGGATTTCTTTGTTTTATTTCTAAAAATGCACAATAAAATTTAAAATTTATACTATGAATGTATTAAATCCAACAAAAACTGTATACTGTAAAATTTAACAATTTTACTATACTACAGGGTTTTTGTGTGAATCACTAGATGTTTCAAATTATTATTCTCTGAATAGTGTTGTTGTTTGAAATTATTTTTCTCCTCCACAGTTCTCTCGTGCTCTCCTGACGTAGGTATGTCTCTCGTGAAAATCCCTCCCTGATATGTTTTGCAAAAATAATGAAATAATGAATATATTTTATTATTTAAAGAACTTTTTTATGAAGTTAGTTTTCTGAAAATATTTTGCCAACCATTTTTGAATTTACCTTCTTTTTTCACTTCAAAAAAATAAAGTGGTGCTTTCTTTATTTCCATATTCTCGGTGCATTTATTAACTAATAGCACGGGTACGTGAGTTAATAAAACCAAACTTGTGCACAATAACTAAAACGCACCAGTACGGTTAACAATACATTAGCACTGATAATAATAAGTCCATTATTAAGGCACCAGAATTACTTTTAGGTATATCATACACCAAAATTTATTGTTGATTTTTCTAAAACGTAGAGAGAAAAACTCATAATTATATCAAATGAACAACTATTCAAAATCCATCTCATTCCATAATATTTCTCAAAGTCTATCACGGAGTTCTCCCTATCCATATCCAGATGTAATTACTTCATATTTTATTTATATTCTCATTATCTGATTGAATTTATTTATTTTATCCATTTCAATTCGATGAATAAAATTAATGTATACAGATTTGTAGGTTCATGAAGATTCAGAATCGGGTTCATATGCACAAAATATTCAAACAACTCCAAAATTTTAGAAGTTATTATCAGGAGAAGCAAACTGCAAGGTGCATTTGGCAGATGAAAATGGACAGTTGCTTCACCCTGCAAATTTCAACATTGCATATTCTAGCCACAATTCTGGGACAATCATGGCAGTAATAATTGTTTGGTATATTAATGTAATTATTTCAATGTCAAACCAATTAATCATGCATTGTTGACATGTTTACTAATTGATATCATCGATTTTTTACTAATGATGTTCAAATATATCGTTTGGAATTATTAGGATTCTAGTGACGATAAGCGACCTACCTACCATCTTCTGTTGCACCCCACGACAATGTCAAATCGAGAGAATGTTGAATTAATAGAAAAACATGGAGAGGAATGATACCAAGAATGGTTGAATCAACCACCTATTAAATTCCCACTAAGTCCAGATTCACCAATTAGGAATGACTACAGTAATAGAAGTTATTCAAAAGTTGAAAATGGAGGCAATAAAATAGAGGTTGGTATGGATGATTACTTAAGGGATATGACTAAAATGGAGACAATGTTGTTAGATGCATTCTAGAATGATGATCAGCTAGGGTATGATGCTCATATGCATGATACCTTTTTCGAAAGCCTTAAATTTGCTTCCACAACCCCTCTGTTTTGACCTGGCGGTGAGTAAAATTCTACCCAATTTGGGAGAACGATGTTACCGTATAACTTGAAAGAAATGTTTGGCTTGTTGAATGCATGTTTCTCGGAAATTTTGAGGTAATTGACCATCAATTCCCTTATATTTTGAGAAATATAATTACAAAATGAAAATTACAAATGGTCAGTTTTATTAACGTTAATAATTATCGGCATTAATGTACATTTAATATTGTCCATGACCAACTACAAGGTTCTTCCGAGTGATAATGTCTTGCCCAGTAGTTGCGAAGAGGAAAATAAATTACTGAAAATGTTGGGTGTTGAGTACATATCATATCATGCATGTCCAAATTATTGTCTTTTATATAGAGGAGAATATGCAGACAAAGATATATGTCTGATATGTGGGAATGAAAGGTATGATAAATAAAAAATAAGGGTAAATCACATGGTCCTCCTTTTAAGATATTGAGGCACATGCCTATAATCCCAAGGATTCAAAGGCTCTTTTGTTGCAAATAATTAGCTATGTTGTAGGGATGGCATGCCTCACATAGAAGTGAGTTCGGAGTCATGCGAAACCCAACAGATTCAATAGCCATGAATCATATAGAGGATACATGGCCCAAGCAATTAAAGGATGAAGTACAAATTCTACGATTCAACATAGCCATGGATGGCGTCAACCCATATTTGCTCCAGAACACCAAATATTATGTTTGCCTCGTAATAGTGATCAATAAAAATATCCCCCATGGTTTTCTATGAATAATTAACATATTATGTTTTCTCTCATAGTCCCTTCTGGAGGACAAGTGAAGAATATGGATGTCTAATTACAACCACCCATAGATGAATTGAAGGAATTATGGGATGATATAAATGTATATGATGTATCAATATCCATTGCAGTAGAGAGGATTTTTACATTGTATGGCATATGCTCTTACATGACACATGATTATCTAGGCTTATGAGTTTTCTCTAGTAAATTAATTTTTTATTGATTTGTTTATATACGTAAAAATATTCTTCCACATATTACTTATTTAATTTTTTGTAATTGTTATGATATTCATGATATTATTTAACGTGCCATGCATATTCTATATAATAATTTTTTGGGTCTTCTAACAAAAGTGTATTATGGATGTAAATGTTTTAGATCTTCTCTAAAAGCTAGATGGTCCAATGACCTACGAAAGCTAGTTTATGACTGCTCCACGGTATTCCTCCAAGAAGAACATCCTTACAAAAGAATAATATCCACTTTCAATGGTAAATGAGAGAGAACCCAAAGGCCTCCAATAACAACACGAACTGAATGGCTTAGAGAATATGAGAGAGAAAGGAGCAGTATTTCATATAAATTTTCAATTCAAATGGGGAGCCTATGTTCGATGATCCAAAATTCTTCGATACCTATGCTCAGAAATTTCCCATTTGGATGAAAACGAAATGTATCTTTTATAACCTTCCATATTGGGGGCATATTAAGATTACCCACTTATTAGATCCCATGCATATATTTAAAAATGTTTCATATTCTTTATGCAGGCACATATCATCGAAACAAAGTGACACATTGGCTGTTAGGAAATATCTTATTACTTCAAAAGATAAAAAGAATCATTGGCCAAGATGATTAGAAGGCACAACATCAGAGGCATCTGGTCCCTCTAATTGACATTTCAAATAAGGTGATGTCCCAAGGATTTTAAAAAGATGATTTTTCTTTGGCAAAGGAAGTCATAATGGGTACGAGGGTTCCATATTCATATGTCGGGTCTTCACTATGGTGCTACTTCACCATGGATTACCATTTGTCAGGGTTGAAATCGCATGACCATTTGAATCTTGTAAGAGTATGTATAATGTCAAAATAATGATTTTAGTATTTTTATATTAATAAATTTTATCACATGCATGGATCATAAAACCTAGCTAATTTTGTATATGATTGCATGTGTTTATAACTTTGTAGTGTCATTGTCCTTTGTTCGTGTGTGGGTGTTTGAAACATGACTTCCCCCAAGATTTAGGATGTGCCATATCTCAATTATCTACATTTGTACATTAGATCACGTTAAAGGAGATACATGTGGCTAGAATTCCATGGTGGTGTCAAGAGATAGTTGAGAATGCTTTTATGTTTGAGAAGAAACTTCCAACTAGTTTCATGGACTTGCAGGTTCATCTTTTAATCCACTAGTATATGATATTGAATTATTTATGGTGGTTTCTTGTCATTGGATGTTGTTCTTAGAGAGGTGCATAAAGAAATTGAAAGGTTTTGTTTGACAAAGGGAAAAGCCCGAGGGGTCTATGGCAAAGGGGTACATATCATATGAGTATTTATATTATGCCAGTGAGTACATCAAGCAGATCGAAAACAGACCAGGTGTGGTGATTTCAGACAATGAAAGGGATGAAGACAAAAAGATAAGGGGGGATTCTCCAAACAAATGGAAAAATGTGCTTGATAAAGTGTAAGCGACTTATAATTTTTCAAATTTACACAACGTAAATATTTATGTTGAACTTCGATAAAATGTATATTTTGATCTCATATGTACTATATTTCAGTTTGATTTCATCAGTGAGTGTAGAAATTGAAGCAATCGATAAATTTATTATTTAGAATTCAAAAGTGACACCATTGTGGGTCGCATTGTACAGACAAAAGAGAATGAAATTGGATAGTGATAGGAAATAATTTAGACAGTTGAATGGTAGAAGTATGCCTTATCCTAATCATTTAAAGGGAAATACGCCAATTATATGCCCCAACAGTTGGGTTGCTGACCATGTCAGAGAGAAATATGGTGCAACTAGACATTACCCGCATGCTAAAGAGGATACGCTAAACGTAGGTGTATGGTTCACCCAATCGGTAATAATATATTTATGTAAATTTTAAACTTAATAATGCACCTTTGAAATGTAACATCTATATTTCATATTTTAATAGTTTGTTTATTATAAGGCACATGAAACTATGACTTTTTAAGTATTTATAGGTGAATTTTTTCCCATTTATGTGGCCATATGGATACCATTTTCACATAGAAAATGCCAATGTTGAACACATGACACAAGACTATGGAGTGAAAGTCAAGTTTGATCAATATATTTGAGCTAGCCACCATGATCAAAACCTAGTATGAGGGACGTTAGGTTACGTCAGAAAGATACAAGAGATCATTGAAGGGGATTTCTCTTCTTTCCAATGTGTTATTTTTAGGTGCAGGTTGTGGGACACCTTTAATCGGAATAATGTAAAGGAATATCATGATAGTAAGCTAATATTTATCAACTGGAGAAAGATGTGGGATGAAGCTAAGGAGACCTATGTTTTACCCAAACACTGCAACCAGGTGTTTTTTAACCCAAATTTGTTGGTTAGGGATTGGTGGTTCGTATTGAGACATGAACCTAGATCAAAACATATTTTTGAGAACAATAGTGTTATCATGCCAAGCGAGCTTGAAGATAACGTGGGTGATCATGAGAAAAAAGAATGATATGGTACATGTGTTATTTCATCATTTATACTTTTTAAGATGGTTTTTTTATAACGATGAGGAGTTAACCTTATAACTATGACTCTTTTTTTTCAAACATTATAATATGTATTTTGAATTAATTGGTTTTCATTGTGTTAATGTTAAAATCATTTCACTTTGTAATTTGCAACTATGTTGATCGAAAACAATGGCGCATTGTATGAATTTATCTTTTTTTATGCCAATTCCTAAAATAATACAACTACTTGATTGCTTTAAATGTGTGTAAATGATATATTCAAAATTTATAATGTTATTTATGGTATGTATGATCATAATAAAATAACAATAATTCTAAAAATGAATTTATTTTTATTATTTTCTAAACTTTATTATGTTATAAAAATTCATATTATTATAGATTTATTATTTTACAATTATTTATATTCATACAAATTTAGAATTTTACAATTTTACAATTATCGTAATTTAACAATATTTATGGTATACATTTTACTTACCATAGTTATGGTTCAAAATTGACAATTAATTTACAATTTTATAATTTTACAAATTTACAAATTTCAATAAAATTGAAAGATGATAATACATACAATTGGAATCAAAATTTTACGTACAATAAATTTTAGAATTTTACATACAATTATAATTAAAATTACAATTACAATAATTTCACAATACAATTACAATTACAATTTTACAAATATTTTACATACAATTACAATTACTATTACAATTACAATTACAATTTTACAATTTTACATACAATTAAAATTAAAATTTCAATTACAATCACGGTATAATATTTAATAAATATCATGATCTAATATTAAAAATAAACATCACAATCATGATAACCATTGTACAAACATCATATTCTAAAATACACATCCAAATTCACTAACATTGTCTAATCAACGTGATCATGATTACCTAACAAAACACAACCATTTTATAACATCATCACAACACAAATATCAAATATACATCTCGTGTCAGATAAGTTCTATCACATACACATCTTTCTGCAAGCAGATTAAATGAACATATCTAACATGACTTAACAATACAAACATCATGATGAACAGCAACATGTAAATTAATTACATCAACATTAACATAAAATACATGGACCATATATATATATATATATATATATATATATATATATATATATATATATATATATAGTGCCAAAAATATACAATTGTAATATAACTTCATATAAATGTCAAATATCTGGTGGTACTACATCAATACAAATACTAGTCAAGGCCTTCTCATTCTATGGTGCAACCTCATGCTCAAACAGATGATGTGCGTGTTCCAGAGGTGCATTCTGATCAGTCGATGGTGCAATATACTCAGGAACTTCCTGTTGATGAGTCATCAATAGTGCAGCTTGCTAAGTGTATGGTACATACAACTCAGTGTACCTTCCTTCTCACATGGACCTTCCTGCTTAGGATTTAGTGCTTGCCCAGTCGATGGTCATGCCTACTCAAGACTAGGTGTCTACTGAGATGGTGCAGACTGCTCAGAAGATGCCTGTTGATTAGGACTGTATGATGGCTTCTCATGATCTCCGACGCGAGGTGAAGGAGGAGGAGGTGGAGTACTATAATTATGAGCATCCCCCTCATGATCATGATCATTAGATGATATTCTCTATCATTCATCTCCATGATGGCTATCCCTCCTAGTCCGCGCTATTACTCTGGAACCTTCAATGATATGATGCATGAGGGTCATTATATCATGGGGCATGCCTCTCCAGATCTGTGTGAACCTAAAATTATCCTGGATCTCTCTGATCCTAGCAGGGAAGAATCCCTCATCAAATAGCATTCAACACAGTCAGTCACCCAACTCCATCCTGAATTAGGTGTCCGGTCTAAGTTGCAACCCCTTAGGTATCTACACCCAAGGATCAAGTCTATCACCCTAATCCTCTTCCTCCTCCATCTCCTTGTAAAAATCTACACATAGATTATTCAGTGGGGGTGGAATCATGTCCCCGATGAATGTCCCAATATCTACCAAATATATAGTACACAAAAATAATTAGATAATTTGACTAAAAAATTTAATAAAACAAGTTAAATAACATGTTAAAATAAATTTTATAATTATAACTAAAAAATTAAGACAATAAAATCAAACGATATCAATTTAAAGAAAAAATTAATATTACACCCTCGCCAATCCAAACCGACGTATGGACACGGCACTAGAATGAACGAGTGATCATCAACACTGACTAGCAACTCTAGTGCATCAGTAGATATCCTAGTGGGAAAGTCAGACTGGCCCCTGTTGGGCATCATATGGCCCCACATATGCATCTGTACATGCATCATCGCCCTACGAGGCTACCGAAAGAAAGTAGGCCTCGTCTCTAGAAACCTCTCAAAAAATAAAGAAAATAACTCTAAAGGAAAAGGGAAGGTCAACCTCCCACATTCCTAAGAACAAAATATATCTAATTTTGTACAAAACTCCTACAAAAATGTTGCAAACCATCTCACAAGTCGTCTCGCTTGGAATAAAGAATCGACATAAAATAAAAGAGGCCAACTAATGTGTTTCCCATCACTAGTATACTGTTCATTGGTCGTCAACACTAGTGAGAGGCACCTCACCTCCTCTTCACCAAAAGAAGCAATATGTAATTGACCACAGGACACTTGAAAATCTATACGAGAAACTATAGAATACCTAATGTATCTCTAGGAGTACGCCAAATGAATCCCTACTACATAGCTGACGGGGACATCTTGTAACTAAATAAAATTATGCTCTCTCCTAGATAGGCTAGTAATAAAATATATGTTCTCCTCAGTGGGTTCGAACAAGTAGCCAGGACTGACCCAGAAATCCTGTCGATGGGCATCCCACCTGTAGCTCAACTTTCCCAATAACCCACTATGGCCCTTGAGCGATGTAGCCTCCTCGTGGAACTTGAGGAGGCCTACCTCCATTAGGTGCAACTGGGTGGCTGCCGTAATAGGGCAAGGGTAGAAAATTCTCTCCCTCTCTTGTGTCTCCCACAACTCAATCATGTTATAAAAATCCCCCATATGTTCTTGTTGTTCCCTTTTTTCTCTCTATTGACGTCACTGAATGAATCACATATTAAATATATTTTTTTGATTAAATGAGAAATGTATTATATATATATATATATATATATATATATATATATATATATATATATATATATATATATATATATATATATATATATATATGTATTTATATATATTTCCTTTTTAAAGAAAAAAAACATCGGTGCGCCCAAAAAAAAAATCACGCACTGGTACCGGTGTGTACTTTTTTATCGCACATCGCGCTCGGTGCGCATGGAAAAGGTTCGCACACCACCAAAGAAGGGAATATTTTTCTCTAGTGCGTTGATGAAACTATCTGCCTCTGGGGGGATTGTTTGGTCAATACACTTCCCAAGAACACTACATAGTCAATGGTGCGGTCTTGTAAATGACTACACCGTTGACTATGAAATGTTGTTTGGTGAGAAGTGCAATGAACTAACTATCCACCCAGGGGATGATAGTTTGGTCAACACATGACCCAACAACAATACATGGTGTGCTCTTGTAAATGACTGAACCGTTGACTATGTAATATTGTCAAGTGGGCGGTGCACTGACCTAGCCATCCACCCCGAGGTGGTTAGTTTGGTCAACGTACCACCCTCCTGACACTATTACATAGTCAATGGTGCAGTCGTTTAAGCGACTGCACTGCTTCTTATTTTTTAAATTCATTATGGTGCACATTTTTCCAGTACCTTATCGGAGACCGTTGCAGTTTCTATTTACACCATTCGTGGTGTGACCTGCAACTTTATAGGAAACACCACGAACGATGTGAGTTGAACGGCTCGAATGCACAGTGCAAGAAATCTTGTTTTTTTTTCAATGTTAATTTTAATTTGATTTCAAAATTTAATTCACTAAAAGATTTAATTTTTGAGAAACAACTAGATTACTTGTACATTTGCGCGTCGTGGAGGCATATTTGCTGAGCAATTGAAGAAACCAAATTTTCCGACCGTTTGTCAAAATTTGAACTCCACATAGTGGGAAATGGATGGCAACAATGCGTGCAGTGGGAGCACTCATTGCAGGGTGCCTCACACAAGACAAACTCACACCAGTGGTTGATAGGTCTAGAGCACTGAAGAATTAAAAATAAGGTTCTTATGGCTAGTAATTTGTTTTATCTAACACTTTTTTAGTGCGCGGGATTTTGGGACATACCATGTGGTATTTTCACTGGCACACCGCATGTCGTTACAGTGCGCTAGATTACGGAGACACATCGGGCTTGTTTATACATACAACACTAGTTCGCTATAGTACTTAGATGCACCATGTGGGTTTGTATGTACAGCACGGTGTCTATGTGTGCCAATTTTTAGTACACACCAGTGTGTTTTGTGTAAAATGCATTGGTGTAGTTTATGATGAGAATCACACCGCAAAAACCTCCACTCGCCAAACTCCTATAGAGACCTTCGGTAAAAATGGATATCTAGGCTATTTTTATAAGGGGTTCCTAAAAAACATCTGCTAGAGGGTGTTTTCAATGTAGTGGCTCTTGCTAAATAAAATAATGAAGTCGGTTGCCTGATCAAATTTTTATCATGTCTGTTTTGAAGATCATAGCTCGCTAATGGAGAAGGCCTTTGACTAAAAATATTATCCAAAACATCAGTTATTGGATCATGGAAAAACTAAGAAGATTGTTTGAACTCGTTATACACTGGTTCTAGCGAGACTACATGATTTTCTATAGGATTGTCATCCTTTCGTCGAGAGATATTATGAAAAATTTTCCTGAAAAAACTATAATGCATCAAAACTTAAGGTATAGAATTATCCTGCATCAATTCATAATATGCTTTAGGTTCTAATATTTGGTTTGTGGTCTGAAACTCAATTTAACTCAGTTTTTGTGATTCTGGAGTGAAAGAAGCTTGAATATCACAAGTGGCATCCTTAAACCATTCATGAAAGGGTTGTCCATTTATACTATTGACAATTCGCTTATATTCTTGCTTATATTTTTATATTATTCTCACAAATGATGAGAGACACAAGGGTAAGGAGTCCTGATCAAGAATTTCATTGTCTTCTCCATGGTCCATATCAAAAATGAGATATTGTTGATTCTTAATCTCTAGAAATTTTTATCTCAGTAATTGAAATGAAGCGAAACACAAGGGCAAAGAACTTTCACTTACTTTGAAATTTTCTACATTCTCTTCATTTCTGTTATGATTCTTATGTATAGGGTGAGTGCTATATTTGTGTTGTTGTAATTGAACTTCCTCCTCCCAAATACATGCCGTTGGTTATCTTGAAAATTCGGCCTCGATTTGAACAACGTAGTCATCATCATACTGATCATACTTAGGTAAATCATCAATATAAGGAATTTCATCAAAAATACACATTAGATCCGCATATTTGTTCTCCATAGGTTGGTATAAATATCCATTATCATGACTATCCATAAATGAATATGTAAAATAATCATTTTCTTATATATGGTAGTTGTAATTAGTAGGAAAATGGTTGGGTCCATCAACCTCTTCTTCTTCTACAATAAGTGGGACATGGTGTTCTTGAACAAAAAATTCATCTCTCATCATGATCTTTTACATCATTTCTTCCATTGTACTTACCAAAATGTCGAGGTTCTCTTTTGTAGATATCAAGTGCTTCCTCTCTATGTTCTCCCTCTCTTTTCCTTCCAACTTTGACCTTTTGACCAGCGGATTAGCTTCCATAGATATCTCATTTTCCTTCATTTCCTTTATTGTTGTAGTGTTCCTTTCTCTCAATTGAAACTCAATTTTTGGATTAAAGGTATCCGAGTAGCCTAAGAGAGCTAAACCAAGAGGCAGTTTTATATCAACATGCATTGAATGATATACTTGATTGATTAATCTAGTTGAAAAGTGTTGCACTATTTCTCCTGGTTGTCTTTTCAAATGATGATATTCTTCTAAAATAATAAAAATATTCCTCTTGATCACCCATTTATCAAGGAAGACTTTCAGAAACTAATGGAAATAAAAAATTCTTATAGCTGGCAAGTTTTTGAACCATTTCTTAGCTTTTCTTTGGAAATATAGAGAAAACATATTCATACTGACATCCTCTTCTTCAACCTCAAAAAGGTTGAGAAAATTTTCAAAATTATAAATGTATTTTTCAATAGTGATGTTACCATATTCTCCATCAAACCTGGGTAGATAGTTGTAATAATTTTTCAGGGAAATCATGGAGTATCAGAGGTGGTATGAGTGGCTTATATCTAGCTGGAATTTTATAATGTATAGTAGTATGTACAAAAGCTATAGGAATAGTCTTGATCTCTTGAGGCTCATCAAGTTGAAGATGGTCAACATAAGTTTAAGAAGAAGGAACTTGACCAATATTAGAATCCTAAGGAGAATTTGTATTCACAATTTTCAGAGGAAAGGAATCAAATACGGGTCAAGGAAATTTTTTCAAATATAATATACTTTGAAAAACATATTTGAAATTCTCAGTAAAAGAGAAAAAATAATTCACGAAAAATAGCATTATGTCTTGGATGAAATTCCAAGTTGAATACATGATCTTCCCATGTTGTACTTTCATTTTTATGTTGGTAAGGTTCATCCTCAAGTGGATTCTTTGGATTTTATTTCGAACTCATTTGGAGTTGCCAGGTGGATGAGTTCCTCCTTCGTGTGTCTGATCATTATCCACCGTAAGTAATCATATCTGATCATTTTCATTTTTTCCTGTGGAATATTTTTCACCTCGCTCCCTAACAATGATGCCATAAATTTTAACCCCCAAAATGTCCCAAGGATGAAAGAAAATCAAAGAAGGCAACGTCAAATCAAGATTCTAGTTTGGTAGCTAGCCCTAACAAACCAAATAAGGATCTCTGTATGAAAAAAAAATTCAAGGATCTGACTGGTGAAAGAGTGGATTTTAGGCTATATATATTAGCTCTAAATATTTAGGGTTTTTTCTGCCGGACCAGGGATAAAAATCAGGTAAATAGTTAAAAGTATCAAAGGTTACAACTCCAAGAGATATGGAAGTGAAATAAAGCTTTTCTTTTGTGATGGATTTAGCAGTTTTTTAGTGTAGCGTAGGGTTTGAAAGAGAAATAAGGTATTAACAAGAATGTGCACCATGAATTCATTAAACAAGAAGGAAGATTGCATAAAATTACATTCCCCAAAAAACAAAGCTTTCATGAAAGAATTTTTCTTATAAATATCTTAGGAAAATCACTAAAGAAAACAAAATTTCTTAAGGACATAAGTATATCCTTCATATAAAAATATAATAAAGAAGATACAATATTGGAAAATCATAACATGTGAATTGTTGAATAATAGCTTCAACCGGTCCTTTGATTTCCCTTATAAAAATATGAAGTGCAAGCTACAAGAGTTTCACCCTCTAATGTCCAACCTTGAGCATACGTCAAAAATAGATACATATATACCATACAAAACATCTTCCTCTCTCCCAGGGTCAAATCTCTTAGTATATAATCACGTAGAGAAATCCTCCAACCCAAACCTAAAGACTAGGGGGGTTAAAACAAACTCCCAAACTAGCCTAAAAATGATTCATTTGACCATAAGAACCTATACAAGCATGGATCTAGTAAATTTTTTACTTTGAAAGGAATAATTACACATCAACACATCTTTGCAGCCAAAAAACTGACAAATTACATCAGAAAAATTTGAAATGGACCGAGAAAACTAAGAAAAGTGAGCTCCAGGAGAAAATGTACTGAATTCCTTGAAAACATAGCGTGCGTGGAGAAAACATAGTGTTCTTATTGTAAGTAGATTTTGGAGGGGTTACCAATGTACAAATTAATATTTGAAAGATTATGAGAGAGATATACATGTATACTACATCATAGAATCTTCAAGCACTGAAAAATACTATTCTAGGCCTCCAAAAATAATTTCTCCCACAACTACACTAAAAATGTAGCGTGCCTCTGAAAAATATTGTAGAAAGCTCTATTTTTTGGTATTTTTTTAACCTTTTCACCCACCAGAATGTGCTGACATGGGTCTCCCAATATCTGAAGTTAATTTATAGGTCAATATAAATCAAAAAATGCAAGGATGCCCCAAAAAAAGTGTAGCGTGAGGCTCGCTACCCTTTTGGACCAAAAACTATGCAAAATTGCCAAAATGACCAAAAACTTCAAAATTTGTGAACCTTTTTCCCAATTTTCTCAAAATTATTGAAAAAAATATACTTGAAGATAAATAAGTATGTTTTAGGGCATGAGAGAGGTCTCATATAACAAATCAAGCCTATCCTTCTCTTTTTTTCCCGATTAGGGTTTCTTTCAACCTTTTCTTCAACTTCTCGATTCTTCCACGAGACACTAGATCTTTTGGAATTTTTATGCGCTTGTACATAATGATATGACCCCCCTTGTGCCTCTTATTCTCATTGGTATCAGAATCCAAGCTAACCCTATCTCAATGGGAAAGGGAATTATGGTTTAGTGAAGGGAAACAAATAATAGGAGATTTAGGCATTTTTTTGGGAATGAAGGGAGATGAAGGGGTTAAGGGATTCCTAAATTCTTGGTAAAATTTATGGGGATAGGGAGAGATGTTAGAGAGTAGGATAAATTTAAAATTTACTGAATGGATTAGGGGAAGAGGTCCAACAATGGAAAAAATTGTCCTAACCTAGACATGTCTAGTCTAGGCTAGGGTTTGCAGGAAAATAGGAAAAATTACATGTAGGAATGATTGGAAAATATTAGGAGATTGCATAACATGTGAGGTAAGGTGAGTGAGCTTAAATCATAGGGTTTTACTTAGAATTTTTTTAATAAGAACATGAAACCAAGAAAATGCACTAAAAACCCTAGAAAAAGGGAATTTCTGTTTCCAAGCATGAAATGAAGACACAAGAGGTGATTTGGATGCCCACTTAGTTTTCAATGATACATTGGATCTTGATCTTGATAAATAATCATTGTAAGATGATTATTTGGCTCCCTTTCAAAGTGCAGAGTGAATTCGCAGCAAATGCGCAACAAGTGCACAACATAAAGGAGAGATGGCACTCTTGGGCACACAAATATCTGTTTTGAGGGTGAAAATGGTCTTTCAAGGTGGAGATAAGTATATTGAAGGTGAAATGAGAGAATACAACCTTTTTTCTGGTCTTTTATAGCTCGAAATTTATTTTCTCCATTGGTGGTTAAGCGGCCCCGACCAAGTCCCTTTTACATTTTGATTTGAAACTGTAGATTTAGAACCTTATGAAACATATTACATGATGAAAGGAATGAAAATACACTTTTTAAACCTTTATTGAACACTTTTAAATATTGCTACTCCTTCAATGCTAAATTTGATGGTGAAATAACTGATTTTACAATTTTGACCCTAATACCTAATGGTGGCACTGCATGAAATGAGTTGAATGATGACCATGATGATGTGACTGAGATGGTGATTGATACATTTCAGTGATGATACATCAAATTAATTGATGGAAAGACCAAAAAATGGACTAAAAGGGGTAGTAGCACACCTAGAAACACTAGATAGTGACAAAATTTTTATTTGAAGACCTACTAAAACTATAAAATTTTCACTTAAGACCCTAACCAAACCTTGTAAGAGCATATTTGATCACTAGTGACTGGAAAGACTGGAAAACACTAACAAAAAGCATAGTTCTATATTGATCATTTTGGAATAAACGATGATAAACTCTTTTAAGTTAAGGATAATACTAGAAATTTTATTAGTTCAAAATTTAAATGGAAAATGTGGGGTGATAAAGAGTTAGAGGGAAAAATGAGACTAACGTATTATGAGGAGGTGATCAACCCCAATATCAAATATCAAAAGTATATCTCTATCTTGAATAATTATAAGGAGAAGATTGGCATTGATAAAATAAGAAAAAAATCTCATGAGCTTCAAAATGACTTTAATAATTAATGAATTCCCAAAACACCATGCCGAATGAAAGAATTTGTCACCTTTGTGACAATAAGAGGGTTGAAGATGAAAAAAAAAAATCTCTTGGATTTTCCATCCTATATTCATATCTAATATAATTTCAAAATGTTTTTCATACTACCAACCTTCTTAGCCTTTTAAGTTAGGAAAACCATGGTGATATTGGAATGCTTTTCTTAACATTTTTTGTGCGAAAAAATAAAATGCTAATGAATTTTGAGTAATTGCAGAGAGTATTATGTTTTGATGAAACATATTGGTCTTAGTGGACATTATTCATCATCATCACCGTAGTGCTTATGATTTTTTCTCTATATTAAGATATGGGTATGAATTTTTATATGGAGTTTAATAAATCTTTTTTGAGGCTTCATAAATTGTAGGTGAACTTTATAGCCTTTTATGAACTTTTTACAAAGTGTTCCCTTGTGGTTTCATTACCTAGAATTTGTTGTTCACCTTAATTTTCCTCTTCTCATTCATTTTCATCCCATGCTTTTATTTAATTCTTTATCATCCTTCCTTATGGATTATCTGAAGAACCACACTTTTTTGGTAGCCATATGGATGGTGGCTCATTTATTTCATGTTGCTCATATCAAGGAACTAGGAAGTATCATGTGCTTTTAAGGTATCATAAATAATTTATTGTACATGCATAGGATTTATAATTTTTGAGAACAAGTTGTCTCAAAAAGGTTAATCCGTGACAAAATACCCCACCTTATTTAATAATTATTATTTTTTCACGAAGTACATCCTTAGGTTTTCATTGGCTCCACCTTATTCACCTCTGGAATCCTCTTATTATTCAATATATGTTGATATGTTGTACTATTTACAAATAATATTAGTTGTATAGTGTTTAGTCAATTGATGGTTTGGTTAAGAAATATGTCTAGGAATGAACCTCAATGAATCTAGTTGGGAAGAATTGACCAGAGATAGAAAATTGACAGAAGTAGATAATCAAATGGAGTAGTCGAAGGGATCACATTTGGGCACACACAAAGTCAACATAGACCAGTGGTTGTAAGGAATTGGCTACAATTGTTATTAGTCAGGAAATCACTATGAATCCTGAGATTCTTTGGATATTAGTTAATGATATTTAGTCACCTATACTAATTTGAGATGCTTGAAATAGGGTTTTATATTCCTATAAGTATGTCATGATTTAATTCTAATTGTAGATTATTATGATTATGATGATGATGATGATGATGTATGAGAAACGATGATGTGCATCCTTAATATTTATGAAGGAACAAAATGAAATATATATTTAAACAGAAACACGTAGCTCATTAAAGAAATTTTGAGGTATAAAATGGGTCTCCTGAGAAATATTATAAAATAGTAGTGGAAATAATGAAATAATTTTAGATTACATCATCAAATTTGAGAGGGAAAAAAGAAAAAACTTATTTTTCAACTTGTATTTTAAAATTATCTATGTGTGGTTTTAGTCATATTTTGAGTAGGAGCACTCATGAGATGAAAAATTTAATTCATAATCCAAGGAATACAGATGTTCCACACTTTATATGGACCCTTCTATGTGAAAAATGATAGATACATGAAACGATGTGATTGTAATCATGTTTTTTCATGTATTCCTCATTTTTCCTATAAAACTGTCCATCAAAAGTATGTAGTATGAGTACTATTTGGATGAGGAATTAAATTATGCATACAATGAGTTATCCCACTTGAAATTTGAGTAAAAAAATACGGATATAAGTTGAAAATACATATTCAAAAATTAATTATTATTAATATTATTATTATTTTAATCCTTTTTCTTTTTTATTCCAAAAATGGTAAATCGTCACCCATGGTTGAGATAATAATCTTGAGTCCTATTGGTTCTTATAAAATTGATTTTGGTTGTAAATTTTTTTCTGTCCCATTATATACGCCATAATATCTCCAATTATGGTGAAATTTAACTTCAATTAATTAAATATCAAATGCTAAAAACTATTTACATGTAGAATGAAAACAAAGTAGCTCGGGAAATTCTAGCTTATCTATGAGAAGAAATGTTACACATACATTCCTTCTTAATTTTGTTATAGTTAGGCTCAGAGGCCTTTTTTTCATCAAGAAACAATGTCAAACAATAAACATCCAAGAACCTAACCCTAGGAAATGAAGCACCAAAACTTATGGGCCCTGACGGGGTTAGCTGGAACATAAACTTCTCAAGGTCATAATTTTGGCATATGATCCTCGTTCGGAACAAAAAATAGCCCATTATAAAGATATATCCTATGAAAAGAATTTTGATTACAAACATTGATATTTGATGTATGTTTTACTGTTTCCCCAAAAAACATTTTTAGGGCCTTGAAAAGACTCAAAAAATTGAGGAACCAAAAAATGCGAAAAATAGAAAAATACTAGAATAGGAAAGTGTGCCAAAAAATAGGAAACCAATTGAAATCAATGTTAAGGGTCCAAATGGAATAGGTTTTTGGCCACCAATATCCTCCTCAATCACCTGAAAACCTCCTACTAGAATGTCAACAAAGGTTTAGGAAGAACTTGAAATAAATGTGAGTAAAATTGAAATTTTTCCTATATATTTTGTGTTTGATCCTTAAATTGATCTGGGCTTTCCACTAAATATTTCATCACAACATATTCGGTAAAATTTTACTAAAATTCAAAATATATACTATGATATTATTTTTCGTTAGATATCTAAAATTATTAAGTTATTGTTTTATATTTATGCATGTAAAATATAAAATAGTGGAAAATAGAAAATAGGTAAAAATAATCACGCATAAACCATAATAACACAAATATCTGATCAAGGAAGCCCTTTTAGGAGAAAACCTAACTAGAGAATGAGGTTTATGTACTATGTATTTCTTAAAGTAGAAATGGTAAAAAATACAAAGGAACAAGGATTGTCGCTTGGCAAGTGCTATAAAAAATAAATCCATGATGTTTTTCCCTCTGTATTCAATCAAAACTACTCATCTTGACTTTGAAAAAATTCACTAGAGTATAATTGTGACTTATTTTCCTCCTAATATCTTGGTATTAACATAGCCCAATAGCCAACTAGGGGTTAAAATTGATCCATTCAACCCTCAATAGGAGTTACAACATGAACTGTATAGATCATTCTACATAGCTACCACATGGATCTCCCCTTTTCCATGATAAAAATATTGACATAACATCCTCTTCAATTATGATAGTTAATCACGATAAGTCAACCTTTTGGAGACATTATTTTTCCATATGAAATTGATTGACATGATTCTCGCAACGTTTTAAATTTCTTTGAGTTTGGAATAAGATAGGGGGTTCCATGCTTAAGTACCAAAGTTTAACACCAAAAAAAAATCATGTAAGGACTCAAACTAACCTCAAAAGGTATTTGACCCTAATTCTAAAAAATGGGTCCCACAACTAGAACTATTCTTGTAAATTGATTTATATCATTTTTCCATTCAATAATAATTTATATGAGTGAGAAACAACTTAATGATCCAATAAAGATCATATATCCTTAGGATGGGAGAATTTTTGTATCCATAAATTTTTACGAAATGTTGTGACGAGAATTTTCCTTTACCATCTCCCTAGAATACCATTTTGCCTTGCTTGGAAATTGTCATTCCAACCCAATATACCAAATTCCATGCTTCTCGTATATTGTAATTCAACACCTCTTCTACAAAATTCTATCATCTGTTAACTTTACTTGGGCATTTTGTGCTAAAGCCTCTATAGAAGGTAGTACCTACTCCTTCTTCTAATTAAAAATGGAAGGTTCCTATAGTTTCATATTTCCCACATTCACTGCCAATTTAATGTAGATATATTGGGTTCTACCGAGTCTGTATGCATTATCTCCCATCTTTTATAGTATATTGAAGGGGAAATATCATGGATCCTTGATTTTCTTACACACACCATGTAATCTCTTATTCTTAAAGTATAACGATGCTCTTTATCACACTGTATATGACTTATCTATCTTATGGTGATCATGTATGGGAGTGCATTTCTCTTGTGACTATTAAAGTTTCTTATGTATTTTTAAATGAATTTTCTTGGTATTATCAACAATTTTATCTTCCCTTAAGGAAATCCTTGTAATATCCTCCCGTAATAATCCTTTGTATCCATATGTAATATCTATAAGTGAATATTGAAAATATCTAAAACAAATATCAAATGGGGACTTACTATTATAAAGGTGTGCTACTATGTTCATCCAAAGTCTTTAGTATTGACACACACACAAACACACAATATTTTCATTTGAGGTCTTCAGTTTCCTATGATTGTAACCCCTCAAAATTTGTACCAAAGTCATGTTGACTAGTTCTATTTTCCCATTTTCATGTGGATGAAATATTGTAGACCTATTCAAATTTGTTTCCATATTTTCCCACAATCTAGTCCAAATTAACTGAGAAATATTGTTTTGAGATCTCAAATGATGATCCCTCGTATTCCACAATGCACCTATACCTTTCCAAATAATAATTTTATTTCTTATTTGCCATAAATGGTTTTTTTTCAAGGCATGGGAATGCACATCTTACTAAGAATTCCAAATGCAACGAATACACATTCGTGTCTATTCTTGGTTGTAGGTAAACCTCCCACAAATTGCATGGAAATTCTTTCCCAATGATGAGTGGGTATAGCTAAGGGGTGGTATAGACTTTGCTTCCTCTTACTATGGTTATGGCTATGGAAAATCATACATATTCGCATCGACCTATCTACATATTGTATTTTGGTCCAATTCACACACCTGTCAAATTGGCCACTCCCTTCCCTACACCAAAATTCCATAAAATATTGGAGGCATGAGCCTCTTTAATTAGTTGTATATTCTCACCTTTACGAGAACATAACTTGTCCAACATATAAAGTAACTCATTTTGAAGATTATATTAAACCGTGTTATCTCCATTGTTTGTGTGGATTTGGTTATACAACTATCAAAACTCATCCTTGAATTCCTCATCCTATGTATATGCCTCTCTATATATATCATGGGTTAATGGGTAACGATTTCCTATGTGGTGATGCATCAAATGTCATATTTGCTTGTCCTAAGTTGTGAAAGACTTATAGTTTCCTAAGTTCTTATCACTTATTCTTATGGTATGAAGTGTTAGTTTTCACGAAAATATTTGGTGTATTTTGGATATGTTATATGTGGAGGATAGATGAAGATAGACCCTTCGAAGATGGAATCAATCAAGATGTGGTCAATTCCTATGAATGTATCTAAGGTCAGGAGTACCATTTCGGAAATATAGTACATGAGGAAACTCATAGCCTATTTTTTAATAGTAGCAACATCACTCCACACCATAACAATGATTTACTAGATTTTCTAGTGGAAAAAAAGGTAATAAAGCTCCTTTTAGGAGTTAAAGAATAAAATTATCCATGCATTATTTCTTGCATTACTAAACTTTCAATATCCATTTGAAGTGGAGACAGGTGTGAGTGCACATGTTTTTGGAGAAATGTGATATATGGAGGAGGGATTGTATATTTCCATTCTAAATTATTTCACGGGGAAGTTCTCAATTACCCTACCTATGAAAAAGATCCTTGTTTTGTGGTAAAAGACATAATTTTTGTTTACCATTATCTAATGGGAAATAATATGGTAGTTTATATAAATCACCATCCATTATCACACCTATAGTCCCTAAGCAAGTGGAAACAGACTAGCTATTACAATCATATGGTTTTTCTTAGTAATTTCATTTTGAGATCAATTACAGGAAGGAATCACATAACATTTGGACAACATGATTTCAAGGCCATTCAAATCATAGATGAAAATCTTGTGAACTATGACGCACATGGATTCTTTCATACATGATAAATCATAAAGGAATACATATAGGATGAGGAATTCAAGAAGATATTTTAGCAGTCGTAAAGCTAAAGACATGTCCATTAGTGCCAATATAGTTTACTACCATATTTGGAATGGGTTACACTACAACATGGGAAAGGATGGAAGAGGTTTATTCAATAAAAAGAAATTTAGATGCATTCAATACTATGATTCTATTCTAGTGTTCCTTGTTCCATAGTTGAGCATAGTAGTTGACAACGTATAAATAAGGAAAACCAAAGATGGTTTATGGTTTGTAGCAACACATGGGCCATAAGTCTCACTCTCTTATATTTGTCACCATTTCCATTCACGTATAGAGAGAGGAAATAGCCATACCTTCTAGCTTTGTTTTCTCCTAAAGTGGTTTCCAAGATCATATTTTGGTGTTATTATTGTTTGTGATAGATTTATTTTATTTATTCTCTTTCTAGTTATGTGAGTTAAGGATGGAAGTTGGATGATGTGTATTGATTAAAGGAATATAAAAAAAATTATGGTCAGCAATAGGTACCCCCTACCTAGGATCGTTGATTTATTAGACTAGTTGTAGTAGGAAAAATACTTCACCAAGTTGGACTTAAAATTAGGGTATCACTAGGTTTGAGTCAAATATGAAGATACTTGAAAAATATCCTCCAAAACTAGACAAGGTTTATATGAGTGGTTAGTAATTTCATTTTCTTTATGTAATGCAGTAGATACATTCATGAGGCTAATGAACCTGATATAATTCACCTTTTCCTCAGTTTATTATTTTTCAGGTGATTCACGAACATTGGGTGTTTTATACATCCATTGAAAAATCCAAGTAGATCAATCTAAATGGATCTACCCACCGACCAAAAAAATAGGGCCTAAATCCAACGGCATTAAGGATATTTGACCTCGTGACCTCCCAACTGGCAAGGTACTTTTCAACGATAACTTACCCAACTAAGCTAACCATTTTGGCTTCTACATTGATTTGTTATTGTTTATCTAGTTGATATACTAATATACAATATTACCTAGGAGGAGCACATCCAATATTTGATGAAGGTGCTTGAGACATTTAATAAGCTTAAACTACCTGAAAATATCAAGAAGTGAGATTTTGCACAATATTAGTTGGTGTATTTAGGATATGTGATAGGTGGAGGAGAGATGAAGATAGATCTTTCCATGATGAGCCCATCATGAAGTGCTTGATGCCTACTAATCTATTTGATGATATGATTTTTTTTGGGGCTATAAAAATACATGAGAAAATTCATAGCCTCATTTCCAATAATATCCCCACTCAATACCGTAATAATGAGTGATAAGAATTTCTAGATGGGAAATGTTCAACAAAGTTAATTTTAGGAGTTAAAGTAGAAAATAAGCCATGCGCTAGATCTTACATGATGAAACTTGTAGCAACCATTTGAAGCACAGACAAATGTGAGTGGATATGCTAAGGGAGTAGTTTTAATGCAATCTAGAAGAAATATATGCTACCATTTTGTACTATTTCATGGGGTGGTTCTTGTAATAGCCGTTTATTCTTCCCCTACTCAATGTATTATAATTGTGATTATAACAATAACGTGGAGAACCATGAACGGCTAAATCATTAACTAAACATTCGACAATTGTTATTTAAAATTAATTAAATAACAAAAAAAAGAAATGGATATCCTTAAGAATCCTTAGTCTAAGGGAAATTACTTGTATTCATCTATATTTGACAACCATGCCTAGTTTAGTTTAATGTTGAAGTTACTTGAAAACTCATAAATCCATCACCCAATATAATTTTCATGTGATATGTTTAGAGGATAATTTTGTTTTTATCAGTCATTAAGAGATTGGATTGTGAGGATCGAAAGGGAGGGTGGTTCCCATTCCTCTTATCCTCTCAAAAATTGAGGAGACAAATAGGAGGGACAATCCTTTAGGAAAGTTGAGTATGATCCAAGTGGTGCGTCTAGGGAAACACATTAAAGAGCTAATTTGGGCTCTCCCATGTACACGATGGAAATCAAAAGAACTATATATACTCACAAGAAAGGGATTGTTGGGAATATTTTTTCCTCGATAACAATCACTTATATTCACCTTCTCAATATCACTTTCGATGGCTCGTCCTTTCTCTCTATTTTTAGATATTTGTTACTATGATAAATTTTTGGTCACACATGAGATTTTTTTTTCCATACTTTTGATTCTCGTGCATATGATCTCTTATTTCCTTGAAATATAGAATACTCCATGGCTATTATTATGAATTTTAGAGTTGTGGAAAATTGATATGGATCACTAGACAAGTGTTGGGTCATATTGTTGAGCCTCTACTTTGGGAACTTAGCTGTTAATCCATGTGACTATGTGTGAGAACACTGAGCTCCCCATCTGAGCCTTTATGGCCTATATGAATCTTTGTGACTCACAAAATTGTTGGCATAAAAATACCACATCCAAGCATTTACTTAAACTTTATATTTTTAGTGAGGTTGGTTAGGTATAAGAAAGAGTGCATTGTATATGACTTATGGTTTGGTGGAGAGTAGAAGTCCCTTAATTAGTTTCCATATAATATATTACACTCACATAAGTATAATAACTTATGTATATTTTGACTGTGAATGATGACTATGCTTGTTATGATGTTGGCTCATTCATGGTTCAACAATATTCATGAAGGGTTTTATAAATTTCACTACACAATCATGGTTGGAAAATTGGCTTATATGTCTCTATGGTGATATTGAAATTCTGGAATTGTGTGGTTGTTTCCATAGTCATGAATTGCATAATCACTTACATGATTTTCATTAATCATATGAATTTTTTTTTTAACTTGTTATGTTATAATTTCTCAATCATACTATGCATTTGGTTGATAATTTAAGTTGAGAAGCCTTGGAAGTTGCAACATCCTTGATGCAATACCTAGGCTCATCACTTTTTGTCATGATTGATGGGCCTCTAAATTAGACATAAATTAAGGCCCATATAACCTTTCTTAGGCACATAAAAGATATATTAAATCTCTCCTTATACACTTAATAAATATTTTTTATGTTTTAATATGTCACTAAGAAATTTTATAGATAATTGCATATTTGTGCCTAATATTATCTATTTTTGAAGGATATCGTGAGAATATTGGGCATGTTATGAAGATTTGGAGAAGGAAATTATTTAGGGACTTGCTCCATACTACTAGAGGATAAATATTTAATAATAAATGAAAAAAATATGAGGAAATAATTGATAAATTATGGAGATGTTCTGAAACTCTGATGATTGTGAAAATATAGGAATGTGTTCCTTGTCATTTACTACAAACTCGTAGTGCTGGAAACTAGATCCACTATTTCAGGGATTTCGGAGTGGAAATATTCCTCCTTTAAAGGATAATGCTTCCTCATAACTTTTTATAAGTAGAAATTATAATTGGCCTCTCGGGGCATGTATTTTTTAGTCTTATTGTGGAGAAATATTATTTTTTGGCAGCTCCACTTTCTTTTCATGCAGGGATGTACTTGGACTGATTCAATAATGAATATTGGTGTCATTTTCAGCTTCTGAGGCTTGGTTTCTTCAATATGACTATTCCTCCTTGGGCTTGGCCATCCCGGGAGCCTTAGATCCCTCTTTCATAATTTATTTAATTTCTTTTCACTTCTTATTCTCATGCATTTCTTATTTCTTTTTCACATATTTTTGTATTTAGTATTGTTTCTTTTATTGATGTAGGATTGAGTTAAATGATTGAACTGAGTTATTTTACAGGTTTTTCATAGGTTAAAAATCATTACGCATACTTTTAATAACTTTGGAATGCCATATTAATCATTAAGCTACTTGGATTTGGTTACTATTTCAGGAATATAAGATTTCTGGAAATGCCTTCTTGCAAAATAGTGGTAAAATTATGCTATTTTTTAGAACTGGTTAATGAAATCCATTTGAATTTATTACATTTTTATTCGATCATAATAGTGTTAAATGTAATAACAAAATTTACCCCTTTTCATTTTCACTTGATTAGGTTAGTTATTTGATAGATTAAACAGCTCATTAGTTCTTGAATTTCGATATTTTACAGTAGTAATTTTATGTTATTTTGTAGGAATTGTGAACATGGGTATTCTGGAGTGATTCCACCTGGAATGGAGACCTAAGACATCCTACTCACTTAAAAAAATTGTCCCATAAAATTTTTGTTGGACTTAATTTGTCATTCGATGAGTTATTTCCAAAACATGCTTTCCTGTAGCAAAAACAGAGTTTCATGTAGCACTCTTGTAGCACATATAAACTCAACCATAATTTCTCCCAAAGCTTGGTTTTTGTATCTTAGGCTTCACTCATGACCCCTAGGATCTAAATCCATGATTGAGAAAGAATAAACACCACTTAGGACATTAATTTTCGCAAATTACATTAGGCCTTTTTATTTGAATTCATGTTCTTAAGATTTAAATTACAAATTGTTGTTCTTTCCTAGGATTATTTAATTTTCAATGAAACACTTTCATTTCTCCAATTAGTTTAGGATTTGATTTCATGAAATTCGATCCATTACATCATATCAACAAAATAATGACACATTTTATGATGCACATATAGTTACAATACCTCTTAATTTTGTATGAACCTTGGGTTGATAATTAAAGGTGGTAGCCTCGAGATTTGTTGCATTGTTGTTGCAATACTGAGGTGCATAAATTTTTGGTGCCATTTTCTGGGAGGTGTCAAATTATGCATTATTTTCTTCCCTGGTTGTTTCATTTCTTTTCTTTCTACAAAAAAAATTAAAAAAATAGCATTAGGCATATTTCATTTCAAAACAAAAAAATTCATTGCAATAGCATTCTTGTTCAAAAATTATTTAAAAATGCTTCTCCAACATCAACACCCCCCCCCTCCCCATTTGATCACGTGGAGCAGTAACAACAACATCACCATCCACTTTTGTAGGTAGAATAATAAGAGATTAAAGAGAAGGTAGAAGAAATGGATTGAGATGATGCTAATGAAGAAGATATTCTTGGGTTCCCATTCAAGATACTGATGTTAGTGTGCATATGAAGAACATCCCTCAATATTTCCTTCCCAACTTCCATGGTATGAGGTCAGAGGATCTGGAAACCTTTCTCTTTGAATTTGAAATACTTTGTAGATATTATGTCTACTTATCACACACTCAAAAATTGAGACTGTTTCATGCAACGTTGAAGGATAGAGCTCTTAAATGGTTCATGAGTTTAGGTACTAATTCAATAATATCATGGAATGGTATGCAAAAGATATTTCTAAAAAAAAAAAAAATTCATGATCTTAAAGAAGAAAGTTTTAGAATTAATCAAGAATAATACGATCTAATAGATAGGTTCATGTTTAATATTAAGAGGGAAAAATTAAAACATTTAGGATCTGACACACTAAAAACCATCTTACATAGAATAATTAGGGATGAGTGGATCGATCTCCTTGATCTCACGAGTAGAGAATATTCATAACAATCATCATTTGAAGAAATTCGTGAAACATGAAAGAGAATATAAATAAGAAGGGAACGAGTGAGTAAATCAACATCAAGATCGGTAAGTCAAGGTAAACTTGGAAATTTTCTTGATAAATTTAAAACAATTTTTTTTTATCAATATAAGAGAACAAGTAGAAATGTTAAGAATGAAATATGAGAAAAAATAAGATGTTGATATGTGTCATTTCCATGTAGAATCATATTTCCCATCATTACCAAGGTGTAAAGAAGCTTACCAAGAGGAAAATGGAGCAAGTCAGTTGCCAAAGAAGATATGTTATGTAGCTCCAAGAATACCATGGGAGCCTAGTCAACTTCATCTGATGCAAGGGCCAAATTCACAATTTCAAACTTATTCACATCCTTCTAAAATTAATTCGAACAGACTCTTTCCTTGGAAACCTTGGCCATCTGAAACCCAAAACAAATCTTGGAAACAAGGATGGCAAGGACCTTACGGGATAAATCCACAATGCCCTCATTATTTTCCTCAATATCCTCCATACCCATATCCATGCTATCCCTACCATCCACTCCCATAACCACAACCTCAACCACATCCATCTCATAGCTCCACTCCCACTCAACTACCTATACCACCATTTTCAAACACAGACACAAAAGTAGCTCATTCCACTTACAATGTTGAGTTACAACACTTCGAAACATATCCTCTTGAGCTAAATGGTGTCCATCTTAGTTTAGGAAAGGTATTGAAAAAAAGAGATTCTCTCGATGTCATTGAAGGAAAACATCTAGAAGAAGAATATTCAAATGAGGAGATCAAAGGTTCATGTGTCACACTTGATGGAGAGAAGACATTAGAATCATAGACTGAGAAGATTCCCTCATGTTTACCTTCGGATCCTCCATGTGTTTACGAGAACAATCAACAAAAAGAGGAATATTTGAATTTCATGGTAGAAGAAGAAATACAAAGTGATCCAAATCAAAAATTGGACTAGGGGTATCACAACTATATTGAAATATGGTTTCAAGAAATCTTTAATTTACAACAACACACTGTTCTTCAACAATACTTTATAAAATCTCAATGAAAGAAATTCATCTCTCATGTTCAGGTACATTTCAAAGCATGTATTTCAAGCATACACATGATTTTATCTACCATATTGATGTGCACATGGCTCCATTAGAACTATTCCTATACTTTAAAGAGATTTTGTTTTTTAAAGTAGAGTAGGATAGGAAAAATGAAAAAAAACAAAACAAAAGGAGAAAGAAAGGAAAAAGAATAAAATCTCAGCTGAGATACTCTTTTGATGTGCCTGAGATTGTCTCACTGATTGAAAACCTCCATGAGGTAGTAAATGAGTTGTAAAAAAGAGAAAATAAGAGAAAAATTAAAGCTCCAAGGTGAAAACCTCCCTTGAGGCACCTAGGCAGACCTACTAGTTGTAAACCTCATTGAGCCAGCTAGTAGGCCTAAAGAAAAAAATAAGAAAAGAGTGAAAAAATGAAAAGAAAAAAATGTGTTTTCTCCATGTATCTCTCTCAAATTAATTTAGGTGCTCTCCAACCTTTGCAAGTGGCAAAAAAAAAACAAGTTGGCACAAAAAGAAAAGGTTGGTAAAAACCCTAGTCAAAGGATGTGAAACCTGGACTTCCTACTTCTTTTCTAAGATGGTCCAAAATGAATAGGTCATACCAATCCATCACCCTCATCCATTTACAAAATTGACCCATCATTTCCAATATTTTCTCATCCATTTTCCTCGTTTTCCTAAATGCTACAAAAAACCTTCTTTTTGCTATAGGAAAATCCTAGTTTTTAGCATAATTTTTTTTTATTTGTTGGCAATATGATGCTGAGTGTTGACCTTGATGGAAACCCACTTGATGAAGATGATGGAAACCTACTTGATGAAGTTATTCTTGATAGAATATGTCTTGATGAACTTGTTAAATGATGTAAATCTGAAAGGAATTTAGTATGTGCTAGATCTATGATGAAAAGAGTATGTCTCAAGGAATACGCGGTTTTGTCTAGGAGAAGTCGCGTATGCATGCGGAAAATAACGTACCAAGTCGTGTATGGGCAAAAGCACTCATAAAGTGCAAAACCAGGGGTAACCACCATGGTATTGACCCATTGTATTGAGTAATGATTCGTCTCTGTGACCCCATCCAGGAATACCATCGGAAGTAATGTGGTTTTGGCTCATGGTATTGAAAAATGGTAAACCTATATAAAGAGAAGAAATTCATTATGCAAAGGATGGGTGTTGTGCACGTGTCTGGGCTTTAATGAATACTTCACTCTGAAGTATATCTGGTGGAACTTTGCTCTTAATTGATAGATCTGATTCTATAATGCATCTGTGAACATAATGACGATTCAAGATCTCTAGATCTTGAAATGGTGAAACTCTTGGATGATCTGAAAAGAAGTGATGAAGACCTGGCGCAAATCTGTTGAAGAAGTTGAAGAAATCTGGATAAGTTCATAGATCTGGTATGTTCTGCAAAGTTTATCTTTTATAGATCTATACGCAGGTTCGCTTCACTGAAGCCACGTGTATACGCGGATCTATTACAACAAAGGCACGTACTACCTGTTAGGGTTTGTTTGAAAAGTTGCATGAATGTATACGCGGGTTGTCTTCAGTGAAAGCACGTATATACGTGGATCCATCTAAAGAAAAGCACGTATTATATCTGAACTGATGGTTGCTCAAGGTTGAATGTGTATTTGCATACTTATTCTGAAGTGTGGGTTATCTCTAATATACTAATTACAGTGGTTTCACTGTTCGGTTTGGAAGCAATGGGCAAAGTATGTTTGTTGATAAGTAAAGGGTTGTGTTGGAGCTGTTTGATCCAGTTTGAAAATTGATGAAACGTGGTCTGCAGTGGATCTGAGGGTTGAAGCCTTCAGTCTGATAATAGAAACTTACTGTCAGCAGAGGCTGGTGCTAATATCAGGGGGTTGTAGCTCCCTTCCAGGTGAGACTGGTAAACGAGAGCAGGGGGTTGAAGCTCCCTTCTAGGTGAGGCTGGTAAATGAGAGAAGGTTGTGGCCTTCTGCAGGTGGGTGCCTGCGTACTGGTATAAGTCTGCACCAGTAAATGATTGTAAGAAGTTTTCTCTATAATAAAATATTGAAGGCTGAGACAACGGAAACAGTGGTTTTCTCCTGACTTGGGTTTCCACCTAAAAATCATGGTGTTCATGTGTGATTCTTCATTATGTTATTACTGCACATTTCTACTGCTATATAAACATCTGATGAATGAATACATGCAAGGATCTAAGTGAAGAATTGATTGTTAATTAATATCTCTGTGCATACGCAAGTTCAGTAAAGGGTATCTGCATATATACGCGATTCTGTTTCATTAAAGTAGCGTATGGGTTATTAAAGAATGAGAAAGTCAAAAGATCTTAGTAAATCCTAAATACTGATTCACCCCCCCCCCCTCCTCTCAGTATTTTTCCAACAATTGGTATCGGAGCAGGTCCTTCTGAAAAGGCTTAACCGCTCGAAGGAAGATCAAGTAGGATGAGAAATCACGAGGGAACAACATCTATCAAACCTCCCCTCTTCAACTGAAGAAGTTTAATCTTCTATAAAATAAGGATGAGATCCTATCTTCAGTCTATAGGAGCAGATATATGGGCCATCGTTGAACAAGGATATCAATATCCAGCTGCTACACCAACAGATCCAACTGAAAGAAAGAATTATGAATCAAATGCAAAAGCGGTCAATGCTATAACTAGAATTCTAACTGAAGCAGAATTTGTCAAAGTCATGTAGCTAAATACAACAAAGGAGATATGGGACAAAATCATCCTAAGCTATGAAGGTGATGCAAAGGTAAAAAGTGCAAAACTTCAATCTCTCAGAATTGAGTATGAAAATTTAAAAATGCATAGTGATGGAATATTTCTGGTTTCTTTTTACGTGTTGATGATGTTGTAAACCATATGAGAAACCTGGGAGAAACAATAACCGAATCCACTTTGGTTGAGAAAATTTTGAGATCACTAACAGCCAAGTTTGAGTCAAAAGTTTCTACTCTTGAAGAAAAACAGGACCTTCAAAATCTTACTATGGTGCAACTTCATGGCATATTGACTGCTTACGAAATGAGGAGAGGAGGATCATCTGAAGTCAAAGAAGCTGTTTTTAAAGCTTCTACAAAATGGAAAGAAGTTCAAAAACTAGAAGGGTCAGGATATATCTCAGAACAAGATGAGGCAAACTTTGTGAGAAGAATCCAACTAGGAACCGGAAGATTCAAAGGTAAGCTTCCTTTAAAATGTTTTAATTGTGGAAGAGTTGGTCATTATGCTACAAAATGTCCTTATAAAGAAACATCTGCTAAAGACAAGGAAGTAGCAAGAAGAAATAAGAATCGGTCTAGCACTAAGAAAAGCTACTATACAAATGAAGACAGTGATGGGTTATCTGACAGTGAGGAAGAATGTGAACAAGATCTTAGACTTCTCATGGCGTTTGAAAACAATTCTAGAGACGATAAGGATGCTTTTGTGGATGCTCTAGATGACAATGATTTTCTTGATCAAAACAATCAACTCAAAATATTCTTGGAAGAAAGTAAAATAATCATAAAGACTTTGAAAAGGAAGAATGAAGAAGCAAAGAAACATAATGAAAAATTAGACTGTGAAGTTGTAAGTCTAAGAAAAGAAATTGAAAAAGAAAAGACTCTGAATCTTAGATTTGCTAAAGGATCTGAAACCTTAGATGAGATTATCAAGGTTCAACGATCTCCTCTGATTAAGACAGGTCTTGGATATACCAGAGAATCCTCTCAGGCTTCAGCACCAAATTATCTAAAAGCAACTACAACTGGTTTACTACATTCAGCCACTCAACAAGGGAATAAAGAATCTTTACAGGTAAAGCATGATCATCACAACAAAAGGAACACTAACAGGGATATCTCTCAAAGAAGCAACAATCAACAGGTAAATTGAAATAGAAGATTTCATGATCGCAGAAATTTCTACTTCAATGGACAATGTTTCTCATGTCACAATTTTGGTCATAAAGTTGTTCAATGTGTTGCATATAAAACCATCATGACAAGAGAAGCAAGAAAGAAAAGGATGGATATTGAACCAAAAAAGAACACCTATAACAATTTTTCTCCTCTTCAAAACGAAGTTGAATGTGCTTATTGCAATAACTTTGGCCATGAAGAATCTGAATGCAGGAGCAAAGTCCAGCCAAAACAACATTTTCCCTCAAGTTCCAAAGTATGGAAAAAGAAGGAATTACAGGTTGAAAATTGTGGGATAGCATTATTTGCAGAAGGTGAAGAAAATCAATGGTACATTGATAGTGGGTGCTCAAGACACATGACAGGTGACAAAAGCAAACTTCTTTCATATAATGCTCTAGAAAAGGAAAAGAAAGTTACATTTGGAAATGATAATCCTGTTGTAATTAAAGGAAAAGGGTATGTGTTTCTAAAAGAAAAGGTGAAGGCTAATGATGTCATGTATGTGGATGGATTAAGGCATAACCTGTTGAGTGTAAGTCAAATGTGTGATCAAGGTACAGAAGTTGTCTTCAGTTCAAAAGAATGTGTGGTTCGTGATCTGGATACAGGTAGAACTATTATAAAAGGGAAAAGAACTCCAAGCAACCTATATGTATTGAATAACTGCAAAGATCAATGTTACTTGAGCAAATGTTCAGAAAATTGGCTATGGCATAGAAGGCTGGGGCATTTAAGCTTCTCTCAAATCAACAAAGCAAGCAGACTTCAAGCTGTTCGTGGTCTTCCCAATATTACTCTACCAGAAAGTATCATATGCAAAACCTGCCAATTTGGTAAGCAGACCATAGTACAATTTAATGTCAAAGAAGGATCATCAAGTAGGCCTCTTGAACTTGTTCATACTGACATTTGTGGACCTATGAGTAAAAATTCACCACGTGGAGAAGAATACTATATCTTATTTATTTATGATTTCTCTAGAATGTGTTGGATTGGGTTGCTTAAACACAAAGATGAAGCATTTGAGAAATTTCAGATCTTCAAAGCACTGGTTGAAAATGAATTGGATCTAAAAATAAAATGTCTTAGATCTGATCGAGGAGGAGAATATACATCAAATGAATTCTTTTAATTTTGTGAACAACATGGCATAAAGAGACAGTTCTCTGTAGCAGGCACTCCACAACAAAATGGCGTAGAGGAAAGAATGAATAGAACAATTCAAAAAATGGCTAGAGCTATGCTTGATGATTTTGGAACTCCTGACATCTTCTGGGGAGAAGCAGCACATACAGCAGCAAATATTCTCAACAAGGCACATGTTCGGGTAAATAGTGACAAAACTCCATATGAACTCTGGTATGGTAATTCTCCCTCTGTAAAGCATTTTAGAATTTTTGGAAGTAAATGCTTTATCAAAAATAATGATGAAAAGCTTGGCAAGTTTGAGCCTAGATCAAATGAAGGGATACTTCTTGGTTACTCATCTACAAGCAGAGCATACAAATGTTACAATAAAAGGCTTTGAAAGATTGTTGAATGTATTGATGTTGTCATTGATGAGTCTCCTACAGCTCCTAAAGAAGAAAAACAAGCAACAGAAGAAGATGATGGTGATTTTTGTCCTTCTACATCAAATGGAAATGATATAGACAATGGATCCAATGAAGAACCTGAAGATGATTTATCAGAGAAAGCTCCATCCAGATATGCTCAAAAGAATCATCCTGAATCTCAAATTTTGGGAAACAAGGAATCGGGTGTACAAACAAGGAGGACTCTTGTGGGATCTTCTAGCTATTTGGCATTGTTATCCACAATTGAACCCCAAAATGTCAATCAAGCTAGCAAAGATGAATGTTGGATTCAAGCCATGAATGAAGAGCTTGATCAAATTGAAAAGAATCACACTTGGGAATTCGTACCAAGACCACATGATAAAAATGTCATTGGAACCAAATGGATATTCAAGAAAAATTTAAATGAAAATGGGGATGTTATAAGAAACAAAGCCAGATTGGTTTGCAAAGGGTACACTCAACAAGAAGGTATAGACTTTGAAGAAACTTTTGCTCCTGTAGCTAGACTTGAATCCATAAGAATGTTTCTTTCTTTTTCAAGTTCTCAACAAATCAAAGTCTATCAAATGGATGTCAAATCTGCTTTCCTCAATGGTGATCTTGAAGAAGAAGTTTATATAGAACAACCAGAGGGATTCATTTTTGGAAATGACAAGAATCTTGTTTGTAAACTTAAAAAGGCTCTTTATGGTCTCAAACAAGCTCCAAGGGCATGGTACTATCGTCTTGATAAATATCTCCATCAACAAGGATTTTCAAAGGGGTCTGCTGATAGCAACTTATACACAAAAATTGAACATGACAAACTTTTGATTGTGATTGTATATGTTGATGATATCATTTTTGGGAGTAATGAAGAATCCTTGAGTCAAAAATTTGCTTCTGTTATGCAGCAAGAATTTGAGATGTCTTTACTTGGGGAACTAACATTCTTTCTTGGATTGCAAGTGCATCAAACTACAGATTGTATATTCCTATCACAAGCAAAATATCTTAAGAAAATTTTGAAGAAGTATGGCATGGAAGAATGCAAGTCTGTAAGTACACCAATGATAATCGGATGCAATCTCAGTTCTCATGATGATTCTCCCATGGTGAATCAACCAGAATATAGATCAATGATAGGAAGTCTACTTTATCTCACCGGGACTAGACCGGACATTATCCATGCTGTTGGGATTGTTGGACGATTCCAAGCTAATCCAAAAGAGTCTCATCTTCAAGCTGTCAAAAGAATATTCAAATATCTTCAAGGAAATCAAGACTTTAGACTATGGTATCCAAAGAATGCTGATCTTACTCTTCATGCTTACTCTGATGCAGATTGGGCAAGAAATGTTGATGATCGAAAAAACACAAGTGGTGGTGCATTCTATATGGGGCCTCGATTGGTATCTTGGTTCAGTAAGAAGCAAAGTTTTGTTGCCTTATCTACTGCTAAAGCAGAATATGTGGTTGCCGCATCTTGTTGCACTCAACTCCTTTGGATGATGCAAACCTTGGGAGATTTTCAAAAAATGTACTTCTCCTATCTCCATTATGTGTGATAATACAAGTGCCATCAGTATCTCAAAGAATCCTGTTATGCATTCGAAGACCAAGCACATTCCCATCAAGTATCACTTCTTACGTGAACAAGTGCTTGAACAAAAGGTGAAGTTGGAGTATGTTCCCTCCAAAGAACAAGTTGCTGATATCTTTACCAAACCTCTGCCCAGGGAAGCATTCGAGTATCTAAGACAGAAGCTGGGAGTATTCTCTGCCAGTCAAAAGAACATATCTGCATGAATTCAGAAGATTAAATAGGATACACGGGTTTCCTGAAACACAGTTGCGTATATACGCGAGTACATGAACAAAAAGTCGCGTATGGTTAGTTGCTGACTATTTTTGATTGGGGGTCAGCATTCTGCAGTACTATTTGGTTATTCTGGTTATATGTATTTCTGACAGAGCTTCTGATATGAAGAAGACAGGTACAGGAAGGACAAGTTCAGGGGGAGATGAAGGAATGTGAAAATTTCTATGCTTCACTTTCCATACGTGTGTTCGATGAACCAAAGCTGCGTATACACGCGAGTTCCATCAGACACAGTCGCGTATGCATTGATGATAAGAGAATTTATATGATAGCTGAAGATTTGGAGCAGAGGTTCAGGGGGAGCATCAGTCTCACTGCTAATAACTGTATTATTGACTCTGTATCAACTTATTTTCTCAGTTCTAAATAATGATGATATGATACTTGGTTTCTTATGTTGAAGATCACGGATGAGCCCAGATTGTTACTTGATGAAGAGTATATGTTGGATGAGATGGAAGTCTTATGTTTCAGAGATATGGACAGATCATGCAGAGTTTGTTGCTGATGACTTGCTGATGAAGGTGCTGAGGTTGCACAAGTTAAGGAGGAGCCTTGGCCATATGGAAAGGATGCATTGGATGCACAGCTTCAGGGGGAGCATTGGTATTGCTGAGTATAATGCATTGTTGGCATTATGATGATTCTGAAAAATGATCTCTTTCTTGAGGTCTTTTTGGTATTTTTCATGAAAAGTTATATTTTTAATTTGATGAAAAGGTCATGTTGAGACCCATGATGTAAATTTGTAATATTCAGTCATGTAAGGGCTTGTCAAAATTTGTAAATCCACTTGGTTGGGTAGCTGAGTCAAATTTGTAAACCCACTTGGTTGGGTCGTTGAGTTGTGTAAACCCACTTGGGTATTTGAGTTTCATATGTAAATCCACTTGGTTGGATCTTTGATGTAAGTATGAGTCCTTGTGTTGGTTTTGGTCCGTCCTTTTCCCTTGATGTCAAAGGGGGAGAATGACATGGTGTTTGAATAAGGGGAGAATATCATGGTGTTATTCAATCTGCTGTAGTGTTCAAACACCATCGTGGTTGCCATCAAGTCCAAAGGGGGATATTGTTGGCAATATGATGCTGAGTGTTGTCCTTGATGGCAACCCACTTGATGAAGATGATGGAAACCTACTTGATGAAGTTGTTCTTGATAGAAAATGTCTTGATGAACTTGTTAAATGATGTAAATCTGAAAGGAATTCAGTATGTGCTAGATCTATGATGAAAAGAGTATGTCTCAAGGAATACGCGGTTTTGTCTAGGAGAAGTCGCGTATGCACGCGAAAAATAACGTGCCAAGTCGTGTATGGGAAAAAGCGCTCATAAAGTGCAAAGCCAGGGGTAACCACCATGGTATTGACCCATTGTATTGAGTAATAATTCGTCTTTGTGACCCCATCCAGGAATACCATCGGAAGTAATGTGGTTTTGGCTCATGGTATTGAAAAAGGGTAAACCTATCTAAAGAGAAGAAATTCATTATGCAAAAGATGGGTGTTGTGCACGTGTCTAGGCTTTAATAAATACTTCACTCTGAAGTATATCTGGTGGAAATTTTCTCTTAATTGATAGATCTGATTCTATAATGCATCTGTGAACATAATGAAGATTCAAGATCTCTAGATCTTGAAATGGTGAAACTCTTGGATGATCTGAAAAGAAGTGATGAAGACCTGGCACAAATCTGTTGAAGAAGTTGAAGAAATCTGGGTAAGTTCATAGATCTAGTCTGTTCTGCAAAGTTTATCTTTTATAGATCTATACGCAGGTTCGCTTCACTGAAGCCGCGTGTATACGCGGATCTATTACAACAAAGGCGCGTACTACCTGTTAGGGTTTGTTTGAAAAGTTGCACGAATGTATACGCGGGTTGTCTTCAGTGAAAGCGCGTATATACGCGGATCCATCTAAAGAAAAGCGCATATTATATCTGAACTGATGGTTGCTCAAGGTTGAATGTGTATCTGCATACTTAGTCTGAAGTGTGGGTTATCTCTAATATACTGATTACAGTGGTTTCACTGTTCGGTTTGGAAGCAATGGGCAAAGTATGTTTGTTGATAAGTAAAGGGTTGTGTTGGAGCTTTTTGATCCAGTTTGAAAATTGATGAAACGTGGTCTGCAGTGGATCTGAGGGTTGAAGCCTTCAGTCTGATAATAGAAACTTACTGTCAGTAGAGGCTGGTGCTAATATCAACGGGTTGTAGCTCCCTTCCAGGTGAGACTGGTAAACGAGAGCAGGGGGTTGAAGCTCCCTTCCAGGTGAGGCTGGTAAATGAGAGAAGGTTGTGGCCTTCTGCAGGTGGATGCCTGCGTACTGGTATAAGTCTGCACCAGTACATGATTGTAAAAATTTTTCTCTATAATAAAATATTGAAGGCTGAGACAATGGCAGCGGTGGTTTTCTCCCGACTTAGGTTTCCACCTAAAAATCATGGTGTTCATGTGTGATGCTTTTGTGTGATGCTTCATTCTGTTATTACTGCACATTTCTACTGCTATATAAACATCTGATGAATGAATACATGCAAGGATCTAAGTGTAGAATTGATTGTTAATTAATATCTCTGTGCATACGCAAGTTCAATAAAGGGTATCCGCGTATATACGTGATTCTATTTCATTAAAGTAGCGTATGGGTTATTAAAGAATGAAAAAGTCAAAAGATCTTAGTAAATCCTAAATACTGATTCACCCCCCCCTCTGAGTATTTTTCCAACATTATTATATCTCAAAAACCATGGATCCATTTTTATACTTGTTTCTTGGGGAGATGCATATTGATGATGGTAACATGGTCAAGAAATTTCAACACATTATGGTGGACAGGTTGTGAGAAATTGACCTCCATCATATACAACATTTTTTAATTTTTCTCGAGATTCGTGCATCCAATGGCCAAGATTTTTTATATGGAGGTGCATAAGGATGATAGTAATATTCTAAAAACATTTCAGGTCAATATAGCCTACTACTTGAGAGATATGGGTTACAAAATTCTGCTACAAGGGGTTGTCATGAATTGCTACAGGAAACTCTGTAATTGCTACAAAAAGTTACAAAAAGAAACATGCAGGTAGATCGAGGACAAAAAAAAATCACAAAGGGTATTGATGTGTAAAAAAATCAATTAGGAGAGTCTTCACATCATTTCCTTCCACCTTCGCATCACTCCTCCACCTCAGGCATAATTATTTTTCACTCAAACCCTATAGTTTGTCACTTTTGTAATAATTTTTTTTGTTGCAAAAACAAAAATTTCCTTCACATGATTCTTCCATGACCATGCTACTCCTTCTTAGCCTTACCATATTCCCCCTCATCACCCCATGCATATTGGAAGTCAAACAAATAAAAAGAAGGCCTTTTACAAGAAGGAAACATGTTCCTCTAGCAAACCTCTGTAATCACCAGAAAGCATTATAAGGTTTTATATCAATAATCGAAGAAGACATGAAAATTTTTGAGGTGAATATGAAGATCCTATGGCACTCCAAGGAGGAATGTCAGTAGGAGAGGAAACCTATGCATTAGAGAGGCACGTACAAACATACAACAATGGTATCAGTAAATCATGCAAACATCAAGTCAATCATCAACTTCAACACTCAGATCATGAGCATCTCAGCAGCAACATTTAAGTCAGGGATGTGAAGCAGTAGCAACTAAAAAAAAAAGAAACCCTAGAAGACCTCAATATTCAAGGCTATTAGCAATAGGATCTCCATCAGATTATCACATGAATCTTCAGCAACAACTTTAGAACCACCGAAGACAGCTTCAACAGTCATATCAACGGCTTCAATATCAACCAAAAAAACAAAGCAAGGGGAAGGATCAGGTATGAAATCATCTAAAATTTTCTGATAATCAATTATAGCTTAAGAAAACATTAAAAGTGTGAGAAGTAAATTTTTTTATAGCCAAAATCAGTAGCAGAGCAGCCTCAGCCTTATCTCGTAATGAGCTTCACTTTTCCACCAAGACACACAAACATATGGGGGAGGAACAATACAAAAGTAAAGAGGAACTGAGAAAGTGGGTAGTAAGTAATTAGTTGTGATGGAAGATGAGGAGTGCCAAGGGATAGCTAAGGGTGAACTCAGTTAATAGAAAAATAATTCTTAGTTTATTTTGCATGAAACAAAAAAAGAGAAAAATTTAAAAAAAAAAAAGAGAAATTTTTTGAAAAAATAAGAAAAAAATTTGAAAAATTAAAAATTAAAAAAGAAAACGTGGACCCACCACCTCTTGGAATTCAAAATAGAATTTCTATAGGAAAAATAGGGCTTCTACAGTCACAAAATTTTCTACATGAATTTTCTAGAGGAAGTTAACCAAGACAAATTTTGTTGATCAAAGGTGGTTTTAGACCCAAAGGAGTGTTTTTCTTCCTCTATTATCTCTCTCCTATGCTTACTAACTCCTTGTACAACTCCAGCATGCACCCATTCACATATTTCACCTTTCAAGGAGGCAGAAAATTCCATTTTTACTCCTAAATGTAATTTCTATAGGAAAGTCCTAGCAACTACAAGATTCATGTAGCATTAAATGAAAATTATTTACAAGGAATGTAGCACTCTCAAACTTTCTAAAATTCAAAAATAGTATGATAATTTATTTTTTACCTATACCTACCACTCCTAACCCTCACTTCACTCCATGCACAAGGATTCACTCCCTAAACCCTATGTTGTGACACGAGCAGCTAGATCACCTATACCTTGGCATGGGACCTCTCCCCTTACCTCTCCATCACTCCAATAATTTCATCACTCCATCCTTAACCTCCATAAACCATTTCCCTTCATCTCTAAGAAATCTGGAGCCCTAAGAAGAAAAGAGAAGATTGCTTCAAGAATTTGAAAAGTTTCTTGTAGAAATTATGTATATGGCACAACAAGGTGAAAATCTGAGGATAAGTTGATGAATATGGCTTCAAAAGACCACCAACAGACTCCAGGATGATGGAAATACTTGAAAATGAACCTAAGGACATCCATGCAACACCTGCAAGAATATCAACAGGAGGAGCATCACATGGACCAATAAATATACAATGAAATAGGCCAACATACATGAAGAAACACAAGATAAGGAGGATGAATATGTTTCTCAGAGGATGAGCAATAATTTCAAGAGGGGGGTATGATGGGCCTCTAAATTAGACATAAATTAAGGCCCATATAAATTTAATTAGGAACATAAAATATGTATTAAATCTCTCTTTCTACACTTAATAAATTTTTGTATGCTTTAATATGTTCTGAGGAAGGTTTAGAGATAAATGCATATTTGTGCCTAATATTATTTATTTTTGAAGGATATTGTGAGAATATTGGGAAGATTATGAATATTTGGAGAGGGGATAATTTATGGACTTGCTCCCTACTAGTGGAGGATCAATATTGGAGAATAAATAAACAAAATATCATTAAATAATTGAGAAATTCCAGAGAGATTCTGCAAATCCGATAATTGAGAAAATCTAGGAATGTGTTCCTTGTCATTTACTGCAAACTCCTAGTGTTGGAAATTGTGTCCACTATTTGAGGGATTTTTGGGGGAAAATCTTCCTCCTATCAAGGAGAATTCTTCCTCATCATTTATTATTAGTAGTATTTTGAATTTTCCTCTAGGATCATGTACTATTTAGTCTTATCGTGGAGAAAACTTGTTTTCTGGAAGCTCCTCTTTCTTTTCTTGTAGGGATGTACTTGAAATGATTAGATAATGAATATTGGTGTCATTTTTAGCTTCTAAGTCTTGGTTTCTTCCATATTACTCTGATTAATCCTTGGGATTTTCCATCCCAGGAGCCTCAGTGCCCTCTTGCACAATTTCTTTATGTTCTTTTCACTTCTTATTGACATGCATCTCTTATTTCTGTTTTGCATATTTATGTATTTAGTATTGTTTCTTTTCTTGATGTGAGCTTGGGTTAAATGATTGAAGTGAGTTATTTTAAAAGCTTTTTACAGGTTCAAAATAATGATTCATCCGAGAAAAAACTTTGTAATTTCATATTAATTATTAAGCCACTTGTATTTGGTTACTAGTTCACGAATATAACATATCTGGAAATGCCTTATAGCGAAATAGCATTAGTTTTTTTCTATTTCTTAGAAGGGGTTAGCGTGATACATTTGAATGTATTAAACTTGTATTAGGTCATAATAATGTTAAATTTAATAAAAAAATTCACCCCATTTCATTTTCCCTTTATTAGGTTAGGAATTTGTTAGATTAACTATCTCACTAGTTCTTGAATTTCCAGATTTTAGAGGAGTAAATTTCTGTTATTTTTTAGCGCATGTGAAGAGGGGTATTTTGGAGTTATTCAACTTAGAATGGATACCTAAGAAATCCTAATTAGTAAAAAAAAATTGTCCCATACGATTTTCATTTTATTTACTTGGTCATTTGGTGAGTTATTTCCAAAACATACTTTCCTGTAGAAAAAACAGAGTTTCCTATAACACTCTTGTAGCACATGTAAACTTAACCAGATTATGTCCCAAATCTTGGTTTTTTTATATTAGGCTTGAATCATGACCTCTAGGATTTAAATCCATTATTTAGGAATAATAAACACCACCTAGGACATTCATTTTTGCAAATTACATTATGCCTTTATATTTGAATTCATGCTCTTAGGATTTCGATTACAAGTTGGTGTTCCTTCCTAGGATTAATTTCTTTTCAAAATAAAAATTCCATTTCTGCAATCAGTTTAGTCTTTCATTTCATGAAATTCCCTCCATTACATCGTATCAACAAAATAATGACATATTGTATGTTTCACATATAGTTCTGATACCTCTTAAGTTTTTACAAACCCCGGGTTGATAATTAAAGTTGGTAGCCTTGGGAGTTGCAGCATTCTTGTTGCAATACTAAGGATCATCAGTCATTTCCAAGGATATTTCCACGTAGGTGTTATTTCTACTTTTATTTTTATTTTTTTCATTAATACTATTGATTTGAAAGCTTCAAAAAAAAAAAACAAGGAAAAATTCGAAAAAATAGAGCTAGTTTTTCATGCCTCGTAGGAGTAGGGATAGTCAATGAATATTCCTACCATAAACCCATACCCCTTGAAGTAACCAACCATCATTATTCTTTGGTGACTATGAGCTTCACTCATTGATTGAAGGAGAGCTATAAAACCCTCTAAGTGAGGAACCTAAAATTTTTGAGGAACCCATAGGGGAATAAGAACCCACCTTGCATACCCACACCATGGATGAAAACAAATAAAATGAGATTATTCCTATCTGAGAAAAAAATCTAGAGACCAGAATGAAGAATATAAGGAATTCTTCCCTAACATATTTCTATGGCCTGACCTATGAATACCCTGACACCTTCATGCTTGAATTTGGTGTTGTCTATATTACCTATGACTATACCTCTAATGAAGAGAAGGTGAATTTTTTTCCATATACACTAAAAGATGCAGCCTTGCACTAGGTTATGGGTTTTCCTAGATGCAACATCACTAGATGGGCCAAAATCCAAGAAGACTTTAATTACAAGTAAAAGGATTAATCTATGTCTGAGGAATCAAAGGAGGAAATATTTAGGATGACCCTAGGACTAGATGAATCTTTAGAGGACTATGAAGAAATATTCCAAATCAATTATAGGAGGGATAAATATACCCTTGATCGTAAGTCAATCAATTTGGATCTTCTCTAAGGGATCGGGGAATATGTAACAGATACCCTCATCATTCTCTCTCGGGGATACATCTACTAATTTCCTTATGATGACATCAATACAATATTCAAGAACTGCTCTAGTGTTTTTAGGAAAAAGGGTAGGTCTAGCCAAGGCTTGGCTAGTTCATGTCCCTCAGCATTAACCATCAAAAATGATATAGGAACTATGTTGGAGGATTTCAAGGGTGAAATGTTGCATAATTTTTCCTTACATGTGGATACTATGCAGATGAGAAGGAAGCAAGAGGAAGCATAAAGAGAACTAGCTATATGTTTCCCTATATGCACTGAGAGACATCCTAGGATGAGTTCCCATTGAATTTCATAGAATTATGCTTTGTATATGAGGAAAACAGTGCAACAGAAAAATTTCCTTCTCTGCGAGGCATGAAAGTTGTATACCAAGGAGCATAACATGGTTTAGATCAACTCTTCTTTATTAACCAAAGGAGGCCTTAAGGCCCTTAGCCATATCAACAAGGCATGGAAGGTGCACCTTATTCTCCTTACAATCTAAACCATAATGTGCCTTTCCATCCTTGCTACCCTTCCACTCAACCATCATGGCCCATACCTCCCTCTTAGCCTTATCCTCCTCAATATCCTAATCAAACTTTCAATGCTACTTTCCATCCATATCCATCTCAACCTCTTAAGTGGGACAACTCCTCACAATGATGGAAGCCTCAAAAAACACAAAATCATCATTTAATGCATCCACCTCAACCTCAAAAATATCTTCCTCACCATATATTACCTAAGAAACCTTAAATTGTAGCTCAACCCAGTCTAAACCCAAATAATAAGTAGGCACAACATTTGTACAATGGGGGGACATCCTATCCTGCTTATGCTCTGGAAATAAAAGAGATCAACCTTTGGTCTAGGAAGGTACTTCCAGACATTTACCCACCTTATACACCTAAATATCTTGAAGGAGAGAAGGAGAAAAATTACCCTCAAGCTAGTGTACACCGTTACCTAAAGAATTTGATCCAACCTAAATAGAACACCCCGGAAGAGGAGGAAATTCTGTGTGAATTGAGTAAATTGTGTGTCAAACTATCCCTTCTCTAGGACATCAAATATTTCCCCATTTATAACAGGATTATCAAGGAAGAATGTTTCGAAATTCTTGAGAGAAGAATAATACATACCCCCACTAGTAATGTTGTTGGGAAATTGTTTGATCTGATACTTGGGAGAGTAATCTCCCCAAATTAATTGGATCCTAGTAGCCCAATGGTGGATTTGCACATTTGTGGCATTATGGGACCTAATATATTGATTGACCTTAGGCTTGTAATCAATGTGATGACCAAGGAAAAAATTCTCAAGCTCAATCTCCAAGGGTCCTTAAGGAAGATCACTATAGTACTGCAACTTGCAGATAGATCCATAGTAGCTCCTAAGGGAATTATTGAGGAGATAATGATCTCCATTGAATCCTAGGAGTACCTCACTGATTTCCTTGTCATATGGCCCGAAACAAAGTTTAATGGCTATCCATTCATCCTAGGAAGGCCTTGGATGGCTAATGTTGACGCCTACATTAGTAGGAGGGTTAGGAACATGACTATTAAGATTGTGAATCTATCAAAAAAACTTATGTTGTATCCTCCTAATCAACCTTCTAGTGATCATGACTTTTCCTTATGGTTATAGGATGAGGAAGAGGGATAATTTTACTAGGCATCCCTCTACCCAGTCTGCACATTAGACACTATTATTGTTGGGAGGCAACTTTATGAAGATGAGCTTTTTGATCATATCTTAAAAAATTGTCCCCCCAGTGTCATGACAATTTATGAATTGATGAGGGAATCTGAGAGTAATCATGAGACTAATTTATTCTCTGTTGACACTAACTTAGAACATACCAAGGCTGTGGAGATTAGCCCATCTAGATATATAATTATTATCTCCTCCCGCTCATATGAGAAAGAAGAAAAAATTATGTAGTGTTCTAAGGAAACACCTAGATGGTTTTTCTCGGGACTATAAGCAGATGAAAGGTGTGAATCCCTTAATTTTTACTCATCATATATACATCAAAGAGGGATGAAAGCCTATGCACCAACTTCAAAGAAGGATGAATTCTGATCTTAATTACATTATGAAATATGATTTACAAAATATACTAGATGCATGGTTCATATAGCCCATTTCAGATAGTTAGTGGGTGTCCCCCCTCATCGTAGTCCCCAAGAAAAATGGGAACCAGAGGATATCAACTGATTATCAAGAACTTAGCAAGGCTACAAAGAAGGACCACTTCCCTTTTTATTTTTTTTACCAGGTCCTAGATGGCCTTGCAGGAAAGAGATTATTTTCCTTTATATATGAGTTTAGTGAGTAAAATCATATACATATCAACCCTTAGGACAAAGACAAGACCACATTCACATGTCCTTGGGGTAGCTTTTCCTATAGGGTCCTTGAATTCGGTTCATGTAATCCACCTGCTACTTTCAAGAGGGAAATTTTGACCATATTTATTGAGCTTGTTCATGACATTATTGAGATATAAATGGATTACTTCACCCCTTATGGTTGTGAGTTCCACGAAGCTCTTTTTAACTCATGCAAAGTGTCGAACAAATCAATTGAGATGAACCTCTCATTAAGTCCCAAACAAATATTTTTTTTATGAATGCAGGGACTATCCTTGGCCATTCCATATCCAAGGAAGGGATACATGTTTCCCCCAACAAAATTTTCATCATTAAAAGGGTCCATATCCCTAAAAATAAAAGATATGTCATGAGCTTCCTTGAATTGGTTGGGTATTATAGAAGGCTCATTAAAGACTTTAGTAATTTGGATTCACCTTTTTTGGAATAGTAATTATATATTTAGACTTATGTTGGACAAACAAATTTCAAGAGGCCTTTTATGTTCTAAAAGGAAATATAAACATTGCAACCATCCTTAGAGGTCCCGATTTGGAATTGCCTCTCCATATACACACAAATGCATCAAATAAAGTTGTAAGGCTAGCCTTAGGATAAGTGGAAGATAAATTTCCTTGTGTTATCTATTTCATCAGTAAGAACATTTCTAAAGCTGATATGAATTATACAATCACATAAAAGGAACTCCTGGTTGTGACACACTCCTTGAAAAATTTTAGGCACAGCATCGTTGGATATCAAACTTTTGTCCACACTTATCATGCAACCATTAAGCATTTATTGAATAAACCTGATATCAATGCTAGGATAATTATGCGGTTGTTATTATTGCAGAAATTTGATTGGACTATTATTGAAAAAATAGGGAAATACAATGTGGTTTCATATTTCTTGTGAATATTGGAAATACCCTTAGAAAATGAGGAGATGGTAGATGATCAACTCCCGAATGAACACCTGTTTTCCATCTCGGTGCTCTCTCCTTAGTTTTCTGATATAGAAAACTACTTGGTTGATGGGAGGTTCCCCCGTAATCTATCCTCAAAGGTTAAAATTAATATTATTAAGAAAAGTGCCCCATTCACGGGGATTGGGGGGAATATTTTCAAGTTGGGGAAAAATCATATTTTAAGAAGATGTGTGATGGAAGAGGAGGTATTTGAGATCCTGTCATCATGTCATGATGGAGCATGTGGAGGCCACTTTTATTCCAAGAGAATAACCTTCAAAGTCTTACAAGTTGGTTACTATTGGTCCACTGTACATCAATATGAAAGAAGGTATACCACCTAGTGTGATCAATGCCAAAGGATGGTAAGCCCACACCTAAGCATGAAATTCCCTTACAGCCTCAAGTCACTCTAGAAATATTTGAAAAATGGGGGATGGACTTCATTGGGCCCATCTATCCCTATTAAGACATAAAAAGTATGTCATTGTGCACACTCATTACCTGAGTAAATGGGTTTAAACTAAGGTATTTAAGGAAGCAAGTGAGTAGAAGGTGGTTTATTTTATGAGGGAGTAGATATTCTACAAGTTTTATTTTCCAAGGGATTTGGTCACAGATTAAGGGACATAATTCAGCTCAAATATCATTGAAGACCTTATCAAGGAGCACCACATCAAGAAAATGAAATCCACGTCATATAACCCTCAAGAAATTGGCAAGTGTAGATCACAAACAGGGAATTTGAGAACATTATGACCAAGGATTTTAGTAGCAGTAGATAGGATTGGGAAGACAGATTCTAGAAGCCACTCCCTACAATACCACTTGGAAGACCACCAATGGATTTACCACATTTGAATTAGTCTATGCGAAGAAGGCCCTACTTTCCATTGAATTTAAATACAATACCATAAGTATGGAAACTTAGTTACACTTAGACATCATTGTAACACAACAAGAGAGATTGCTCCAACTCAATGGTATAGATGAATTCGGCCTAAAAGCTCTCCTAGACACTGAGGTAGTCAAACTATAAAGGAATATTTGGAACTAGAAACACATTAGGGAGAAATATTTTCAAGAAGATGATTGGTACCTTCTGTATGATTCCAGATTCAAGGATTTCAAATGAAAATTAATGACAATATGGTTGGACCCTTATCTAGTGGAAAATTTTCATGAGAATGAGTCTATCCAAATTAGAAAAAATGATGAGGAAGGTATACTCTTGTTTTTTAAAGGTTACAGGATGAATTTGTACGGGATACCTTTTTCCAAAAAGGAGTTTATTATTTTAATTACCAAGGAGTTGAATGTGATTGGGAGGCTCACAACCCTCATTCTACCAAGCTTCTGAAAAGAACATAAATAAATAAATAAAGGGCCTAGATGAAAACATCCATCAAGAATCTAAGGCCAACTCTAGGGTTGAAAACCTCTATGAGGAAACTGAAGAGGGAAAATGAAAAAACAAAAAATATAAGAGAAATAATATGTAAATATCCCCATGTAAAAACCACCTTAGAGCCAGCTAGTGAAAAAATTTAGGTTTAAAACCTCTCCAGAAGCAGACTACATGTCTCAGAAAAAATGAGAGAGAGAGAGAGAGAGAGAGAGAGAGAGAGAGAGAGAGAAAACAAATAAAACTCAAGGATGAGTCCTTACATCTACTCTACTAATATTTTTGTTTTTACAGGACTCCCGATATCTAAGGAAGTTCTAGTTGAAGGCATATATTCCATATTCCTTTTCTCCATTCCCCTAGCCCAACCATTAAATTTTCATTATCATTCATCAACCTCCCTACCTCTTTATATCACTTAGAGAGAAACTGCACCTAATTTTTCCTTCACCCTGCAAAGCTACAGGACTATCCTAAAATACTACAAGAGAAAAAAATATATATAGGAGGGATACCCACTTGGAAAAACGGGCCAAAAGTTAATGTATTTCTTTGGGAAATGTTAAGAGAGGTCCACCCAAATTCCCCCACCCCTCATCCACTTTATTTAGCCAGTCTCTTCCTCAAGATTCCACCTCTAACCATATAAAAAACAAAAATATGGACTCTCCCTTCACATTCCTTCCTTCCAAACACTTTTACCACATTTTCAAGATTTTTTTGCTATCCCAGTATGACTAATCCAAGTCCCTAAATGAAGTATGAGTTTTTAAGAAGGAATTCAGTGACTAATACATGAATAATATTAGTCCTATAACAGCTTTCACATATCCAAAAATACCACAGACAAGGGATTATTGCAGCTCAAGAGTGAATATTTGGCATCCCTAAGAAATTAAGAGGTCGTTCCTAAGGTATAGAGAAGTGACACCATCCCTAAGGAGAAGTTATAAGTTCACCTATCCACTCTAGAAACAAGAAATCGAACACTGGAAAGAGACATGCATTGAAGAACTACTTCATCAATTGAAAAAATCATCATGTTGTGAAGACCTGCGCATGATAAGAATGCATGAATCCATCACCTCCAAAGGATAGTTTATTTACCATCAACTTAGAAACATGCATGCGTCTCCATAAATTTGACATCACATGTAGGGTCATGGATGACAACCCTCTCCTCCTCCCTACGTGCATAATGGTAAAAAATATGTTTAATAAATAAAAATTGATTTTTTATGGGCTGGAGGTGGCCAATAAACTTGGCCAACTTTGATTAGTAAATTGAAGTGTACTCGACCTTCCATGGAACATGGAAAAGTAAAAATTGGGGGAGTGATAATTATGAGGAATGGGGAAAACGAACAAAGGGAAAAATTCGTGCAGGAGCCAAGTCACCAAAGCGCTTCAATCCCATTACCACAAAATGGAATATAAGTACAAGGCTCGATTGCACTTGAAAAATTTATCATTCACAAGAAACAGTTGAGGAGGCCCATCAAGGTACTGAAGGATGAGCTAGATGCTACCAGAGCCATCCTAGGGTGCCATTAAAATACTAGAGGCTAAGTTTTTAGGGGCCATAAGAGGTGCTACAAGACTCGATACCACTTTTGTAGGAGCACTTTAATTTCTACAAGGACACATAAGAGGTTTTTCAAGGATTAACTAAAAGGATAAAAGGAACCCAAAACACCGATAATTTTCCTGAAATCCACATGAATATAAAGGAGTCATACTAAAAATGGTAAATGGCATCCACCCTCCTCACCTTCCATAAAATTGTATGAATACATCTAATTACTACAGTAATACTATAGCAAACCCTCATAAGGGTCAACTTCTTTGAAAAAATCATTTTTCCACATCAAAATGCAAGGTAAGATTACAGGGAGTTTTTCAACAAAATAAAATGGTTTCATCTTTTGCCTTCCCTCATGAAAGAAGCATCAACCACCCTATATCTACCCCCATACCCTAGACTACACACAGTCAAATTTGAACAATTCCCTTCTAATAATTCTAGGAAATATTAGTATAAGCCATGGGTGGAGGATTCAATAAAATAGATCCCCCAGACACTAAAACAATCCATCAATATCCTCCTGTTAGAGACATTTTGTTGAGACATCAGTGGATTTGGTTCTTTGAGAATTTAAAGGGGTATTATGATGAGGTAGCTAATGAATTTTCAATGACCCTCAATTCTCAAGGAGAAGATAATACTACCACTATTGTTATGGGAATTTCCATCCATATGAAAACATGAAGCATAAGAAAAGTTACCACAATACCTTTAGGAGTTTGACAGGAAAAGAGGATAAGACAGTAAATGTCACAACCAAGAAAAACATCTTCCTCCATAAAGAGAAGCATGTTGAAGAGAAAAAAGGAGTGAGAAGAGAGAGCCTCCCTTGCCCTTGGGATGAAGTATCCTATCACATCCATAAGTAAATATCATGTGAGGAGAGTTTGAGAATTGTGTATGCCTATTAATTTAAGTTGTTTGATGAGCCAAGGTTCTAGAAAAATATATGAACTCCAAATAGGCTTAGTTTTTCATATTTCCTCCTACCATCCCTCATTAAAATAAGCTAGAAAGTGAGGGAAGGTAAGCACCAAAAAAATTACGATCATGAACTCATCAAGCTCAATGTCATGGATTCCTTAATCCACATAAAGAACCCTATGTTATGGGCAGACTTTGTGGACATTGATAGGGATGCCTTCATTGAGACATAGACCCTTACCTCATTACAGCAAGAAGATACACCAAAATGAAATGATAGAGGTAGGAAAAGAGAGGAAGAAGAGGGATGAGAGAAAAAGGGACGATAAAAGAAATATGAATAAGGAGGAGAACATAAAATGGGATAATATGCCCCTGAGGAGCCCTTTAGAACTAAAAGGATAGGGAAATAAGGGAAGCGGATAAGCCTCTCACCATGAACTATGAACAAGAGGTGGTTGCTACTTTGGCCATAGTGGGCACACCTAGTATTCTCAAGAGAAGGAAACCGAAGCAAGGCCTTTTGTACTACAAGAGGAGAAAAAGCACCATTATTAATAGAGGTAATCCTTAGCCTCCTTCAATGGTCCCCATCACAATTAATGAGTCAGCCAACCAGGAAGGATAATTAAGACTTGGTGAAGGGAAAATTGATGAGGTCACTGCCTCTAAAGTGAAGGTTAAAAAAAATTTCGACCAATAAGGAGCCCCACCACTATAGAAGTCACATATAAGAATCTCAAAGCATAGGTTACGGAGATACAAGAGAAGGTAGAGGAGTTATAGGAGAAAACATAAGAACCATAAGTGAAAATAGTGTAGCGAAAGATAAAAATAAAAGGCTGCTATAGGAAGGCGCGGATCTAGTACAAGACCAACATGGAATTCTACAAGATAGGGAAGACACATAAAAATTGGGAGAATAAGGTCTCCAAGAACTCTAGGAGCCAGAAAAACAACCTAACCTTCTATCATACTACCAATTTGTTGACGAAGATGGGATTATACCCGATAAATTTGCAGTACTGCTGTTATTCGAATGGGAAAGAGAGAGGGGCATAACTCATAGATGGATGAAGATTGAAAAATCAAAGAAGGTAGAAGATGTGGCTCTCATGGTGGAGAAATTGGAGCGACTAACCTAATATAAAGGGATTGAAGCATGAGAGAAAAATTTCGATTAGAAAATCATAGACTAATATAGAAGTTGTAGGAAAAGTAGGTATAAATTGCCACCATGGAAAGCTTGCCTGTAACAGCCAAGGGTTAAAATTTCAGGTAATAAAAGTCTATAAAGTAAAAATAAGATCGAGTTGAAGAGGCACTTATTAAAAGCTGAATTTTTGGCAAGAAATATTAGTGGGCATCAATTGTTGTGTTTATGGCTAAGCACAAATGATTTAGAAAAGGAAAAAGGTATTATTGGGATTTTATTTATGAAAATAAAGGAAGGTAAAAGGTCACATGTTGCATGTGAGGAGGAAAAAGAATGAAAATAATGAAAAATCAAGAAAATAGAGGAATCATTGATAAAAATGCCACAGAGCATCAGTTAGTATATTTTTTTCTGCCTTTTTTCAGTTTTGTTTTGGAAGTGGTTTCGGAGAGAAAAATGGAACCAAGAGGATAAGGAAATAAAGAAAGAAAAAGGAAGGACAAGCAATAAAAAGGAAATCAAAGAAAATTTAGATCAAGAAGCTTCAGTGGGAATACTTGCATGGAATAGGTTGCATGTATGATTTCCTAGCTCGTTTTGACATGCATGGTATATGAATGTTGGTATTCAGTTCTTTTACTTTCATTGGCATGGATTTTTTCAGGTTTTCACATTGGGTTTTAGCCTTTCCTTTCCATTACCGAATATCCATGGTGTGATGGGATTCTTTCTTGGTTTTATCTTTGGATTGTCGGATGATTTTAGATCCAGGTGAGGTGGTGTCAAGAAAATACGAAGGGTTGGGGGTGGAAATGGTTTTATCTTGGAAACCCTCAACAAGTGGGTGGAGATAGGAAAATTCCTCAAGGGATGGTAAACGAATTCTCAGGCATTCAAGATCTATTTTTTTTTGTGATATCGACAACAGTTTAGGTGAGATCATGGTATCATGATGGTGGAGGTAGTTTAACCTCAAGATTCCCTTGGTTTTTTTTGGATTTGTTTAACCCATGAGATCCCACATTAATGCTTGGAATATGGCATAGGGTGATTATTTGAAAGAATATTTGGTTTAGCCAAATCTATGGTTGGGTGGTACATGGAAGTCCCCGACCTAGATGGATCTTTCCTATATTTAATAAAAGCCAAGTTTCTCTTCTATTTTATGATTAAATGTATTTTTTACTATGTTTCCTAAATGGTTGTTCTAATTTTGTTACTTATGTCATTATATGATTGTTATAAGAATGGTTATATGAAGATCTTAGTCATGGATCTCTTCATGTTTTACTTGTAACTCAATGAATAATGAATGCAAGACCTAATTGGTGTCATGACAACTATTATGAGAAATTATTGATCCTCATTTTTAAACCTCGGATAGTTTTTCAGATACTTATGTTCAAATATGTATTCAATACCTCTAGGTTTCATATTTACCAAGTGTTTGACAGAGTTTCAGTCTTAGAAGGAATAGTTTATGTCAAGTCCTTTTTCAAATTTTATTTTATAAGCCTTTTTTCTATTTTATTCATCATTTTTAGAAGTTCAATTTTTTTATGGGCATAGGCTTGAGTCATAGCCATGAAAAATTTGCTCAAAATTTAGGGTCGTTCCTATAGAAATGACTATAGAAGTCAAAATTTGCTTGTAGGTAGGCCTATGGGAGACACTGGATGGCTATATTCTCTTGCATACCTTGGCAAGGGAGCCACTGAGGCTCTAGTTCAGTGAAAAAGAGATTTATCTAAGGGGTTGGACACCGAGAGTGTTTGGGTTGCTCTTAGAGGTCCTCTAGCACCTGAGGTAAGTCTGTAAGGTCTTAAATTTTTTACTCCATTTCCTTAAGGTCATATAGGAGGTTGAGTCTTATCAAGTTACTCTCAGCTTATGTTTACCCTGGGTTAACTGGTGAAAGAGGGTAAATGTGGGAGGAGGTGGTACAAGGTGGTATCATAGTGGGTTGCACTCTCTTTCGGTAAGGTCTCATGTTTTCAAGATTATGGTTGTCATGAATGGGGTCATGCTATACAATTGGTATCATCATGCATGATGTTGTGATGATGATATGTTCTCATATGGATATGCTTATGTTTATACATGTACATGCTAATGTGAGTTGATCTTTTAGATGAGATAAGCCTCCCCTGAAGATCAAGGAGGTATGGATTTGATTTTTCATATATATATTTTTTATCTAACATGATAAACATGCATGAATAAGAGAATCAAATATGACTATCAAGATGGTAGACGACATTTCTAGTGAATCTCCTTGTAGATTAGCTGGGAAGTAAGGAGAAGAGTATTCTCTCGATATATCAGATTCATTGAGTAGTTTGAGGGAAGAGATCAGAATGTGCAAAGAGCACATTGACAAGTTGGTTGAGGCTTAGAAAATATTTTCAAGGGCTCACAAAAATCAAGTATAGGTTATTGCAATGATTCTTTAGAGGTAGTTATATTTTCATAAATAGGTTCATATGAGTATCAGTGAAGAGAAGGAAGAGAAAAATAATGGAGCCTATGGTAGAAGATCTTAGTCTGGCAACATATGGGATAGAGGGGACACCGTTGGAGGTGTAAAATCACTAGATACGCTTGATATGAGGACTGGTATGTATGGGCATAACTCTAGTTCCTAATATAGGAGACATCATCACAGTCATCATTTTTATGATTCTTATAGGAGGAGGGAGTATTTTCCTGAGGAGTTCAAAAAAGTGAAGCCTCCTACATTTGAGGAACAGATGAAGAGGTGAGAAGATGGAGAGTCATGGTTGCTTGAAATGAATAAATTCTTAAGATTGCATAACTATTGAAAGCACATGAAATTAAATATAGCCACCTGTAGTCTCAAGGGGGGATGATATATCTTGTGAGAATACGTAAACAATGTCAAAACAGTGTTACCGATGAAATAGGTAACCGCACTGTTACCTACTTTTTTTTGGTAGCATAAAAAGCACCCGATTTTGAAAAGTGGTGATGCAGAATCACCTTTTTTTTTTGGAGCACATTTTCTAGACTCTAATATTTTTATTTATGAAGTATGAATATTTGTTTTAAAATGTTAGTGATTTTCATGCTAATTTTGAAACGTATTGATGCAGCATCAACCTTTTTTTTTTAGAGCGGTGATTTTCATGCTAATTTTGAAACGTATTGATGCAGCATCAACCTTTTTTTTTAGAGTGGTGATTTTCATGTTGGTAATAAAACACAAAACTTAGATTAAAAATATATATATAAAAACAATAAAAAAAACCAATAAAAATGTAAAAAAAAACAAAATTAACTCATAAAAATAAAAAATATAAACAAAAATAAATTTAAAAAAAAATGTTTGAAAATTATATCAAAAGAAATGACAAAATTTGAAAAAAAAATCATATAATTTAAGGAAAAAAAACAAAATTAAACAAAAAAATTTAAAAAAAAAACATCAAAAACAATTTTTTCTAAGTTATTAAAAAAAACCATATAATTAAAAAAAAAAATTAAATAGAAAATTTAAAAATAATTTAAATTAAAAAATTAAAATTTAGATAAAAAAATAAAATTCAAAAAAGAAAAAATTAAATTTAAAAATTAAAATTAAAAAAATAAGAAGAAGAAGAAAAAAGAATACAAATTTTAAAATTAACAAAAATAAATAAATAAAGAAAATTGAAAAAGAAAATTAAAATAAAAGAATTAAAATAAAAAAAAACTATCATTAAAAAACAAAAAAAATGAAAAAAACCACGTGCAAATAATTAAGAAACAAATATCCATAAATTTACTGCTTTTTTTTTAAATCAAACAATTTATAAATTTTAAAAATGAAAAACTAAATAAACTAAAAGATTAAAAAAAAAATTAAATTTAATTAAAATTTAATAAATTTAATAAATAAATTTTAAATTTTAAAAAATAATTAATCTAAAATATTAAATTCAAAAACAAAATTAAAAATAAGAAAAAAAAAATAAAACAATTTAAATTTAAAATAAAAAATTTGAATTAAAAAACAAATAATTTTAAATGTTTTGAATTTAAAAAAAATCAAATTAAAAAAAATATTAAAAATTAAAAAAAATAAAAATAAAAATAATATTTTTTTTTTTAAATTGTGTTGGCGCCGCCAATCGGCCTCCCGCCCAGGTGGCGGCGGAGGTTGGTCACTGGGCGGGAGGCCGATTCCGAGAATCGCCCTCCCGCAGAAGGAGGCCGATTCCGGGAATCAACCTGAAGCCGATTCCGGGAATCGCCTTCCCGCGGCGGGAGGTCGATTGCGGGAATCACCCTACCGCAGCGCGGGAGGCCGATTCCGAGAATTGCCCTGCGCGGCGGGAGGCCAATTACAGGAATCGCCCTGAGGTCGATTCCAGGAATCGCCCTGTCGCGGCGCGGGAGGCCGATTCCAGGAATCGCCCTGCCACGGTGCGGGAGGCCGATTCCGGGAATCACCCTGCCACGGTGCGAGAGGCTGATTCCGGGAATCGCCCTATTACCGCAGTAGGCCGATTCTGGGAATCGCCCTCCCTCCCGCACTGGGAGGCCGATTCTGGGAATCGACCTCCCTCCTGCGGCGAAAGGGTGATTCCCGGAATCAGCCTCAAGGAGATTCCCGGAATCGGCCTCCTACCGCAGCAGGGTGATTCTCGGAATCAGCCTCCCGCCCAGCTGCTGGCCTCCGTCGTCACCTGGGCGGGAGGCCGATTGGCGGCGCCACCACGATAAAAAATTTCTTTCTTTTTTTTTTTTATTTTTTTGATTTTTTATATATTTTTTTAATTTGAATTATTTTTATTTTTATTTTTAAATTCAAAAAATTTAAATTTTTTTTTTGTTTTAATCTAATTTGTATATTTGAAATTTATTTTTTCTTAATTTTTTTTTTAATTTTATTCATTTTTTTGTTTTTAATTTTTTTTTTTCTAAATTTTGTGAAATTTTTTTATTAAATTTTGTATTTTTTTATTTAATTGATTTTTTTATTTAATTTTTTATTTTTTTTTTATTATTAAATTTTATGTTTAGTTTTTTTATTTAATTTTTTAAAATTTGGTAAATTTTGTATTATTTTTTTTTAATTTATTTGGATTTAATATTTTTTTTTATTTTTTATTTTTTTTATTATTATTTTTTTAATTACATAAATTTTTTATATTTTTTTCATTTCAATTAAAATTGTGTATTTAAAATATATATATATATATATATATATATATATATATATATATATATATATATATATATATATATATATATATATTAAACTTAATATTTTTTTTATTTAATATATTTAATTTAATTTATTTTTTTCAATTTTTCAATATTAATTGATTTTTAAAGTTTTTTAACTTTTTATTTTAACAATTTTTTTTTTCTTTATATTTAAAATTTATTTTTTATTTCAAAATATATTTGTTTATTCATTTATTTATTATTATTATTTTTAATTTAATTTTTTATTTTAATATTAACATTTTTTTTTTTAAATTTAATAAAATCTAATATATATTTTTAATTTAAGTTCATATATATATTTTTTATTTTTTATAATTTAAATTTAATTTATTTTTTAAAATCTATTTGTTTTTTTAATATATTTTTTTTAAATTTAATATTTTTATTGTATTTTATTTTTCATTTTTTATTTTTAATTAATTTTTCATTTTTTTACTTTTAATTTCAATAATGTTTTTTTTTTTTTTTTAAATTTTAAATTTATTAAAATTTGATATATTTCTTTAAATTTTATTTTTTATTTTAAAATTTAATTTTTTTTTCTAATTTAATAAACATTTTCTTTTTCTTTTTTAAATTTAATTTCTATATTTAATTTTTTATAATTTCTTTCTTTTTTTAACTTCTTTTTTTTTAATTTAATATTTTTATTTTCTTTTTATTTTTATTTTTTTATTTATGAAATTTTAAACTTTAATTTTTATTTTTTTTCTTAAATTTTAGGTTTTTTTTAATGTTTGAATTAAAATTTTTATTTTGTTTTTATTTTTATTTTTTTATTCCTATATATTTTTAAATTTTAAGCTTTAAAATGTTTTTATTTTTAATTTTTTTTTTTTCTCGGTTTTTTTTAATGTTTGAATTTTAAAACTTAAAAAAATGTTATTTCTATTTTTAAAAATGTCAAAAATATGACAATTTTTTTTTTTTTTGTTATTGCAGCATCAACTGGTTTTGTTTTGAGGGTGTTTTTCAATCCTTTTTTCAAGAAACAATTTTGTTTTTAGCATAATTTTATAAAATGTTGAAATTTGACCTTAAAAAAAAACCAACTGCGTTTTGGAATACACTTTTTTTTATATTTTTGGGGTGTTTTCATGTTTTTTGACTCTTTTTGGGTTAAAGTTCCTGTTTTGAGGTCAGGTTACCTATTTCATCGGTAACAGTGTTTCAAGGGAATTTAGGAAGAATACTTGATTCGGGATAATTTAGAGAGACTCTTCAAAAATATGTAATTATCAGAGAGGTATTACGATGAAAGACTTAAGGGGTTTTATGAGTTGTAGATGGGTTTTATAACAAATTATGAGTATATTAGTACATTCTTGGAGATGCTAAGGTATGTGCCTTATCTCAAGGATGAGAAGGCTAGGATTTAGAGATTCATCAGTTGATTGCTAACATCATATAGATACTGAGTTGAGTTTGATCAGCCTAGATCATTGGAGGAGGCCATTTGGAAGTAGATGCATTATTATGAGTAGTCGAAGCATAAATATGATCGTAAGCATCATTTGTAAGGAAATGAGAAAGTTAAATGAAAATGGTCATCGAAGAGGGGAAGACCTAAAGATATTGGAGAGAAATAACATTTGGTTCCTTATGAGAGGTTCAATGCATTTTGGAAGGGACATGGGTCATATGATGGAGAGAAGCAGACTAGAGGTGATGCTAGAGGACCGTTGCAGTGCTAGATATGTGGGAAAGGTCATCGCAGTAAGCACTATCCATTGTACCTACGAGGTTTCACTGAGATCTATAGTTCTTAGGAGGCATAGACACTTGGAGATGTTGCTCATAAAATTCCTTATATTTATGCAGCTGTGGAGAAAAATCAATAATATCATCATAAATACATTATTGAGATGGAAGGTAAGCTTTGTGGCTGGGTTGCTTCTATTTAGATTGATCTTGGATCTAATTATAGTTATGTTAATCCTAACCTCATGGATAAGTGTGGAGTGAGAAAAGAAGTGCATGTAGAGTCTTCGTAGGTGCAGTTGGTTATAGGTACTAAGAAGAGAGTTCAGCATTGGGTAAGATCTTGTGTATTTGAATTGAATGTTAAGCCTACAACAATGCATTTGAGCGTATGCGTATTGGGGTTATATAGTATGATATTGGGTATGGATTGGTTGTATCTTCACAGGACCGAAGTATATTGTTTTCCAAAGTCTATTGAGTTCTTGGATGATAATGGGGAAATTAGAATCTTGCAAGGAAACAAGAATCCTACATCAGCGAGAATGGTCACAAATATGCAAGTTAATCACAATTGTAGGAAGGGGAGTGTGTTGTTTTCAGTTCATATTTCCAGTGATAAGGGTAAGGGCTTTGTGGATGAAAAAATATTCAAGAGGTATCCAGTCTTGTAGTAGTTTCAAGAGTATTTTCCATAGATATTCTAGAGTTTCCTCCTCACTAAGAAGTAAATTTTTCTATTGAGTTGGTACAAGGGACATCACCAGCATCAAACACACCTTACATGATGAACACTCTAGAATTAGTAGAGTTGAAGTTGCAATTGAAGGAAATGTTTGATAAGGGATATATTAGGCCAAGTGTATCACCTTGGGGTGCACTATTATTGTTCATGAAGAAAAAGTGTGATACTCTTAGGTTGTGCATTTATTACAGGAAGATGAACAAGGTGATGATCAAAAACATGTACCCATTGTCGAGGATTGATGACTTGTTTTATCAGTTGAATGGAGAAGCAATGTTCTCTAAGATTGATTTGATATTATGGTACCATCACACATACATTGAAGAAGAGGACATCTAAAAGACTAGTTTCAGGACCAACTATGGAAATTATGATTTTTTTTTTAGTTCCTTTCAGTTTTACTAATTCCCTGGCTACTTTTATGTGCTTGATGAATAGTGTGTTGCGTCCTTATCTAGAAAATTCTGTTATTATATTATTTAATGATATATTTATATATCCTAAGAATTACGAAGATCATCTCTATCATTTAGCAACAGTATTAAGATTCCTAACAGAGAATAATTTTTATGTGAAGCTTAGAAATTGCAGTTTCTTTCATATAGAGGTGCATTACTTGGGACATGTTGTTTCAAAGGAAGACATAGAAGTATATCCAGAAAAGATAAAATCTATCATGGAATGGAAAGCTCGTATAAATGCAGATGAAGTTAGATCATTGATGGGGTTAACAGGTTATTATAAGATGTTCGTCAATTATTTCATGCACAATAATTATCATATTAAATCATTGTAGACAAAAGGGATGAAGTTTGAATGGATGGAGGAATGTGCAACTAGTTTTGAGCAGTTGAAGAAGTTGTTGACAAATTCTACAGTGTTAAGGATTACAAATCTGAATAAAGAGTTCGTGCTATGTATAGATGCTTGAAAGAGAGGTATTGGTAGAGTCCTTATGTAGGAGGGACAAGTGGTGTGTATGAGTCTAGTAAATTGAATGAGCATGAGTAGAAATATGTGACTCACGATCTTGATTTTGGCAGTTATTATTCATGCATTGAATATTTGGAGACATTATCTTCTTGGTGAGAGGTATTTATTAATGAGTGATCACAGTGGGTTGAGATATATTTTTAATCAACCAAATATTAATTTCAAGCACACTAGATGGTTGGATACCCTTAGCGAGTTCGACCTTGAGACCAGATACATCAAGGGTGAGGAGAACAGGGTTGCAGACGCTCTCAATAGGAAAGTGTGGTTGGACCATGTTGCAACATTGATCTCATATGGGACAAATTTAAAGGATCAGATCTTAAAGGAAGGAAAACATGCTGGTAGGTATAGGGATCTTATGCACGGGTTCTAACAGGGTATAAGTGATAAGGATATGGATTATCATCTTACAACATATGGCTTGGTGATATTTAGGGATAGAATCTATGTATCCGATGATAGTGATCTCAAGAATCTTATCTTGAGGGAGTTTCATGAAAATCCATATTCAAGTCACCCAGGATATCAGAAGATGTTTATAGTAGTAAATAATTTCTAATATTGGCCAAATATGAAGAAGGAAGTGGTAGAATGTATGCCTATATTTTTGGATTTTTAGCAGGTGAAAACAAAGTGTAAGCATTGAGGTGGGTTCCTTCAAGATATTTCGATTCCATAATGGAAATGGGAGGACATCTAGGCATCATGATTTTATCATGGTTGTGGTAAAAAAACTACACAAGGTATATCAATTCACTCTAGTAAATACTACTTATTCAACTAGTGAGATAGAATAGGTCTTCATCAAGGACATTATGAGATTGCATGGTGTCTAAAGAAGATTGTGTTAGATAGGGATGTCAAGTTCACTTCCATGTTTTGGAAGGCGTTGTTTCCATGTTTGAGAACATATTTTGCCTTCAACACAACTAGTAATATGCATACAAATAGGCAGGTACAGAGGGTCAAAAATATTCTGGAAGAAATGTTGAGGATGTATTTCATGCATCATTAGAGAATATGGGAGGAGTACCTTCCGTTGGTTGATTTTTCTTACAAAAATGATTGTCAAGAGTCTCTGAGAATGACTTTGTTTGAGGCACTCTTTGGTTGGAGTGTAACAATCCCAACAGTTGAGGTGATCCAGTGAATAGGGTACTTATTCAACCATACACAATGGAAAACATGGAGGAGGAAATGTAGGTTATAAACAAGAATATAAAGGAATCACAATACAAGAAGAAGAGATATACATACCAAGACAGGGAATTTAGGGAGTTTCAGGCTGGGGAGCATGTGTATTTGTGCATGAAGCCCAACAAGAGCTCTTTGAGGATTATATTATGTTCCAATTTTGCACCAGAGTATTGTGGGCCTTTTGAGATCCTTGAGAGGATTGGACTAATGGCTTACTGATTTGCATTAGATCCGATAGTGAAAATCCATGATGTTCTCCATGTTTCTTTTCTTAAGAGATATGTAAAGGATGTTGATCATGTTACTGATTGCTTTTTATTACAGGTGGTACCAGAAGGATAATTATAGGTGGAACCTCAGTGCATATTGTAGGGAAAACATATCATGCTCCGGAATGAAGCGATCAAGCAAGTTGAAGTGCAGTGGAAGAACTTTGGGACCAATGAAGATACATGGGATATGGTTTATTAGATGTGGGCTGTGTATCCTTAATTTCTTTTGCAGGGGAGTAAAATGAATTTTGGTATTTGTACATATTTATATATGGTTTCTATTGTATATACCAAAATGAGATGTTCTATAAAGCTTCAATAAGAAGTATGGTTGTCATGTTGTCATGTTTGTCATGATGGTTTTTATTTTGAGGAGGATGTTATTGTAAATACTACAACAAGATGGGTTATAAAGCCTCAAATGTAGTATGTTTTCTTTATTCAATATTTTTTCTAGTTGTAGGTGTCATAGAAAATCGAGGACGGTGCTCCCCTAAGGGGGAGGGGTCTGTAACAACCTTGGGTTGAAAGTTCATGTAATAAAATTTAATAAAGGAAAAATAATACTAAGGTGAAGGGAAACTTATTCCAATATTAATTATGGGAAAGGTATCCTAGTGGGAATCACTTGGCGTGTTTATGGCTAAGAGTAAATTGGAAAGGACAATGTTAAAGGCTTTGGAAAGGAAAAACGATATTATTGGAATTTTATTTATGAAAATAAATGAAATTAGGAGAAAATGAAGGTAAAATGTCATAGGCTGCAAGTGAGGAGGAAAATAATGGAAAATGAATAAAATAGAGGCCTAATTAATAAAAATACCTCGAAGAATCAGTTGGTATATTTTTGTCATTTTTTTTAATTTTTTTTTCAGTTTTTTGTCAATAGAGTTTTGGAATTTGTTTCACAGAGGAGATGAGAACCAACATGAGAAGGAATGCAAGAAATAAAAGGAAGGACAAGGAAAGAAAAGGAAACCAAGGAATAACCAAGGAAAATTGGGATCAAGTAGCTTCGCTAGGAATATTCGGACGTAACAGGTTTCATGTATGATTTCCTCGATGGTTTTCAGATGCATGGTATGTGCATGTTGCTATTTGGTTATTTACTGCCATTGGCATGACTCTTTTTGGGTTTTGGTAGTCTATTTAAACCTTTCCTTTCCATTTATGGATAACCATGGTGTGATGGGATTCTTTCTCGGTTTGAGCTTTGGATTGCTAGAAGGTTTTGGATCTGAGTGAGGTGGTCTCCGTAAAATCGCAAGGGTTGGTGGTGGAGATGGTTTTATTTGGGAAGCCCTCAATGGGTGGGTGTAGAAAAGAAAAATCCTGAAGGGATGGTGAAGGAATTCTGATGCATTGAAGATTTTTTTGTCTTTGTGATCTTGGAATCAGTTTAGGTGATATCATGATATTGTGAGGGTGGAGGTTGTTTAACCTATGGACTTCCTTGGTTATTTTTGGATTGGCTTCTTTCGTGAGATCCCACATTCATTATTGTAATATGGAACATGGATTATTGGATGAAAGAAATATTTCTTTCAAGCTAATCTATGGTTGGGTGGTACGTGGAAGTCCCAAAGCTGGTTATATTTTTCCTATTTTTAATAAGATCTAAATTTATCTTTATTTTGATGAGTAAATATACTTATTATTATGTGGCTTGGATAGTTTTTATCTCATTTCCATTTATCTGGCTATATGATGGTTATAATCATGGTTATATCACAGATATTAGTCATGTCTCTGTTGATGTTTGAATTGTAACTAAATGAGTAATGAATAAAATACATCATTGGTTTCATTGATCCTTCTTATTAGACCTCATATCGGTTTTCAAACACTTATGTTCTGATATTTATTCATGACATGTAGGTTTCATGCTCAACTAAGAATTTGACGGAATCTCAGTCCCAGTTGTGAGAAGTTGAAGTCTTGGTTCAAGTTTTGGTTTATAAGCCTTGTTTCTCCAACATTCATAATGTCGGGAAGTTTCACTGATTTCTTTGCAGATGCATGAGTCCTAGCCCTGAAAAAGAGGCTCAAAATTGGGTTTCGTTGGAATAGAAGTGACTAGAAAATTCCATAGTTATTAGTAGGAAGGAATATGGGAGTGACAAGACAGATATAGTCGCTTTCATTCCTCGTTAAGGGAGAAAATTAGGCTCTATTTTAGTGAAAAAGAGAGATATCTCAGGGGTTGTAAACCTAGAGTGGTTGGATTTCTCCTGCAGGTCCTATAGCACATGAATAAAATCAGTAAGGTCTTAAGCTTCTGACTCGAGATTTTTAACATCATATATGAGGTTGAGTCTTATCATACTGAATCTCAGCTCATGTTTATCCCAAGTAAACTGGTGAAAGAACGTAAATGTGGGAGGGGGCATTACGTTATCCATGGAAGTTATACAATGGAATCAACCATCCAAATCCTATGCATTTTTCCTTGAGGAGCAGTGGCTACAATTCGAGATAAATACATTATAACACTCTGTCTCTATACTATTCCTAGACTACATGAATTTCATTGAATTTTTTTAGAAATTACGTACTGGGGACAGAGCCAAAATGGTTGAGTTTTATCTGCATAATATGATCCTCATAGACATGAACTTTTGAGACCCCAACTCAAGATTGGGGGACATCCATATAATGGCACTAGCCTCTTGGTTAACCGATAAAGAAACAAGAGCTGAAGAAGTGAGAGGGTGATGAACAAATAAGAGAATAATCCTTTGTACATCATATTAGTGTTACTCATCCCCAATTCTATCATCAGTAACCACAACATAATCTCCACTCATCCCAAATTGGCCCCTCAATACATGACAATGTAGGAAAAACATATCCTCCACTGCGAGGATGCATTTATATTATTGGGGGATGAAATATTGCAAACATTCCAAAGGAAATGGCTTGCTTTTCCTCATATTTTGCGAATCACAGAGTATCACTCTCTTGAAATACTAAGGAATTCCCTGGAGAGAACCCCACTCTACAAAAGGATCATGAAAAGGTTAAAGATCAATCAGTTAGGGCTCAAACTCAATCCTACCTTAATATTGGGCCTACCAGAGACAAGAGAAAAAGAAAAAGAGGAAAATTAGTGGAGAAACATAGAAGCAATTGTCAAGTTCTATTCACAAGAAGGCACACCATATGAGATTCCTTAGGATGTTAGATAGGCCACTAGTTCCATGAATGAATTCACATGAGTGTAGGAAACACCTTCAACATGAGGGTGATGATGGGTCCCATCAATATGTATATTTTGAGGCCCATTGTGCTATCCTCTAGCCCTTGAACTCTCTTCTTCTTACATTAATTTTCATTTTTAGAAATAATTTTCTTAGTATGTATATTAAAGGATGATTGTCTTATTTCATGGCTTAATGTGACTAATAAGTAGGTAAAATAAGCATTTTCAGATATATTTACTATGCATGGGTTCGTTCAAGGCATCTAGAGAGAATCTAGGAGGCCTGTCCACTACATTAAATCTCCAAATCCACTTGATACAAATAATTTCTCACCAACAACGAAAATTCAACTGGAAGCTAAGGAAGTTAGGCACATGTCCAGATCCAAGGGAACCAGATCCACCGATTTCAATATTTTTGAGGTTAGCAATCCTCCTCCTAAGGGACCTTCCCATCAACCAATTTTTTAATAAATAAACAAGCCTTAGGGCTCATTAGTATTCAAACATTTTTTGGAGATAGGAAGAGTTAATGAGATCCAAGATTTTTACACTGTTATTTTCATCTTTCATATGATGTATGTGACTCTTATTTTATGTTAATGGAAAGATTATTGTTGGCCTACATCTAAGTTAAATTTGGAGGGTTGAAACCCTTGGGTTTGGGACCAGCCCAGAGGCATTAGTCCCTCAACCTGTATTATTTTCTTGTTCTTCTTTAGGTCATTTTATTTCTTTCCTTACTTTATTATGAATTATATTGCATAAATTGTAGTTATAGGTTTGTTCACCACCTCTCTTGTGGGAAGTGTGGTTGAATATTCTACAATAGCAAGCCCAAAATATGCATTTCTGATTTCTTGGAAATTAATAATATTTGGATTGAAATTATTTTTAATTCTTGGTTTCTTAAAATTAGAATTTAGGATCATTGATTTGGAAAATAGATTATATGAATTTTGTAGGATAGAGTAGATCTTGAAGAAATAAAATTCAACTCATTTTTTCCACCTTGATTTATCTGGCTATAATTATTATTGATTAGTAGATGCATGTTCTAATTATTGTTCTATAGAGGATGCCAGGTGACTTGTATAGGTTTGCACAGTGATCCACATCCACTTATACATTTCCACCCTCCTCCTATATTTATCATACTACTCTCAATATCTCCCACCGAGATCATTCTTCCAGGGCCAATGAAGGACATTGTGGGCATGGAATTTTGTGCAATATAGGCATTTTAGGGGTTCTAGGTTTGGATAAAGGCCCCAAAATTCCTCCATTTACCTTTCTCCACATTAAATATATCATCCTTTCCTTTAGAAATATCTTTGAACCACTCCTCTAACAAAACATGGTTTCTCGTAGCACCCTAGAGCAGCCCTGTAACACTACCCAAATTCAACTAGATTTTCCCTGGGACCTTAAATGTTGCATTTTCAGGTTTAATAATGGCCCCCAACCTTTGATTTCATGATCAAGGAGACTCCAAGACCACTCCAACCCTATACTTCCTCCACTACAACATAAAACAACAATTAAATTAGACTTTTTTTTTTTAATTCCATTGTTGTGTAGTAGATTGGATTCCTCCTTCTCAAGCAAGTTGCAATTATATTAATGATTCATGCAAGTAGAAAATTGATTTGATTAAGTGTGAAAATAGAGTAAAATATTTTATTTATGCTACAAGTATAGTTTGTTCCTTTCATGCAATTAAACTTACTCTCTACATTTAATCAATGGTATTTTCATTTCTCTCGTTAGAATCATGTTTAGTCCCTTGCAACCATGATATGATTTTATAGAAGTTCTATTTATAGTGAGATGAAGGAGTGGTCATCGTATGCCTTTATTTTATCTAATGTTTGATTGTGACATGAGTAGAAATTAACCTACTGTGCATATAACACTATCACCTCTAAGTGTGTATGAACCCCGAGTTGATAATTTAAGTTGAGAATCCTTGGGAGTTGCAACATCATTGATGAAATACCTGGGCTGATTATGTGTATGCTAGTTTATTTCTGAATTCGCATGTTACTTTTTTTTTATATTTTGTTTCTCCGCAAGATTCAATGATTTTTTTACCATACTTTCTTCACATTTCTTCCTAACTAGACAGACTATGGGTTCCCTCATAGATTGAAACTAATCTCTAGAGTATATATTTTTTTTCACACAATTGCAAGAAATTCACAACAACAATATATAAAGAGAATACAAGAAGAGGCATAAATGGAATTAGATATATTTTCCCTAAATTCTAAAAAATACATCCTAGAAATGAATTTCCTTTAGATGTCACATAAGTATGATATGTATGTGAAGAAAATCGATCCACTAAAAAAAACATCCATATCTTCCAAGTTTGAAAGTTGCATACCATGGGAGGTAAGGGAGCATGGAGTAACTTTACTTTGTTAATCAGAAGATTCCATAAGCCCCCCAGAACTTTCAACAAGATATGAACTTCCCCTATCCTTTCAATATAAATTATAGTGCACATTTTCAACCTTGGTGTCCTCTTAATAGTTCACATTATTCTATACCCACTCCATGGTCTTATCCTCCCCAAAATTGTATTCCTCCTTTTCAACGATATCCACACCAACCTCCTCAATGGGTTTGTTCATCATTAGGATGGAGACCTCAAGAAACCCAACACTTCCTTAATGTTTCATCCTCAACCACAAGTACCCCAAAATAATCCCCCAAAACAATATTAGATTCCCACAACCGAACCCAAATTGTATCAATAAGCAAGTTCAACCGGTGTATATTGGATAAAGAACCTATCCAAAATATGATATAATGATTCAATAGATAAATATTAGGTCTTGGAAGGTCCTTACGAATGTTCACTCATATCCTCCAACATAAAACATAAAAGAAGAGAATGAAGATCTTGCCCCTCAAGTCACCCGAACTAAGCCCCCGTCTCATAAAAGGTTGACCACTCGCAAAGCACACAACCCAGAAGAAGTTAAAGTTATATGAAAATTATAGAATATGTGTTTCAAGGTCCCTGTCCTTCAAGCCATCAAGGATGTTCCTATCTAAAATAATTTCATGAATGAGGAATTTATTATAAGGCCAGGGAGGAGAGAAAAAGGTTCCTCTATTATCAATGTCATAGGGAAATTGGTTGATCTTATTCTTAGGAGGGTGATCATCCGAAAATATTTAGATCCTAGCAGCCCAATGTTAAATGTCCACATAAATGATATTTTAATTCCTAACACTCTCATTAACTTGAGAGCTGTAATAAATTCCATGATTAAGAAGAGTATCCTCAAACTCAACCTCTGCGTATCTCTAAGGAAGATCACCACAATGCTACAAATTTTTTATGTATCTACAAAGTAGCAGGACCCATCATTGAATATGTTATGGTATCAATTGATTCCTGGGATTACCCCATAGGTTTCCTCATCCTTCGGTTCAATACCAAGTTTAATGTATACCATTTTATCTTAGGAATACCTTATCAACCCATAGTAGACATTATTTTCTTATTTTGGTAGAATAAGAAGAAGAAGAAGACATTTCTTAATCATCACCCGACCTATATATACATTATAAACTACCATTGGTATCAAAGAAATGGATGAATATAATCTAATTGACAAATTGTTTCAAGCTAAATACCCTACTGCCATGAATTTTGATTGCTTGAAATATCAACCTCTTAGAAAACCTAGTTATTCTCAAGACATTTCAAGGGTAGATTTGATATTTGATAGTACTAATAAAAATAATTTGAAAACCATAAAAATCAACACTTCCAAAAATTTGAAAATAAACCCCATTCCTTCAGTTGAGGAAGTGGAAAAGTATGAAGAGAGTTCATACTTTTCTATGCAATCATCATATGTAGATCAAGGAACATCATAAACCTATTCAGAATAATCTAGGGTGAATTAAACATGAATTAAATAACATTGTAAAAAATTAATTGTATAAATTATTGTATTCATGATGCATCTATCTAATATCCAATAGTGAATGGGTGGCTCCCTTAGTCATTGTCCCTATAAAGAATGAAAAATGGAGAATTTGTGTTGATTAGAGGGAACTAAAAAAAGAAAATATAAAGGATAATTTTCCATTTCCTATTATTGATCAGGTACTTCATGATCGCACAGGGAAAAAATTATTCTCCTTTTTGGATGGTTTCAATAGGTACAATAAAATCTAGATCAGTCTTGAGGATCATGATAAGGCCACCTTCACATGTCCATGGATAAAATTTTCTTATATGATTCCTCCATTTGGTTTGTACAATGCCCTTGTTACCTTCTAGGGGTTTGTGTTGAGTATTTTTTTTTACCTTTTGCATGGTTAAATATAAATATTCATGGATGATTTTACACCCTATGGTCATGATTTCCAAGAGGATCTATATAACCTATGTAAAAGTTTGTAGAGGTTTAAATAATTTAAGCTATCCATAGCCATGAAAAGTTCATGTTTTTTATGAATCAAGGGATTGTTTTAGGGCACTTTCTCTCTTCAAAATTAATTTAGGTGGACCTTAAAAAAATAGCCATCATAAAAGAGGTTCATGTTCCTCAAAAGAAAAAATATGTTGAAGATTTATAGACCTTGTTGTGTATTATAGAATATTCGTCAAATATTTTATTAAATTTTCCTCTCCTTCAATATCATTACTAAAATAACATGAACAAATTTTGGTGGAAAATTTTTTATTAGAAGGAATTTGAGGAAATTAAATAAATACTAATGATTGAACTTGTTTTCAAAGTTTCAAATTGGATTTTTCCCTTCCTTATATACACATATGAATTAGATAAAGTGGTTCGAGTAGCATTGGGACAACTCAAAGGTAAACATCTCTGTGAATTTTTTTTTATTAGTAAGAATATATCCAAATTTGAACTTAACTATACAATTACTGAGAAAGAACTCCTTGTTGTTGTACATTCCTTAAGCAAATTTAGGCATTACATTACAAGCTATTAGGATTTTTTACATGTTGATCATGAAACAGTAAAATACCTAATGAATAAAATACCTATGAATTTTTACCCAATGAGGTGGTTTCTATTGTCACAACAATTTGATCCGAAAATTGTTGATAAACGTAAAAAAATAAAATGTTGTTGAAAATTTATTTCAAGAATTATCTTTTTTATAGATGATGAAGAAGTGGTGGATGAACAAGTCTCTAATTAGCATACCTTTTCTATATCATTCTTATCTCCATGGTTTTCTCACATTATCAAACTTCATTGTTGCTCGTCAATTCCCTCCTCAGTTATGTTAAATTGAGAAATAAAAAATTATCAGGAAGAGTGTGTCTCACTCTTGGATTCGGGGAAACCTATTTAATATGGGGCCAGATTAGATCTAATTATGTGTGAGGTAATGTGTATTTTATGCAATTCTATGAAATTTACATGATGGACCCTCTGGGGGCCATTTTTATATCAAGAGGAAAACTTAAAAGCCTTGTGAAAGAAAGATACCTTTAGTCAACCATTTCTAAATATTCCCAGAGATACACATCATAGTGTAATGAATTACAAAAGGACAGGGAAACCTGATTTAGAGGGATCAAACTCATTTACAACCTCAAGTGACCTTTTGGATATTTAAGAACTAGGAAATGGACTTAATTTGTCCTATTTATCCTCCATCCACACATAAGAGGTGCACTCTTAAGTTCACTTACTATTTGACTATGTGGGCTGAGGTGAAAGTAGTGAAAAAAAAACATAGTCTAATTTAGAAGGGAAACATATTTATACATTTATTGTTTTCCTCGAGAAATGGTGAGAGACCAAGGATTCTAGTTCATCTCCAATCCAATTAAGGGGATCATGAAGCAACATTACACCATAAATTAGAGGTCTAATCCATCTAATCCTCAAGGAAATGGGAAAGGAAAGGTGACTGACAACGTATTAGATAATACTCTGAGAAAGGTAATTAGTAGCAACAAAAAGGTTTTAGTGGAGATACTTCTTGTGGAAACCTAGGCCTACAATGCCACCTAGAATATCGTTATTTGGTTCACACCCTATGAGCTAGTATAAGGAAAAAATTCCTTATTGTATATTAAGTTCAAGTACAACAGATTAAGGATGGAAGTATCTATCGACAACATTCTTAACAAAGCATGAGAATAATGTTGCAGTAATTTAATGCACTTGCTGAATATAGGATGCAAGCCCTATTCCATACCAAAGTGCTCCAACTACAGGGAAAATTTTGACATGAAAAGCATATTAAAACTAGAGCCTTTTAAGAGGATTATTGGGAACTTTTTTCGAATCTTGGTTTACTAATTTTAAAGGGAAGATCATCACCAGATAGATGGGATGTTAGTTTGTTGAAAAATGCTATGATAATGGTTCACTCTAGATCAAAACAATAGTTTAAGAGCAGATTCCACTTTTTCTAAACAATTATTGATTTAAATTCTACAAGAATCCCCTCTCTTAGGCTAAAGCTACCGATTCAATATGTAAACATTTGAATTTTATTGAGAGCATGAGAAATCCTAATCCATTTAACCTTTAACCAATAAGAAATAAAAAGGAAAAAAAGGAAAAAATAGGGAATAAAACCCTAAAATGATAACCTCATTTCAGGAAATTAAGGTAGAATCGTTAGCTCAAAACCTTTCTGGGACAATGTGGGAGACTGAGGAAAAGAAAAAATAATAAATATCTCCACGTGAAAACATTCTCTGAGGCACCTATGGTACAACTACTAAGTTGAAAAACTTTGTGACACATATGATGGGCCTAAAAAAAATAAAAAGACAATAATAAAGAGAATAAAATAAGAATAAATAAATAAAATCGCAATGAAAATTTACTTAACTTACGATGAATTATGTGTAGGTATGAGGGAAGAAAAAACAAGATTAAGTGGACAAGCCATCTTGAACTCTCAGTGGAGGACATCCTCTCATGCATTCTCGATAGACCTAGAAAATGTCCCTACATAATTTTCCACCATCATCCACCATCCATAACCGCGTATTAGCATTTTCACGTTATTTCCATGAATTCATCTTCAATTTCCTCATTCACTACAAAAAATTCTCATAATGTTACAGGATAACCCAATTTCTCTAAAACGTTACAGATCGAAGATTTTATATATATGTGAGTTGATGAAAGGAACCAAAGGAATATTGACACTCATTCATTCCATCAACATGCATCACCCCTCAACTTTTCCTCTAGTGTGCACCATTTTATTTTAGTAGCAGCTAAAAATTCCTTGTCTTTCCATCACAGGCATCATAAAAATATTTTCCATCACCATAACAATATCATTTATGTTTCAAAATATTATTATAGCAGCCATTCATTCCCTTAAAATCCTCTACTTTAAAGGCATGATGATCAAACTTGACCTCTCAAAATCCTATGACCGCCTAAGTTGGACCTACCTCCTTCGCATCATCCATGCCTACGAACTTGACTCAAGATGGATTCAATGGATCTATTCTCTTATATCCTGTATGGTTTTTTCCATCCTCCTTAATTTTTTCCCTACTCATACTTTTAATTCCTATGTAGGTCTCATGGAATGTGATCCAATCACCCCTTTTATGTTTATCTATTTACGTAAGGGCTGGGGAGATACATTAAATATGAGATCCAAGAAGTTAATCTTAAAGGCTTGCGTATGTGGAGAATTAACATACCCCTAACTCATCAATATTTTCTTGATGATATCATGATCTTCTGCCAAGGAAAATTTAAGCTTGCTAGAATTCTGTAGAACATCCTCTAAGACTTCATGCAAGCCTCAGGAAATAATATCAATAAAGACAAGCTTGATATTTTATTTTTCAATACCATGGTTTAGACTCAAGCCTTCTTAGAAAGGACCCTAAGTTCTCGGATTGGCTCCCTCCCAGCAAAATATTTGGGCATCCCTTTGAGTTTCAACTCCCTTAGAGTCTCAAACTAGAAAGTACTTCTATAGCACCTGCAAGGCCACCTTCAAAACTGGACATTTTAGTCCCTCAATATGGTGAGCCGTGCAATCCTCCTGAAAGAAGTATTTCAATCAATCCCTATCTACCAACTTTCGGGCCTAGCTGCTCCCAAAACAAACTGCAATAAAATGGATAATATTTTTATAATATTCTTGTGGAAGGGATCTCAAAAGGAAAATAAATGGACACTCTTATCCTAAAATTATCTAACTAATCCCATAATAGAAGTGATCCTGGCCCTTAGAGACCCATATATACTTAATTAGGTGATGGGAGAAAATTTATAGTGGAGATGGATCCAGGGCGGTAGCAATCTATGGAAAATGATATGGAAAAATAAATAAATAATGCCACAATCCATAGAAGACAGACTAATAATTCAGGGCATAATAAGAGGATCCATAATATGGAATCTAGTAGATGAGAATGGGGAATTTATTGGGATCCACAACTTTTGGGAGATCATTGGAGGGAATAAAGCATTGTTTTTAGGAAGCATGTAAACAAAGATAAAATGTATTCAGTCGAAATTACCTTGTAGAGATATTCCTATTCACGAATAGATCTACAAATCAGGCAATCAATAAATACTGGAATTTAGAGGCTAAACTGACCTGGAGATAATGGAAAAAAAGAAGACATTTGCCTAATGCCACGGAATAGTCGCAATGGTAAGCATATGAAAAGGAGTCCCATTCTAGAAATATTTTGATATTTGATGACTTGAACATCCTCGGGTGGGGATATATAAACAAATGGATGTTCACGATACTAGAAGGATACCCTAGGAAGGAAGAGCACCAACGGAAACATCTCCCAACTATTTGAGGTAAATTGTGGTCTCAACACCTATGGCCAAAAGTAGCTTTCCTCATTTAGTTGCTTTGCCATGGTCACACTGTCACATGGGATCAACTACAAAAATGAGGAGTCCAGGACCCTTCAATATGTAATATGTGTAGGGTACATCTAGAAACTATGGAACATATCTTAAATTCTTGGCCCTACATAAATCATTTATGGTATAGCCAGGAAAAATTTATTTCGATATTCAGATCGATATCGAAAACATATTCAAATGATAATTGAGATATGGAGGAAAAAATTCTACCAAAACCAAATCCTAAATATAACTTCGATCTTATCCATTGGTTTTCTTCTCTTGACAGTGTAGAAATAAAGAAACAAGAGGATATTTAAGGATCAAAAATAGGTTGAGTTGGATGTATGGAAGATAATTAACCAGAACTTTTGTGAAACCATTCTAGCAGAGAAATGGTATCCAGAGGATTGGAAAGCTCCTACCTAGGATGTTAGGATCCTTATAATGCTAAATTTAACCCCATAGATGCTAGCATCGTGTTCATAGCAAACAAAAAGCCCCCCTCCACGTCAACCTCGAAGTTCATATATCCCTTAGAAAAACTCATAAAATTTAATTTTGATGGTGCCTCTAAAGGAAATCTAGGAGAAGCGGGATATGGAGGAATTTTGAGAGATTTCCAATGGAGGGTGATCCAAGTGTTTGCATGAGATTGTGGAATTTTGAGCAAAAATGAGGAATAATTCAACGTTTTTTAACATGGATTAATTATTGTAAGAAGAGAGCGAATCTTGAAATTGGCGGTTGAATATGACTCAAATTTAGTGATAGGAACAATTAAAAAGATTCAACAAGGAACCCATTTGGAAAAGCTAAGTAAATGCTAGAGAATAGAGAGGATTATATAGGAAGAAGGGGAACTTATATCATAAATTCAATACAGCATTGCAATTCATGTACGAAGATATGGAAACACTGTAGTTGATTTCCTTGTAAATTGGGGATGCAACAATCTGGACAAGGAACTGGACATACCTGACAATAGGCTCAACCAGGAGGAAGGGATAAAACATCTACAGGAGATCATGAAAAGGGACGATGATGAGAATGGAAATAAAAACCCTCTATCGAGGTGTGAGGAGGGGAGAAGGCTCGCACATGGACCAAGGGGATGATTGCATAGTAGTGGGGCAAGGTAGGTGAGCAACCCACCCAACGTCGCCACATGTCATGAGAAATAAATTTTGGGTAGATCCATACGCAAGTGGGTCGTAGTGCCATGGGTGAAATAGAAGGTGGGTGGTATGTGGAAAGGTGAATAAGTTTCTTGTAAAAAATATCGTGTAGCATTTGGAGCTTAAGGGAGATGGAAATGTGGGCGAACGTGTTTCGAAATTGGTGGCATAGGTAGTAGAGCATCATCGAAACAACTAGTGTGACCACAAGATGTAGGATTTGGTCAGTCTAATTATCTTTCTTCTTCACCTCCCTCTCTATTGTTGATATCCTCAGAGACATAAACAAAGAAACTGTAGTTGTTGGCATAATTTTATTTTAAAATAATGATGGCCAAGGAAACAGATGGTAGGAGGGGTCACCATGGAAGTGGTAACCTGAGAAGAGGGAAAAGGAAGGCCTAGGCCTCCACCAACGGTCCTCAAAGGAAAATAGGTGGGAGAAATGGGGAGGAAACTATGCAGAGCTTGTTGCACACTTAAAGTGTAGGCTAGGCTCTCTACAATAGGTGAGAGTGGAAAAATGTGAAATAGAATTAAATGTGAGTGTAGCGAGGGTAGCAAAAAACTGGGAACCCCTGGCAGTAGACCTGGGACATACCTGAGGGAGGATTAAATTTTTCAAATAGGTTGTCCAAACATATTAGATTATGAATAGATTCTTGGTGAGAGAAATGAAAGACATGCAACAATAACAGGAAGTACCAAACTAACTAGGCCATCACCATCCACTTCAAGAATATTCAAGCCTATCAGTCATTTAGAAGGAAATAAAATTAATCCTGGTGCAATTGTTCCACCATAATTTCCATCTCAGATGCATGGAAATGAAATTTGAGAGTATGTAGCAACATCAGAGGTTGGGATCGAGTGCTAAGGACCTGACCCTGGTTGATTCATCCTAATATTAAATTCTACAAGTCATGGAGTTTTAGAAAATTTATGTTGTTTGTCTTAATGATTTAAGATAGAATTTACATTTACAGTCTAAAGAATAGGTGGAAAATAGACATGATATTTTTAAATCTTGGTTGGACATGGTCAAACTATTTACATTTCGGGTGGCTTATTAAGATGATCAATGACCAACAAACCTAGTTTCCTATGGGTAGGTTGAGGTCACGAGATACATATTATGTAACCTGCTTTACATATGATAAATAGAAGGTACTTCCAACCTTACACTGTATATATATATATATATATACGTGTGTATATATATATATATATATATATATATATATATATATATATATATATATATATATATATATATATATATATATATATATATATATATATATATATATATATATAGTCACGAGATACATATTATATAACTTTTATACATATGTGTCAGAGGTACCCAAACACCCCACATTTATACATATATATATATATATATATATATATATTATGGTTAGTATGCAAATTTTCTGTCATTTCTATAGCAGAGTACATAGACTTGTAGTACCCTACAAAAACCTATGGCCCAAGTATCTAGAAGTATTAAAGGAGATCATTGCATCTAAAAAATTTCTACATCTCTAGAAGTAGCATTTGATGTCAAGATACACCCTCCATATCAAAAAAATAATATAACCTTAAGAAGCTACAATAAATCCTATAAATTGTTATAGGATCACATGTTCAACAAAAAAAACACCAAATCAGTTGCAAAAACATCAAGAAACTTCCAAAAGAATCAAAAGGTAAGCTAGTAAGTATGAGAATATCCTAAACTCACCCTTTGCAATTATATAAAGAATTGAAATAAGTATAAGTGAAAATTTTTATTGCCTATATAGCTAAAGAAGCTTGCAGAAATCCTTAGCCGGATCTAATAGGAAACTCCACTTTCTCTAGAAATCCTACACACATGTGAAGACAAGTGAGAAAAATATAGATATCATTTGAAAAGTATCCATTTTTACTTACTAATGGAATTATAAGTGGTGTGTGAGTACATTTAAGGATGATATGAAGTGAGTGGGGGAAAACTCAACCATTGCATGTTCAACCTTGTCCCATCACCCACTGACAACAACTCCACTTAACTTACTATCACTCCAAGCTTGTTGTTTCACATTTACATGCAACAATGTTTAAAAAATAGAAATGAGGAATTATACCATTACAAGAGTAAATTTATATATTAGGTTTAAAAATTATATGCTAAATGTGTTGCTACATGATACATAATAACCACTATAAGATATAAAGGAAATTCTATATGATATTGAGTTCTTGCCTAGAATGCACACAAAAACCTTGGAGAAGTTAAGAGAAAAGGGTTTCCCAAATTAAAAGTAACTCTAATTCCCATGCTCACATTAAGCATAAATTTTGATGCTCAAATCACTTCATTTTATCAATCAAGAGAGTTTCTTCTGGTAGAAAGTTTGAGTTAAATAAAAGAGTAGTCAGATAATTTCATTTTATTCAATGAAAAAATACTTTAGAACATGAAATTATGAGTTGCATTGGATGATAGGTTCATAAGTTACTTTCAAAATCTTTGAAGAATGTTCATTTCTTTGATTTATAGTATCCATTGCTACGATAACAAAACCCTAATTATTATAGTAGCACAAGAACAATCATTCTATTGAAACAATTCCTGTCCAAAATTATGACAATTTATGCCATATAAGGGGAGGGGTATTCAATAGGAAAGAAGCTACAAAAAAAACTTTAACTCATCATCATCCTAAGGTGGATTATATCTGATAACACTATCATTGGATAGGTTTCGAAATTTGACAACGTATAATGATGATGCTTCCATATAATTTTATTCAAACCTACAATGCCCTAAGGGCCATGAAGTAGTCTCTGCATTTAAAGAAATGATAATATAAAATGATGATGAATTTATCAACAGAGTCACTTCCCTTCCAAAGTGAATTAAATGGAGTAAATATGAGAGACATGAGTCCATCAATCCACAAAAGAGGATTTCTCCTCATATATGGGCAACCGTATGAAGATAAAACTGGGAAAAGAAGGTAAATCCTACCACAACCTTGAAATAGAATAACATATCATATCCTTAAATACATTTCTTATGAGGGAATCTTAGTCATAGTATATGATTATCAATTTAGGATATTGTATGAACTCAGATTCCAAGTTGACCTACCTAATCATGAGAGGATTACTATACCAAATTTTGTCTTCCAATCCATGAAATAAATGAGAACACACGTGGAGGGAGAAAAAAATTACTTGGCTCATAATGGCCTCATTAGGTTGGTAGTTATTGATTCGATAAAACACCTTTAAAACCATATTTTCTAGAAATATTTTGATGACATAGATAAACATTCCTTCTTAGAGGCCCAAGTTAAATTATCATAAATAGAGGAAGATTTGGGCGGGATATAATCAAGGCCATAGATAGTGTTGGTTGAGGAAGTGTTTGCAGAGGTAATACTGACTAATTTACAATCAGCAGAGAAAGGGACCCAGGATGAATTGGTACTCTCACAGACATAACTACATATATAGATAATAGGGACCCAAAAGGGGTTAAGAAAACCTTAGAAATAATTTGAAAAAACCATAGAGAAGGCCAACTAAATATGGAAATAAAGAGTCAACAGAAAGTTGTATGGGACAACAAGGAGGGGAACAAATTTTGGAGGAGGAAGAAAACGAAATTGCTTCTATATTTGTAGCACTAATAACTTCAACAAAACTCAAGGAAGGTAAGCCTAGTCAACCAGCTATTTACTTCATAAGAAGAAAATTTACTAGAGTATCTAATATTGGAAAACCAAAGCCTCCATCTCCCACTCATAACACCATTGAAGAAACCCCTAGCCATGAGAAAGAAGAGCCTCATAAGGTAGAAGAGTAGAAAATAATGACTTCAGCAGTACAAAAAGGAGTAACGCCAAAACCTCTTGAATAAATGAAGCTAAAAATAAAATCAGGAGAACCAATGCTTACAACAACAGGGGTACCTTGAAAAGCTATAGGAGGTTGACAGAAAAACAAAATAGACAACCCCAAGACGATATACTTCTTGTATTCTTTTATTAAGGTAGTAAAAATTCTTCTTATGCACTTCGCATCATGGTTATTCCTTGACGTTGAGAAAGTGAAGGATAAGACTCATAGATGGAAGACAATTGCATAATCTAAGGAAGTTGGTAATATTTGAAAAATGGAAGAGGAAATGAAGAAGATGAGGGAGTATGTGCAACTCCTTCTATTTGATGAATAAAAAAGAAGGGATCACATGGAAACAAAAAACAAATAGCTAAATCACAAGGGATTCATTCAATGAACCTTTAACATATCATGTGCTTTCATGGCATATTATAGAATGCCCTTAATTTGACTACATATTTGAAAATACCCATAAAATCACATTATTTAACCCCCTACTGATATGAACTCGATACACCTTGAAAATTCTAAAACCTCTACTATCACTAAGTATTGTAGGTATCCATTTTTTCATTAACATTTTTTATACCCCTTTATATATTTTCATTAAATTTGAACTCCATTTTTTATACCTACCAATATAAAAATCCTTTACCCTCTATACATCCCCTAATATATATATATATATATATATATATATATATATATATATATATATTTCCTCAATATATATCCCCTAATATGAATCTACGTGGTATGGAATTACCCCCTAGTGAAGTCGTCATGGATTTACCAAGAACTTAGAGGAATCAAATCTCTCGACATGCAAACCTTTCGTTAAGTTTGGCAAAAAAAAATATGTTTTCATGCTGAGAGATTTCATCCCTCGTAGATATCTAATTAATATGGATAAAAGTTTTTGTGTGTGTCATATATATATATATATACATATACATATACGTTTGAGTAGAGAGGGAATTACATGTTTCTCTTGCAATATAATGTAAAAAACACTTACTAATAGTTATTATGAATGTTAGTATAACCATATAAATTAAATGGCTAGAACATACTAATAAAAGTGAAGTCGTGATAAGCATCAAAACAATTACCCCATTATGCATATCACATTTCCCAAATTAAATAAATAAATAAATAAAATCATAAAATAGCTAAGTTATAACTTAATTTTAAATTATTATTATTTATTAATTATAAATATAATTTATATATGAGTAAAACATATATACATAAAATTATCTAACAATATTCTTTACTATGGATATTCACCTCAATTTACTATTGATATTTTTAACTTGTAAATAATTTTTTTTAATAATATCATTGCCTATCAATACCACATGTCCAATATGATGTATTGATATGATATTTCCTTGAATTAATTAATTTTAAATAATAAATTAAAATAACGTAATTAACTTGGACATAAATCTTAAAGCTTAATATATGAATACGACTAAAAACTTTCTAACATTTTTCATGAGAGTTATATTTTTTCTATTATCTAATAATTACTAATAAATAAATAAAATTTATATTAAAAAACTATTTTTGAAATAGCGATGTGTATCATAGTAATAATTTTTTGTTATTATAATTTTATATTAACTATGAAAAAATTACAGATATCTCATATGAAAATATAAACCTATTAAAATTGGACGTTTAGAATATAATTATCTTATACTAGTTTTATAGCCTTATATTAAGTTTCCTCATGGTGGATGTTTCAAAAAAGAGACATCTACCAAACCAATTGTTGCTTTGTGGTTCTTTTGAACAAATAAAGCAACATGAGAATCAAGAAAACGAAGAGCTAAAGCACTAAATATGAAGGCCCAGCACTTCAAGCGTGGGTAAAGAGGATGCCCCATAATCAAAAGAGGAAAAAATCTTACCATTTCCCTTTTTGCACCTCTAACCTCTCCGCTCATCGCACTTCACTCCTTGTAGTGTTTAATTTTTACCTTCTGTTGTGCACTTATAAAAATTGCGATATGAGATCTGCGGGTGGTCCTACCCCCATCCTGCCACATCACTCACCCCCCGCTCACTGCACATCACTCCCTGAAAATATTAACTCTTACCTTCCATTATGCACATGTAAAACTTGCGATATGCGATCTGCGGGCAGTCCCACCTCCGTCCTGCCATGTCACTCATCCCCCACTCACCGCACATCACTCTCCACAAATATTAACTCTTACCTTCCACTATCCACATATAAAACTTGTGATATACGATCTATGGGCAGTCCCACCTTTGTCCTGCCACGTCAACTTTCCACCACCACAAGTTGCACATAAAAAATTCTGTCATTTACCCTCAATCCCTTATAACAAAGCTCTCTGACTTGCAATTTGAGATATGAGATCCACCCCCACCTTCCTGCCATGTCATCAATAGCCTTTCCATAGCCTTGGTTCTTCTCCTTTTAGTGTTAATGAGCCCCGATAACTCCACTATCGCTTCCGCCATCCTCCCCTTATCTCTGCTCCATATCACACATCCAACGACTCATGATCTATTTTGTCACCCCCCTCACCTTCCTAAAGATAACACCAGGGGGGTCAGAAATGGCCAGTTTTGGAAACCGGCTCTAGTGCTACGTGTCAACTCACAGTGATTTTTCACCCCCCCCATCCAATACCATAAAACCTCCATACCCCCCTCGGAAATCCGGTCTCCAGTTTTTTCAATTTAAAGCACAATATGTGTTTTTGGTAGAACATCATAGCTATGGTTACTCATTTGGTCTAGAAAATCCTTGCTAAGGAGTGAGTCACGCACAGCACAACTGGTCGTTCTATAATAGTAAGTAGAAATCGTGAAAATTAGAGAGTGGAGGCCTTCTACAACAAAGGAAATAAAGTGGTGGAAACTAGATTTCCCACCAGTTCATGGCCACTCCTTGCCGATGCAACCCATAATTTTTTTTCTTTTACTTTCTAATTATGAAGTTTTGTTGGTGAAATCCTGATTTCACTTGATTCTATTTTGATTTTCTATTACGAGAGTGATTTCTAGATGCAAAATCTGCTAGTTTGTTAGGATATTTTTGTTTTCACATGTGTGGTTCAATCATGAAATAATATTTGATCGTAAACCATGAAGGAGAAATCTATATGTAGCGAGTTCTAAGATGAAAGAAAGGTTCTGAATTTTGGAGAATTTTGTTGTATTTTTGTATGACTGTGCTCCCTTTTCTCTGAGGTACATATTTGGGAGAGTTTTTTTTAACTTAATATGATATACAACATTTTTTATTTGGATTGAATATGGAGCAATGAGTATTATGTATATGTATTCTTTTTTTTTATCAAGAATCTCCTGTTTATGTATAATCATCTTTCATGCTCTCTTGCTTTGATGACTCGTGTAATGTATCTGTCGGTGGTATGCATTTTTTATTCATGAGTTCATGTATGAATAACCCTCATGTGTTAAAATTGTTGTGCCCCCTTAATTCGTGCTCCACAAATATATGTTGTTGTTCACATTTCATTCATACCTGCTTCCTCTGAGTCCACGGGAGGTAGATTCTTAAGGATTTTAAGCCTGTCTCTCATGGGTTCCTCATCCTTCATTCCTTCTCAACACTTATACATATATTGAAAGCCTCTTCTCATTGTTTCATACTTGGACCACCTGAAAATTTACCGAGCTATACAACCTCTTGAGCCCTCTTGAAGTATACAGTAATTCACATGAATCACACTCCAAGGTCTTCTCCATTCCTTAGCCACCAAAACCATTATTCTCTTTATCCATATTCTATCAGAGGCATCCTTATAATTTTCTACATTTATCCTTATATTTTAATATGTCATATGCACTGGTCTTTTCCAACTCAAGGCTGTCTCTAGGAGCTACAACACCAACCTTGTACAATACTACATACACAAAATATTTTAAAATCACATTTTAATTAATTAAATTAGGATAAGCATAAAATTTAACTCTTATGTATTTCATTTAAAATGCTATCTGATAGTTTTAATTGGTTAAAATATGATAATTTTAATAATATAATACTTTTTTGAGTTTTGAAGTTTAATTTTTTATAATGATGTGTGATAGCTTTAGTTTGTTAAGATATGATAATTTTAATATAATATTCTTGTCGGTTTTAGGTTTAATTCTTTTATAAAATGAACGTTTAAGACTTTCAATTTGATTTTTTTTTTTGTGTTTAAAGAAATTAATAAGTAGGTGAGGGTCATATTTTTGTTATATGGTTCATTTTATCGCTATCACTATAATTTTTGTTGAAGTTTGCAACAAGAAACAATGAAATTGGCATCTGGAAACAACATCCTTGATCCTAGTGAAACTTAAGCACCTACACTAGGTGGGGCCCACATAAGCTATTTTTAGGTGGATGTCTATTTATAGATGCATGAGAAAATTCTATTTATATATGAGGTCTATTTATTGATGCATGTGAAAGTTCTATTTATAGATTTCATGTATATTTATAGATGCATGTCAACTATTATTATCCCTTAGTATTAGTTGGACAATAAATTGTAATCTATTCTCAATGTGGACTTGGAAATAGTTAATTGAAGTGGAAAATCAGTTAGCTAAGTTAATTTTGAGTTAATAGGTTGGTTTGTGTGACATGGAGGTTGAATTGAGTTGTATCAGAGTGATTCTAGTTGTAACAAAGTTGTAAGTGTAGTGGTGCATTAGTTAATGCAAGTTGTAAATCGGTTTAACTTAGTTAAGCGAGCTAAATTTAGTTGTGCTAGTTGTAACTGAAGATACACTAGTGAGAGATCAAGTGAATTAATTATTAACTAATTCACAATCAATGGTCTCACATGAAACTAATTTTTTTACTATTATTAACTACATGCATGTAAGATCCAGTGGAGACCCAGTTGAGTTCTTGGTGAAAGGGAAGTGTAACTATATGTTGTGATATTAACAGGCTACCCTAGTGTAGTTATAACACCACAGGATGCCCACGATACTAAGCATCATTGAGGAAGACTAAAATTATTTGTGAATAAGTATTGAATTCATCAGGAGCTATGTGAGCAAGGCAAGTTGTCTGGAGGCAGAAACTTCACTGAGTACTGGCCCACCTTTTGTATGACAGTGTGAGACAATTAGCTAAGGTATTGAGGGCTCTTATGAGAACAGTTTTGTATGTAATTGTTTCATGATTCCTTGTGGAATATACAATATATGATAGAGTGGTTTTGATCAGTAACCTTTCCATGGGAATATCTAGTGTTGTGGTTTCGATCTATTCTTCCTTGCTTCATGTGATTGGCAATTGTATTGTTTTAAATTCTGCAAAATATTTGTAGAATTGATTTAGTATTTAGCTTTAGTACATTGTTAGATTGGGTGAATCTAGGAAATAAATATTTTGTATTTAATTTCTACACTTTTAGGTGTACTTTACACTTTCTAAGTATGATATACAAGAAAAGTGTTATCACAAAGAGCTCCTTAACAATACACCTTATCACTAACTAGTTACACGAACATTTTATATATATAGTCTATTTGGGTGCAATCACAGGCTTAATCACTAAGTCAAAGTGTCCCATGGATTTAGTGTTAAGTGTTATACCCCTATTTTCCATTCCATTATAGTGAGAGAAACCCAAGTTCAATTTCTCTTAATTGTTGCCTAAAATGCATCGAATTTTCACATTTTATTTTACTTATGTGATATTTATCTAATGTTAAAAGAGTGAAATTACATCATTGATCAATTTCACATAATTAATTTGCGAAAATATTATAATTATGAGATAATAATTATTTCATAATTGAGATAATTAAAAAATAGTTCATACTCGTGAAAACTATTTCTAGATTTTATCATTCTCAAGGAGATCAACTTGACCCACTTGTGTAAGAGTTGGTTAGGGGTCCACTATTTTATAATTTTCATAACTTCTCAAGTCCCTAGGTGTATATATACATTCTCCCAAAGGTTAGAATAAACCTATATAATCACGCCAAAAGGAAAGAGATAAGGGGGAGCGGGAATTATATCAATAGGTTGCAACCATGATTTAGAGATTGAGAGACATACTTTGTTTTGAACTCATATTCCTCAGAGTGGGGGATACTCTCTTAGGTTTTGGAGAGGAGATATTATGCTTGAAGGTATAAGTGTACCATTTTTATTTTCATTACTAAGGGATATATGCTCATTTCTTTTTTGATATCTACTTGCATCTATTTGTTCAAGTTATTATTTATTTATTTCAACTAACGATCTTCCACAAAAGATCATTTTTTGTCCTTGTTTGTTTCTGCTTGTGTGCAGGCTTAGATTGGTGGCAGAAGAGGGGGACCTTACACACGGAGTGAGAGCATTCTACATCAAACTCACAAGACTTCACCAATCTGCGAGAATACCAAGTGCTAGTTCAAACCCTATATAAATATGGAATGCATGATTTCTTGTTTGTATGAACATATGGTTTTGAATTTTATATTTTACTGATTAGTCATTTCAAATTGGTGTCGAATAATACTAATAGGGCATAGGATTATGGAGCAATAATTCCTTGTATGTAAATTTCATTGCAACATTAAACCTTCATGAAAATTAAACCGTTATACGAAATGAAAAATTCCTCACCATTACATTCATCTCCATTAATTTTAATATTCCTTAGGTAATCAGGAAAATGGTGGGCAAGGAATACTGGTTTTTTCTTCTCCATTTTGTATGCCTTTTAAACTAGCAAAAATCCAATGTACTTCTTATTGAAGGCATAATATAAGTCCAGAACGAGAAGAGTATTGTAGATTTTTTGGTGCTCTTCTTTGTAACTAAATGAAAAGCTCATGTGGATAAATACTGTGAGCTTATCCAAATCCTCATCAGTCAGGGAATGCACTCTAATCCTCGAATTGATGCCATGGAGAGGCAAGGATTTTTTATCCATGATAGTTTTTTAGGAGCCATCGACACACCCATCCTCCACCACGAACTGGTCTTTCTTATTCCATTAGGATTCCTCGTGAGACGACTCGCTCGCCGAGGATCATTGTTTTTTCATATTTTTTTCTGATCCTTCACAATTTTTTATTAGTAGAAAATGATGAACCTAGCAAAGCGTGAGCTTCAAGTAACACTCCAAAAATATTTTTTAAGTTAGAGAAGTTAAGAGCTATACTTGACACTGAACTTGAATCCCTATGAGGATTCAACTCCTCTTCTTGTGTTCTCTTCATTCTTATACCTCTTGGGTGCAGAGAGAATGGAATTTTATAACTGTAGCCACCTTTATATGATACTAACTGTAGCTTCAGTGTGTCGTAGTCATCATATTATACTCTTGCTGTTTAAAACATCATTATAACCATCCCCCCTTTTCCAATATATGGCAATGTTAGAGTCTCTTTCGAGTGATTTATAATTGACGCCCATGTATTTTCCCTTCATATTTCAGAGCTTTCATTCCAATCCCATGGTATTCACATTACAAATCGGTTTTAGTTAAGGGCAGTACATGTGAATCCAGGAGTTTTTTTTTTTTTTTTTTTGTAAACTTAGTAGGTCTTTTCTATTTTCTATTCAAACACAAAATGCAGGTTATAAAAGGATACAACTTTTGGCCTCAACCTGACTATAGGAAACCATGTCTTTTGGTCATCTTAAAGCATTGTAGGCCATCCAAAAAGAAAAAAATATTTAGTATGTATCTTACTATGTTTAAGTAGCTATTATTACTGTTTCCTTTGATACACATATTAAAAAAGTAAATGGTATCTACTATCATCACAAAAATTAAAGTAAGTAAGGTCAGTTATCATATGACTCAAGAGGTGCCAGATATTTCACACTTGAGCCAGGGATGCTGACCTGATGCATACTTTGTACCTGGTTCTCAATTCTCCCCAAGTGAACGTATAGATGGTGCTAATGGGGGTGAATTTACTATATAGCCCTCTTGATATCTACTAACTTTGAGGTTGCTATAGGGTCTACCCTGATCTCCTGAACAGAAACTATTGCCTTCACTAAAAGGAATTTCTACAACCAATAGGTGTGAATTGAGTGATGGAATAAGGATATTCTTCCTTGAGTATTGATAGGGTTTGTGATTATAGGATTCAGTTCTTCCGCAGCGATGTCATCTTCCTCCTCTTGCTTGGCTCTTGCATGGCCCTCCCATCCATGAATCAATGACTTAATATAGCATGGTGTACCAGTAGAGTATGTTTGTAACAAATTATCCATCAATTATTTGTGATATTTCCTTCCACTTTTGGCTGGATGCGAGTTTGGAACCTTGGATTTTCCTTTCTCCTTTGAAACCTCCTTTACCGAAATTTCCTTTCACCATTTTCTTCAAGTTCCGATCTTCCAATAAATTTATTTTCAGGTAGGAGTTGCTTGGAAGACCTGTAAAAATACACAACATGAAAAATTTGAAACAATCTAAGAGATTAATAAAATGACAGAGTAACAGAGCCTGACTTCTGCCATCTACAGATAGAGACTGCAACTTTGAAAGATTTAGAAGACTCAATTTCAGAACATATAACTGGTCCTGAGTAGACCCATAAACAAAAATAGATGACCTCACCCAATTCAAAGAGTTAAAAACCTTGTTCCACTTTCCCATATTAACCTTGACCCAGATAATCCCACCATAAGTATTAACGTTTACCCTTAATCTAAGAAGTTGTTAGAAAACAGAACCATCGACATGACTGACCCATTGACAACCCAAAACTTTTTTTCTACCCTTTACGTTACCACCCCCCACATTAACATAGTTAGATGCCGTATAGTCTATTTCCCACCTCAGTGGTACAAATTGCGGCTATGCAGAAATAGTGATGGGAAAACAACACAGTGCTCAAATTGGGTAGCATGAAAATCAAGACAGTCCCATGCAATGTCCATAAATAAATCTGTCGGGTCCTTACAAGTCCATGCAATGCCACAGAAGTACCTATAGAGCTAAGAAATCTATTCTAGCCACACCAAAGTAGTAATCCAGACCACAATGAGAGGTGGCCAATTCAAAAAATTTCTGTTTGCATGAAAAGAGATACTATCTATTCCTACCAAAGTACCTTCATTAGATTAATGAACTCAAAACTCCCCTAAATTGGCCCCTTTCGGGCTATACATAGTGAGAATGTGTACCAATTGGTAAGTCATTGTTCTAGCATTATACAAATATTTCAAGGAACTAAGCATAAAACCAAAAAAAAATTGCATGGAAATAGTGTTATAAGGATTGACTATGAGACACATGCGACATATTGCAATATATCAAACCAGGTATAGATCATCTCGGAAAACTAATATATTTCTTCTGATTGAGAGAAGTACATAGACTCTTTTCATGGAAATAAAATACAGAAAATTGGATAGATACCGATACGTTGCAGGCTATAAAGTTCTCCACTATTGACTGACCTGTTTATTGAAACGCTGAACGTGGCTAAAGATAAACATCAAAATAATGGTGAAGGGAATGTATATATCCCGTTCCCACCTCACCCAGCGGTACACATCCCAAATCATTCCTGACAACCCACCTGCCATGTCTGGCTATTCTACATTATTACTTAATGCGATCATAAATCTCCATGGGTAGAGCTGTCCATCCAAATGTGTGCATGTCATCCTCAATTGTGGTGTGATAACCTTCGAAAGCCTCCACCACGTATATTCATCCTATCTTCGTGTCGTGCTAATTATGTTGATAGTTGGCACCCTGATCGGGGATTTTGATTATTATCTCGATCCCCAATATGGTTTTTGATGTGATCCCAGTCCCATTGTACAATGTCCTTGAGCTCTGTGAGACCTGGTTCTAGGTTATATTGCACACATGGTTGATCCATAACCCTATCCGGGTTGATAGACTTAATTTTCCAGAAATTTAGTTGCTTCATTACTTAATCTTCTTACATGGAGCGGAATCCGATAGATTATCCTCATAATTATCTCCTTAATCTCATGGATCAGTCTTGTTTTTCTCCAACTGCTACTTATATGCTCCCATCGTGATCCCTTCTGCAGATTCTAGAGGATACCCATAACCACAGTTGAATCTCCTTCAACCTCGAGATGATTATATTATTCTCTACTTGCAACTATCAGTTCTTGTTTTAACACAATCAATTCAGCTTCATTGTTTCTAGCATATCCCATATTTATAGTGAAAATGCATAGAACACGGCCTGCATAGTCACGAAATACCCCCCCTGCCCCTACTTGGCCTAGGTTTCCCTTTGAAGCCCCATCATAGTTTAGTTTTATGAATCCCTGTTGAGGAGGTATGAAATTATCCAGAACTTTGAAAGTCATAGGTCTAGGTTTCCAAGAGGTTGATGCCAACATCTCTACCTTTTAGAGCATTTTTATTTTATTTAATACCAATTTCTTTATCATATAAATTTTAAGTGATACGATGTTATTGGAGGTGATAAAATAAATATGTTTATAAATGATAATGCCAAATATTTCGGAAATTTCTAAAAATAAAATAATATAAAAAAGCCTCCCCTACAACAAAGTGCATGAAATCTAGATGTTGTCATATGCATGTGCCTAAGAAATGAGGTTATTGAGTCAAGAGGTTCATTCTATAGCCCAGTATGATATGTAACCGTGCTCGCCCGTCATTAAAATTGAAATTTAAAAAAAATATAATAATAACAAAAATTAAATAACTATACAAAACATTTAAATAATGTCGACTCATAAAACAATTTACACATGAAGAAATTGGATCCCTCTCGACTCATATTAGATTTGTATTTAAGATATATCTATGCTGGTATAGTTAGCCTATCGTCCCTATTTAGCACTAAGGTCTCAATCATCTTTCACATATTCAATTTATCTGGCATGGGGCTATGAAAGTGAGTTGAATTTAGTTATAATATAGCACGGAACTAGTCATTGGAATTAGTTGGCACCCCTAACCTCTACACCAAACTTTTTTTTCATTGTGCCATGTTGTGTTCTAAGAAGTTATTCAATTGTCAACTTTTCTTAACTAAAACTTTAACTATCCTATCCACATAGGATTGTTTAAAATGTTGTTAAATTTAAAACAATATAAAATTAATTATATTATTTTATATATAAATATGTAATTAATTCTCAATAAGAGGAATAATTTTCGTCTTTTCTATTCAAGTTTAATTTTTACAATTAACTTGTTGTTTAATTTAAAGAAATATAAATGTAATTTTATTATTTTTTATGTAAATATGTAATTAATTATTAATTAGGTTTAGTTAAATTTAATCAACATGTTTAAGAGGAATTATTTTAAATATGTTCTTCAATTTAATGTAATATAAATGTAATCATATTAGGTTTTTTTTATGAAAATAATATCTTCTTGATTGTTAAATATAATTAATCACAATAGTTGGGAGGAAATATTATTATCTTTCTTATTCAAATTCAATGTTTTTTTTTTCTTTTTGGCACAAGCAACACATTCTTATTAACTTTTCACTTTTAAAACTTCATACATTATTATATACTTTAAAATAATGCACAATATATGTAATAAATATCTTGATAAAATCCTATTAATCTTTTAAAAATGTGGTATAATAAATCGATGTGGAAATGCAGCTGAAATTAACATCCAACACAATGCCTTTATGAAATATCAACATGTCATTTGGATGAGACTATTTTGATGTTGCAACATTTTATTTCAATATTTTTATTGTTCATATAAGATATAATGTAATAATTAGTTTAAAATTTAATATATAAAATATAAATTTAATTTATAATTACTTAGAGTTACTCAAAAAAGTGAAATATTGATGTTATGTATTTTTTTCATGTGAAGTAATTGTTTAAGGATAGGCGTTATTAGTCCCCAAGGTGGGTAACCGAATACGAACCCCCGAACCCCACAATGGTTTAATGAAAATACATGATTAGGTGGAAATCAACATGTATTCCACTCACCATGGTTTTTCCTAACACATCATTCTTTCCATGGACATTCCAGCAGTCCCACAACACTATTAGGATCACACGACGAGGTGACTTCAACCTCAGGCAGTGTTTCCTCTTCACGAGGATTGATCATTATGTTAAATCACTTGAGAATAATAATGTATGGTCATAATAAAACATTGTTTCCTCTATCCTTTGAGGATAATACTACCAACACCACCTCTCATAATCATAACCTTGGTACCAAGAATCAAATTTGGCAGCACATTTTCTCAAGTGAGGTTCTCTTTCGGGCAAGTCCAATGAATTCTAGTAGTGGAACAAATTTCTAGTCTGAATCATTGCAAAATTTTACCTGATGAGTTTTCACCGCCCCCTTAACAGGACCAAATGTAGCAAAAATATCGCACACCATACACTATAGTTGAGGAATTCCTTCAAAGGCTATTATTTTTATCATCAATGGTGATTTAGATCATCCACTTCTTTCCCACATGCTGCTATAATAGCTTGATAACATCACTATCTCTATATTTCAAGTTCTTCCACCTCGAATTCATGATAATTAGACCATTCTATAGATATTTTGGTCTACATATTAGTGCCTCATCACCCAATGGTCTCTTCCAATTCAGAACTCACATACTCTTTTAGCCCTAGGTTTATAATATTTATCCCATGGTTTATGATAGGATTTTCTCAATATGAAAATCAATCATGGTCAACTGTGCTCCAATGATACATTGTATCAAATATTGTATCAATATGAAAATTAAGCATGGCCAACCATGGTCTAACATCATATTGTGACAAATATTTTCTTGAAATTAAAATCAATCATGGTCTGTCGTGGTCAACCACGGTCCAATTTTGCATTCTGACAAGGATTCACTCAATATGAAAATCAACCATGGTCAACCATGTTCCAATGTTGAATTGTGACAACGATTGTATCAATAATAAAATCAACCATGGTTAATAACAATGGTCACATTGTGAAAAATATTCTCTATGATGTATCAAGGCTAATTGTGAAAAATAACAATGGTCACATGGTTAATTTTTCAAAATTTTCTATGATGTATCAATCAATTTAGACCAATTCCAAAATTTAATTAGCAATATTTCCAAGTAAAATTAGCATTTACATTCATCAAAATTAATTGAACATAGAACAATGTATGCAATGACAAAGAATAAAATCATCACATCCACAAGAGACACAGGATTTGGTCAAAAACGAGGGAAAAAAGCCACTAGGGGGGAAACCATTTGTAATTATTCTTCTATTATATTTTCATAAAATGTTCAGCAGAGAATACAATTATCCCAATACAATATTATCAACAATACAACCCAAAAACTTCAGAAACCAGTATACAATGGCAGAATATATCAGAGACCACTTGATTCATATATCAGAAAACTTCAAAGAACTTTGGCTAATACTAAACCTTAGCCAAACCCTTATACGCTCCCTTCATGTTAGAATGGAAGAGTATTTAGTTCCTAGAAGCTACCTTGGACATAACATGCATGCGTCCAGGGAAAAAATTCCCTAGTTTTGTGCCAATGTCTCGAACGAAACCCCTAATTTTTTGCAAGCTTCAAATATGAGACTTCGAGCCTTCACATGAAATTTTCCTTCGCCAATGTGCTGAGCCAAATAAGTTAGAAGAGAATAAGATGATTGATGTTTTTATGTCAAAATGATCTTCTAGGCCACCTGTATTTATAGGATTCTAGGGTGTCTCCAATTATTTCCATCTGATGTTGAGCTTGACCTGTACAAATGTGTATGTGAGTGAAGCTGACCTGATCCAATAACCATGAGTGGGTGCATAAAATAAAAAACCCAACTTCTAATTATATTAAAGAGATTATTTTTAGGTCAATTTTAGTTCTCTTGAAAATAGGAACACAATGCCATCATTATATCCATGAAATGAGTAGTCCACAATGGAATTTTACTATAGTTGCAGAATTTTAACACTCTGTCTCAACTAGGGAGGATTCCACTTATAAAACTTGTCCATATATCAATGTGTCAAGCTGTCATCATGTGTACAAATATGCTCAACTTTATCTACTGAAACATTCTCAAATATAAAGAGGAAGAATCATGGGGAGAAAAATCTATCACTCTTTATCAACGGGCTAAAGCCTAGAATATTTGTCAGTGAGCTACTACCCAAAAATTTGTCATCAGGCTACCACCCAGAAATATGTCATCGGGCTATTACCTGGAAATGTCATCAGTCTACTACCCAGAAATTTAGTCAGGCTAATACATGGAAATTTCATTGGTCTACTACGCGGAAATGTCACAGGGGAGCTACAAATAAACCCATATGGAGCAATAGTTGATGTAGGGGATCTACTACTTAGCCCATACTATCACTTATCAACCCATATCGAGAAATAGGTGATGTAGGGGAGCTACTACTCAACCCATCCTATCGCTTATCAACCCATATCAAGAAATAGGTGATATATGGGAGCTACTACTCAGTCCATCGTATTGTCTACTCATCTTCCCAGCAATGACCCTTAAGAGTCATGTGGTAAAACATCTACATCATAATCCTAGCTTGTGTGAGATACCCAAGTTACCAGAGGTAAGGATCTCATGCACCCAAGCCTCCTCACCCATTGGCTAGATGGACAGGGATAATCCCAGCAAGCCAAACTTGTGGGTATTATGCCAACTGGGGTATACTCTGTAATCACCAAGATATGGTGAGCTAATACTCGAATCTCATGGGTAATAGATAGGGGTGATATACTATTTTCTAGAGTTCCCACAACCCCAAGAGCCCTCTATCTAAATTCCTCAACCTAAGAGCCCATATAGGGGGGAATAATATGGCTCAATTCCCTAGATGAGTGGTTCCCCTTATCAGGAGGGTTCACATCCATCAATCCAATTTTCTCTTTGAAGACCAAGAACTTCCCTTTCTATAAATCCTTTGTTATAATATATTTATTTTTCTCATCTGTCGATATGTGATGGAGATGAACAACTCCTCTCTGTACCATATATGAATGAAGTGGTATCAGATCTCTATTTTATTGAGCTTGTCATGAAACACATAATTCTTTGCAACACGAATCCCACTCTTGTTTGCGCAATATATCACTACAGTTTCTAGGACCTGCTCAAATATCTCTCTAAAGAGATTCCTCAACCAAACTGCTTCGGATGTAGTCATGGTAGTGGAAATATACTATACCTCAATGTTACTCAATTCTATGGACTTCCTCTTCCAACTCACCCAAGATATAATGGTAGATCCAATGCGAAAACAACATAAAAATGTACTCTTCCAGTCGATAAAATTTCCCTTCCAGTCAGCATTGGTGTATCCATGAAGTCGAACATCACCGGTAGTGTATCTCAAACCAAGTGTAATCATCCCCTGAAAATATCTCAATATTTGTTTGGAAGCAGTCCAATGTGCATGGAGAGGCTCACTCATGAATAGACACAACATGTTCACTTCATAGCATATGTTCGGATGGGTGTTCACAAGGAACATCATAGCCCCAATCAACTGTCTATACTCGGATGGATTCACCAAATTAGTTCCTACAGCTTCTCCACCTGATTTCTTGAAGTTTATTTCCATCATTGTTGGTAGATACTTGCATTTAGTCATTCCAAATCATTCCAACATATTCAAAACATATTTTCCTTATGAAAATAAAATATCACCAAGACCTCTCGATAGCTTAAGGCCTAGAAAGTAGTGCATGAGTCCAAGGTCATTTATTTCAAATTATGAGGCTAGCTCCCTCTTAAAATCGATTATCACAGGCTCACTACATGTTATTAATAGATCATCAAGATATAAATCTAATATCAATGTCATACATTGTACTACCTTGAAGTAGAGTCTAGGATCGAAATTTCTTCTTGTGAATCCCTACTTCACCAACTAATTGTATATGTGGGTGTACCCTGCTCTTGGGGCTTTCTACAAACCATACAATGCCTTCTTAAATCTGCAAACATGTGGCCTTCGATCATCTACCTCAAATCCCTATGGTTGCTCAAAGTATACTTATTCTTGTAGCGTGCCATGGAGAAATGTGGCCTTTATGTCCATATGATGAAGGGTCCATCCTTGACTTGCGGCAAGGGAAAATTTCAAAAAAGTGGTTGTATATCGAGCTATAGGTGAAAATATATCATCATAATCCTCTCCCTCTTTCTGGGAGAATCCTCAAGCCAAAAACCTTGGCTTGTATTTTTCAATGCTTTCATCAATTCCATGGTTGATATTGAATATCCACTTCAAAGTTACCACAGATTTCTCCTTGGGCCTCAGCACAACATACTAGACATCATTCTTCATAATATTCATATTCTTTGGCCATATCATCTTTCCAAACCTTTTTTTTATAGCTTCATCGAATGTGTAAGGTTTGGATTGAATCATAGTGCTCATGGATGCAACATATCCTTAGTACCTGCATGGTTTTTTCGTTTCTCTAAACGATATTTGGATGGTCACATGAATATCAACATCCTATAGAGTTTCATAGAGCCAAAGTGGTCTCTTCCTAGTAGGAGGATTACTAGGAGAAGAATCTAAGGATCCATGGGCTCCACGGGATCATCAACAATATCATTCTTGGATTTTTGCACAAACGAATCATCCAAGATATCCATGTCACCATTCTTCTTAGAAGGAGGAAACAGACAAAGGTCTCTTGCTTTCCCAAGAGCGACATCTCCATTGAATGTGGCATCCCTACTAATTTTGACCTTTCTATGACCGAGAATATATATTATAAATTCTTTATAATTTTCACAATACCCAGCAAACATAACTTTTCTTCCTGTAGCTTCCAATTTGATCCTTTTTCCTTCGGAATATGGAAATATATGGGACATCCAAATATGCATAGATGACTAATGTCGGGCTTGAAAACTGAAAACACTTCTTATGGAGTCTTATTTTCCCAATCTTGATGAGGCATTCGATTTTGAATAGATACAACGACATGTAAAGCTTCGGCCCAAATAAATTTAAGAAACATTTTATCATGGAGCATCGCAATAGTGGATTCTACTATAGACCTATTTTTCCTTTCAGCTACACCATTTTTCTGGAGTGTATATGACACAATTTTTTCATTCTTGATACCTTCCTTGCAAAAATAAATGAATTCATTTGACATATACACTTCACCATTATCGGACCTAAATATTTTGACCTTCTTCCCAGCTTTATTTTCAACCAATTCTTTGACCCCCTTAAATTTTTTAAAGGCTTCATCCTTACGATTCAAAAAGTATACTTATGTATTCCTTGAACAATCATTGATGAATGTGATATACTAGAGATATCCACTAATGTATTTCACAGGCATCAGACCACATGCATATGTCAGAATCAATGAGATTGAGGATATCAGTGGTCTTTCTTTCACTAGATGGGAATGACTCCATTGTCATCTTTCCACTAGCACGTCCTCAACATACTCCATCATGTTGAGCTTAAAACTTTGGAATCCCTAAGACCAAGTTCTCCAATTTAGGAATCACATAATAATGAAGATGAGGCAACCTTTAGTGTCATAATTTTCTTAGATGATTTTTATTATGAACCAATGACAATAGAGGCCTTCCAATGACCGTATAGATTCCTTCATATCTTGTTCCAAAAGTGAATGCACCTTTCATAAGTGATCCAATGGACCAAGTAAGAACTTTTCCCTTGATGAAGGTAAACCTTTTTGCTTTGTCTTCCAAAGCAGAGATTGATACAAAATTATTCTTCAACCAAGGCACATACATTACATCATGCAATACATTACATTTCCTAGAATTCGAATGAAAAATGACAAATCCAAAACTTTTGATGAGACTAGTTTAGTTGTCTCCAATAATTATTTTCAAATTTGACACCCTCCCTATGAAGTTAAAGAGAACTTCCTTATAGAAAGAGAAGTTATGAGTAGACCCAATATAAAAAAACTAACTATCTCACGAATCAATAGGATATGAACTAGTAAGCGCAGAAATAAGAATATATTCATATTGAATCGCAACATCAATTTCATACCTGGAGATTTTGTATTCTTTTGTGGACAAAAGTCTTCTATATGGTCACTTGGACCATCTATTATTCTTCTATGATTTCTTCAATTGTGGTAATTCCTTCGATCATCTCTCCTTCTTTGATCATTTAACTCATTGTTGCTTCTATTATTATAACGTTGTCCATTCTTGTTTTTAGGACAATATCGAGCATAGTGCAATCTATTATTACAATTGTAGCATTCAACATTAAAATATTACTTCTTCCACTAGGATGTCAAGAAGGAGGCTTTCTTAAATTTGATGGACCTTCTTTCCATTTCTTCTTCTTCTTGTCATGAGTGATGTATGAAATGGTTTCTCCTTCTTCGTGATTTTGAATCATTCCTCTTCCTATCATCCTTGAGTGTTCTTAAGTGAGGTTTTTAGAAATCTCATCGAATGAAGGGGAGACATTTGTGTTGCTTATCATAGTGATGAATGTTTCTAGAATAGGAGGGATACCTCTTAAAGTCACGACCACCAGTTCCCTATCAGGAAAAACTTCTCCAACTATTTGCAATTGATCTTTAATATGAGAGATCCTCATTACATAGGATTTTATCGTCTCTATTTTTTTCATCTTGGTGTGTTTGAGTTGATATTTCAAGGTAAGGATTTCATTCAAATTTTTTGCCTCATACATGTCAGCTAAATTATCATACATGTCTTTAGACCTTCTCAAGTTTCTGACATATGCATGTAGATTACCTTGTAAACCATTAGCTATAATTTGTTTTTCTTTCAATCCACCCAACTTCTCATCACTTTTGAAGTAGGCAGTTATCGTGACTTTGACTAGATCGACTCTTTAACTTTCAAAAGATGAGTGCTTGAAGGAATATTTTATTTTGGTCTTGTCGTTCACCTTAACACTCATACCATGTTAATTCTTCATATTTTACTATGTTGTATCAATTACTTTACCCCAATTTCAAACTTAAATTAATAATGTTTCCAATTACAATTATTCTTTCCATCCATAAGCAATAATTGAATATAGAATAATGTATGCAATGACAAAGAAGACAATCAACACATCCACAAGAGACACAAGATTTGGTCAAAGACTAGGGGAAAACCCCACTAGGGGGGGAATTCATTCTAATTCTTCTTCTATTAGATTTTCATAAAAGTTTCAAAAAAGAGTACAATGATCCCAATACAAGATGATCGACAATACAAACCAAAAAATTCAGAAACCAATATACAATGGTGGAATATATCATAGAAAACTTGATTCAAACTTCAGAAAACTTAAGAGCACTTCGAATGATAATCAACTATGGTCAAACCCCTTGATGCTCCATTCTAGTTAGCATGGGAGTGTCTTTAGTTCCTGGATGCTATCTTGGCCATAACATATCTACGTCCAGGGACAAAATTTCCCAATTATGTGCCAATGTCTGGAACAACAACCCTTATTTTTTGCGAACTTCGAATCTAAGAATTCGAACCTCAATATGACCTTTTCCTTCACCAATGTGTCGAAGAAAATTAGATAGGCGATAAGAATATGATTTATGTTGTGGCGTCCAAATGAGTTTTTAGGTCACTTTTATTTATAGGCTTCTAAGGGGTGTCCAATTATTTCCATTTGATGTTGAGGCCGACATGTCCAAATGTGTATGTTAGTGAAGTTGGCGTAATCAAATATCCAACAGTGACTGCATAAAATTAAAAACCAACTTATTCTTATCCAAATGAGGTGACATTTATGTCGATTTTGGTCCTCTCAGAAGAGGAACTCAATGAAATTGTCATATCCATCAAATGAGTAGTCCAAAGTGGAATTTTACCATAGTTGCATAATTTTAACATGGGTTTATAATTCCTTGGTTTATTAGTATTAATCCCCTTGGTTTATTATTCCCTTTGGTTTATAATATTTATCTTTGGGTTTATATACAATGGGTTTATAATATTAATCCCTTGGTTTTAATATTATTATCTTCGGTTTATAATATCTTGAGATTTTAGAAGTAATTCCTTGGATTTATCAATCTAAGAGTTCATATTCTTAAGGTATAATATTATTCATAAGGTCTAATAATAATCATAAGAAAAATCATAATAATCATATTTTTATAACGTGTATATCAACCACATTTACTAATATAGTTGTGATATTTTATTATTAATAAATAATTGAAAAATTAATCAACATAAATAAATAATAAACCACATGAGCAATTAATAATAGTTTTCTAATCTCTATTTTATAAAAAAAAGACATAAACCATTGCGAAATAAGAAACAAACTTTCTTGAGTATTCAAATCACAAGTACCAAAAGTGATTGATGGCTAATATTCGAATAACAAGTAATAAAATATATAATATGAACAATCTTTGCGTAATTTTAAATATTTATAAGAACAAATTATATAACCATATCAGTCTAGGAGATGTGTATTAAAACTGTGATTCATATAATAACACTATTTATGCCGATAGGCATTCCTCTACGGGGTTCGGCTGGGAATATTCGACCAATCATAAAGTCATATTTTCTTCCTTCTACTTAAAATAAAAATCTGATATCTGCCATTCACGTTCTGCTGTTGGATCATTGCAGGGAGTTGAGAATGTTCTAGGCAGTGGTTATCGGTGGTGTTCACGTGACCAAATGGAAACCATATGACCGCCTTGTTAATGTCAACATCATAGGTTGAAAACTAGATGGCCGCGCTTGACCATCGAAATATTTGTCACGAATCTGGTTCACTTCTATCGTCAAATCCAGTAGTCGCGCATAATATCATGTTCATCTTCTCGGCACTCAAATAGCGAAGGGTCCAAAATTATTCTTGAATATGAGGGATTTGGGATGAAATTGGTTGAATTTGCAGAAGTTGAGTAGAATTAAGTCTAATTTTGGTTTTGGAAATTAGGGTTTTCAGGATGGTTGGCTTTGAAGAAATTTTGAGTTTGGGGTTTGTAGAGATTTTGAGCTCAAACAGAGTTCTGAGGTTTTCGTTGCACTATGGTTTTATTAGCAATGGTTGTCTGATAAAGATGGAATTTCGACCCTCTCGACGAGAGTTTCTCACATGAATTGGACAGGTGAACTTACGCTCTTACTTAGGGTTGAGCATCTAGCTCTTGGCCGAATCATCCCTTTCTCAGTTTTTACAGTATTTTTGAAATTTCATCTAGGGTTTTAGAGCCTCATAAAACTCGCTGATTCATTGTTGTTGTTGTTACAGGTTAGTGCAAGATAGTTAGAAAGAGCATTACAATAGAATCACTGGAACTTTGATTTGTTTTTTAGGTGTTTCCTCAATTTTTGAGCCATATATGCATCTAATGTTATATGCTGGCAGATTTATCATTCAAATGGTATTACCTATATTTACCCATGAAAATACTTTGGCAAATATTTGCCGAATAAAAAACGGTCCAATAGTAGATTCCATTGAAGCTTCACGAGTACTTAAGGATGGATCCCATTATTTAAATGGGAAAATTAGTGTTTTTTTTGTGCTAAAATCCAATTCATAATAAAAACAAACTGACTGAGGATTATTACGTAAACTGTAACTTAAACATGAGTTTTTTTATGTTTTTTTATTTGAATTTATTGATCAAATTAATAGAAACAAAACATTGAACAACAACATCTAACAGACATAAACAACACCATAAACAGTAACAAACCAACCTATGATGAAGGATTTCACCCGCCTAGACTACGTCTCCTTGGTCCAGCTTCCAATGGCTTGACCCTCTTCTATTATGCTCAAAAGTGTGATTACATATGTTTACAATGCTCAAACAACTTTGAAACCTATTACAATGGCTTCTGAATGCCCAAACATTCCCGTGTAGCCTCTTTGTGCATAGAATTTGGTCAAAAAATAAGTAAATTATGAATTCCCCAAGTTTTTGCACTCATCGCTCCACAATTTCTTCGAAATCCGACACCATCCTACAATTTTGCCACCAAATCCACTATTAGAGCACCAAATTGCCCAGTTTCTAGGTGAAATCATTGGCACGTTAATTTATTGAATAGAGAGCTATTAGAACTTAACCAAAATTTTGGGGCCTCCTGTGTTGCCACGTGGTGACCTCTGGTTGGGCCACATGGCAACATGTAGTTTTCCACATGCCCAACCAATCACAACACGCTAAATCAAACCAACGAGGCTGCGCCACTTGGCATGATCTTATTCGCTGATGAAACATTCATATTCATAATCACCTTACCACGTAGGCATGCCTAGTTGGGGGTACAGACTGCTAACTGGGTTGTCGTGCATTTTTTTTGAAATTGCATGTTTGACAAAGCGGACATAACACATTTCTGGGAGCATACGGTGTCGTTTTTCCGTGAAATGAGTTGCAATGGATTCAGAATGATAATATCTACGCACTTTTTTAGGTTCCACACCATTATAGAAAATTTCATTTTTTACCATAATTTTGAGCACTTGGTCACTCCTTCCCACTCGAAGCTTTTGGAACACAAAATATCACTATCAGATATTCAACAGATGATGGTACATTTCCCTCACCTTTACAATGTTTATCCATTTGGCCTTGCTTGGAATTGTGCCTTCCAACCCCACACGAAGGTAGTCTATAGTGCATCATTTTTATGTCCCTTTTCTTCTGTCAAGAATGGTGACTTGTTAAAGCCCATCAAAGTATTTTGGAGACAAATATTCAATGGAAGGAATTTGAACCTATTCTCCTTCATCTTCAATCAAAGGAGGCTCATACAACCTCAAGTTCTCAACATTAGCAACAAAGTAAATTTTCATATATGAAGGCAAATATAACTTGAAGGCATTGTCACCAATCTTTTCCAAAACTTTGAAATGACCATAACAGATTGGTTTCAATTTCTTACCTTCCCCTTGAAGCCTCTCTTAGCTAATGTGAAGCCAAACTTCACCATGAACTTGGAAATTTTGATCTACACGATTCTTGTCATGCCTTCCTTTGTACTTGTTTTGGCTCTTTTCAAGTTGATCTTGAACTTTGTGATGTATCAATTGGATTTGTTCTATGAACTTCTTGTATTTTTCTATGTCTTTATCGCCATGAATAGGAACATCCTTCCCAAAAATGAAATCCAATGGTGATCTAGGCAAGTATCCGAGACATGACTCAAATGGTGATGTTCGTGTAGAGGAGTGTTTTTCATGGTTGTAAGCATGTTGGGTGTAGTGCAGTATCCTCCAAGAAGATGTATGACTATTCATTTGACCATTTTGGTTTTACCATCTATTTGTGGATGAAATTTTGTACTCCTTTTTGACTTGTGTATCCATCAAGTACCACAAACTTGACCAAAAAATCCCAACAAATCGAGAATCTCGATCGCTAACAATGGATGAGGGAAATACAAAATGAACCTAAACATGCTGAAAGAATAAATGAGTTGTTTTCTTAGTTGTGATTTTTTTTTTACATAGAATTAATATACACATCTTTCTGAACCTACCCACAACTACATATAAATAATCATGACCTCTTTTTGACAGTGCACACTATCCCATGGACGTCACAACAAGAAAAACTCTCTTTTAGCATCATAAGTTAGCACCACTTACGTTATGTCGTATTAATGTGGTGTAAATCTTTATGTATCATATAAAAAATGAAGTATATCACCATAAGTTAGCACCACTTATGTTATGTGGTGTTAATGTGGTGTAAGTGTTTATGTATTATATTACAAATGTAGCATATCACCATTAGTTAGCATCAATTACATTATGCGGTGTTAATGTGGTGTAAATGTTTATGTAATATATAAAAATGAAGTATATCACCATAAGTTAGCCCCACTTATTTTATGTGGTGTTAATGTTGTGTAAATGTTTATGTATCATATTAAAAATGAAGTATATAATCATCATATTTGATGGGCAAGTTAACACCATTCTGACTATGTGGTGTTAAAGTGGAGTACATTTTAATTGATCTTATTGGAAGTGGAGTATATCACAATATATTTAAAGAAGTGGTGTATGCTATATTGTTAAGTTGTATAAAGTAGGGTAGTTAACTTTGTGTTTTCCATGTTGTCATGTACAAGTGGATTTATTTATGTGAATTTTCAGCATAACCATAAAAAAATTACAAATAATTATATTATGAATATATAAATTACAACTAAACGCACAAATATTTATTTTTTTTGTCATGTTTACATTCAAAACTAAAATTCATTTATGTAAGTTTGCACCATAAATACAACAAATTCAAAATAATTGTTTTCTAAATATTTTATTTCAATTATTTACCTTTTATATTATTCTCATGAGAAAATAAATACACAAAACCATAACACATAATTATTTATTTTATGAATAATCCAATAAAGATAAATATTTTTATATTATTGTGATTTCAAAATAAAATAAGGGTGAATTGAATGGAGTTGCATTACTCTTTTTTGGAAAAACTTTTGTTCCAAAGGTTGAAAATGTATCTTTGTGCGGGTATTTTTAAACCCTCCATGAAGCTTTTAAAAGTTCCATCTAGGACTAAATAAAACCCTCAGTTAAAATATATAGCTCCATTGTTCTATGGAACTTGATGGAGACACATAGCTTGATAGAGCTATAGTATGTACATGTGCCATTAAATTTTTCTTAAACTTAATGATAGTGTTTTATGGGCTCGTGGCATTGAGAATCCAATAGTATTGCACATGGTATAGTATGGTTTTCATTTTTATATTATAATTAGTATATTTTTTATTATTTCATTACATATATGTATGTATGTAATTTTATAATTTGTTATTGTTATTAATTTTATACATTTTATAGTGTGTTTTTTTTTTTTGTAAGCTTCGTAGGAGTCCTTTTTCATCCATTTTATAAACAGAAAACAACTACATTTACCAGTTTGGTGCTCTCAACCCACCCTAAGAGGGAAACTGAGTCTATTGCCCACCTGATTGCATGGTATGCCATCCAAAAAAATAAGGTTTTGAGTCTGTCATTCCAAGAAAACAAAGCCTGGATACTCACACATATACAATTTTTCAAAGATTGACTAACATATTTATTAGACACTTAAAATTTAAATACTAGCCACATATAAATGTTAAGAAAAAAGGAAGATTAAAAAAGTCATGAACTACTCAGCCTCGTTTGGAATCGAGGCTGACTCCATTGGTGCCGGATCCTGAACTGAGGTACGAGCCTGCTCAAAAGGCTTCGAAATACATGGGAGGTGGTAGTCAATACGCTCGAGATGCCCACCCTGTTTCCTCAGCTGTAACTTGATCTTATCAAACTCACTCTTGTATTGTGGGATGTCTCGGGCTAATTTCACTAGGCTCATAGAGATATTCTCTAAGGCTTTTCTAAGGATGCTCTTGATAGACTAATAAAGATACAATGTCTCCCTGAATTATGTTAGTATGCCTCTTGTTTGTCCCAGATCTGGTATTAAACCTCTCCATTATTTAGTATCCATCTCTATCTTTGCATGTCTATTTATGTTAGCTTCCCATTTTTCAATGAGATTTTTAATTTCCTCTGATCTGTTATCATGGTATTCTTTCGCCGCCTCTTGGATCACATCGATTATAGGCCTCTGTCCTCTCGAATTTCTCAGGGGTGAGATGGGTTAGTTTTCTACTGCCTTCCCTTTATCTTTTCGGCCATGTCCTCAAGCTGCAGGGCTCTTGGAATGGTCGCGAGCTGCAAGACTCTTGGAGTGTGCCATCCCACAATCTTTGACTAGATTTTCGGGTAGGTGACCTATCTAGATAATCAAACGAAGGCATAACTCCATTTAATGAAAAAAATCAAAGGCCCATGCATCTCGTTTATAAGAATAAAGGTGATCCAGGGCCTCTTTCCAGGAATTCTCCCCTGCTCGTCCCTCTGCGGACCCATTGCCCTCATACCTTGCTTAATTTCTACCACCCAATGTCCCTGACAATTGCCCACACCCAAAAAATTATTCCCATAACCCAAACATCTCCCACCTTGCTTCAATCTCTTGACCTCCCTTCTGGTGTCCTCTCCCTTGTCATACCTCCCACCCTCGAAATTGATATAGGAGGCGTTGCTGCCCATTGCTCGGAACTGGGTGGAATTCCATCTCACATTCCCCATGTGCACCAAGCCCAAGTATCTCAAGGTGGTATAAACCAACAAAGCCTATGAACTAAACACAACCCAGGGTTGCTCCTTAACCCTATACCCTGGCAGGATTTCCCAAACCCTCACCATTCCTTCTTGTTGGAATCCCTTACTTGATAGACTAACCCTCGGGTTCATGCTGAGGCCATGCCCAATTCCTACTCTGACACATAGGTAGAGACCCAAAAGGACCCAAACCTTCCCCAAACCAGAGTTGTAATGGTTCTTCTCTCCCCTACCTAGCATAAGACTATACGAGTCCAGCTTAATCCCCTTAGGCTCCCATAGAGACCGGCCCAAATCATAAAACATAAGCATGGAATGAACAAGGGAGAGGAAACCAAGCACATACCTGAGTTTTGTCATGGTGGAACTAAAATGGAGGTTTTTTATGCCATTTTCATGCCTGCACAAAAGTCTTTCGTCATAACAAAACCCCCACGCCTTCCTCCACCTTATTTTGAGCTTCACACACAGGGCTATGTCCCTCTACCTCACCTCATGCTGCATGCGACAGTATAGCCTGTTGCCCTTGCCAGTCATCTGGAAGGTGGTGAGCTTCAACCCCAAGGCCACTACCATTAACACTAATGGGAGGGATGATCTTCTTTGTTACACCCTGATCGGGGAGCTGAGTCCGAGAACTGTGGGTGAGCTCTACCCTTTGACCTGTCCTGCTTTATGACGCTCTGCAGCTTGATCCATGGTTCTTCCCCAAGATTAAAAGGAATTATTACTTCAATAGGTTCATTTGGGAGAGCACAACCACAACTTTCTAGGAGATCAGCTGCTCCATTTCCTTCCCTCCTTACATGGGTGATAATGATATAATCAAATTTCTTTATTGTATCCTCAAATCTCTGCACATGTGAAGAAGTATGACATCTTTGGCATAGTTTTTCCCACTTCATTCCTTCATTAAGTTTTTTGAGAGTGTTCATAACCAACTAAGAGTCTCCTTGGTGTACTCCTATGAATTATCCTTCACTGTTGCTAGCAAGCCATAGGAGTCAGCAAATATAAATCTTGTTGTGCCTTGATGATCTCGAAAAATCCCTCCAACCCCTGCTTTCCTCGGATTTCCTTTCGAGGCTCCTTCAAAGTTGAGTTTGATGAATCCTTCTAATTGATGTTTGAAGATATTTATTGTGTCCGCTATGTAGGGGATAACTTTCCAAGGAGGTGGGGAGACCATGCTAGGCACTAGGTGGAGGCCCTTAAGAGTTATTTCTTCCTGAGGAGCCATTTTCCAATCATCTGGCATCCATTTCACCGAGAGGATGCACTAGTAGAAAATGATGAAATTAGTGACTAGGTGACTAAAAAATTTAGTCACCATAATCATTTTAAGTGAATTACTACTAAATTTGATCAATTTTAAGTGACTGAACTAGAAATGACTAATTTAGTATAGGATTAAAATATACAACTAGATGATATTATTGTACCATCTAGTATGCGCTCTGACAGGTTGAGTGTGGGATGACCTACTTGCAACCTCCCAGCCGCCATGGCATTAGGAAGGGGACTCGAGGCTCTGCTTCCTCCTCCTCCAGATGTCCTTGCATTCAAGAAAATGATAGAAGGAAGAAAAAAGTGCCCTTTGACTAAACCTCAGCAAAATTTCATGAAAAATCTGGATAACATCCCTTCGGTGGCCCTTCCATCGAAGAAACTGGTTGATTTGCATTGAACTTGTCTAAAAGAGGGCTCATTAGACAGTTTACTAGCCTCTGACCCTCTCCCAAAGCATTGAAAGGCTCGGTGCAGAGGAATTGGATTCATTTAGTGTCGGAAGGCATCAAAATCCACTTCGTAGGAAAAGGATACTTTGTTTTTGTTTTTGAGAATGTTGAAGATAGAAGCCTCATCTTCATAAACAACCCATATTTTATGGGTCCTAAGGTACTATACTTAAATAAATGGACCCCTAACTTGGATTTGGCTCAATATGTGCCTTCAACTGTTCTAGTATGGGTACACCTCCCACATTTCCTACTTCATTGCTCGAACCATAAATCTCTCCAAACCATTTGCAATACCCTCAGAAAGTATATTGATCAAGAAGTGAGAGAAGATAAATACTCATGCACACGTTTATGTGTCGAGGTGGATTTGGAAGTTGGGCTACCTGAAGCTATCAAAATAACGGTTTCTAACTAGACCCATATCTAGGAGCTGGATTATGAGTAGCTTCCATTTAAATTCAAGCACTATCACAACTATGGTCATTTTGCAAGGAACTGCAAAAATAAGGCGGAATAAGAAAGTGAGAATTCGAAAGAAGAACAATGGACCCTGCTGCAGAAAGCAGCCCTAACAAAAGCTAAAGGAAAATGATTCACAAAAGGGACCAAAGTATCAACAGTAGGGAACACTCTTGGGGAAAAAAGCTATGTTCCCCCATCGGTTGAAGCCGAAAAATGTATCTAAGAGCTCAACACTCCTGTAGACCCCTCAGTAATAAATTTGGAAACCATAGAAAAATAGAATACTTCCCCCTCCTTGGGAAAAGGTAATGAAGAAACATCCCCCTCTGGAGTAATCCCAGGTACCTCCTCTCCACCCTCATATGTTGAAATGATCAGAAATAAGCCATTAGAAAACTTTTTCTCCTTGGAGGATGAAACCTTTGAGAGACCTTCGAAAAGAGTGGGAAGAAAATCACATAAATAAGCTAGGGAAGAAGAAGTAGAACAACAAAAGTCTCAAGGATGTCAATCCACAATTGAAATTTTCATTAGGAGAACTACCAGAACAAGACCTCCCAAAGGAGGAGCTACCAACCCATCCAACAGTAAATAATTAAATTAGTCTCTTCGAATTGCAGAGGCTTGGGGAACCCTATGAAAGCTGAAGCTATCAAATATCTACTGAATATTAAACCTCCTAAGATCCCCGTTCTCCAAGAGACTAAAATCGAAGGGGACACCCTTTTGGACATCAAAAAATCAAAATTGAAGAAAAATGTAGGGAAGGTTGTAAATGCAAGGGCTCCTTAGGTGAAATTTCCACTCTGTGGTCAGAGGAACAATTTCATTTAGAGAACTCCTTAGACACCAAACACTGGATTTTCACCGAGCTAAGGCACTCCACAAGTAACTGAACCCTTTCTCTTTTTAAACTTTATGTTCCTGTGTTGTAAGCTGAAAAAAGAGATTGTTGGCAATATGTTTATGAATATTTAGAACTTCACTCTCCCAAGAACATCAGATTAGCCAGAGACCTAAATATTTTCCTGGACTTGAAAGAAAAGAGAGGAGGTAGTAGGAGTAGTAACCAAGTTCTCCCCAAGCTGGAAGACCTTGTACTCCAATGGGATCTCCTGGACTTTAAACTAATGAGAGGACTATTCACTTGGTCTAGTAACATAGTAGGGGAAGACCACATCTCTTCTCGCCTTGAACGGTTTCTTGTACAGAGTTTGTTTCTATTAGAGCAAAGGCTAATTTCCTCCAAAATTCTTCCCAAGCTAACCTCTGAGCATAGGAATATCTTGCACCTCTTGGAAGAGGAAGAAAAATTGGGCACAATCCTGTTCCGGTTCAACCCTATCTGGAGTGAGAGAGATGTGTTTCTTGACACTATTCACTTAGTTTGGTCAAATCTATCATAGGATCCCCAAGCTATGTGTAGGAGTAGAAACTCAAGGCTAAAAAACACACACTGAAAGAGTGGATCAGAAAGCCAAAAAATACCCCAACCAGTTAGAGAAAATAAAAAATCTAGTTGTTGGAAGACTTGCAAATGGAAATGGAAAAAAGAGACATCACCTTTATGGAGCTTGAAAAGGAACATATTACACAAAGAAAATCTTATCACTCTTTCTGTACCGAAGAAGAATATTGGAGGATTAAGTATCGTATCCTGTGGCTAAAATGTGGAGACCGAAATACTACTTCCTTCCATCGATAGTATAGAGCTCACCTCTCATGTAATCACATCTCATAAATCACCACTCTTGAAGGGTTGGTCTGAAAAGGTTTCAACAATATCAAAACGTTGCAAAGTCTCACTTTCTAAATCTATATAGAAAATAGTGATAGGAGTGAAGAGGACACAAAGGACTTCCTCTCTCACATCCCCTCCCTTTTCTGTAGACAAGACAATATTAACCTCGTGAAGCCTTTCTCTAATGAAGAAATCTGCAACTTCATATGGTCAATGGAACCATAAAACGCCCCTAGGCCTGATGGTTTCTAAATCCATTCCTACAGATTTTTTTGGGAAATTATCAAATTCAATCTACTAATAATGATAAAAGGTTTCCAGAATAAATCTAAGGTGGGGGGTGGCACAAATTCCACCTTATTAGCCTTAATACCTAAAGAGGTGAACCCCAGATCCTTTGAAATATTCAGGCCCATCTCCCCCTGCAATGCTTCGTACAAAATCCTTGCCAAGCTCCTAGCCAACATAATCAAGCCATTGATGGGGAATCTCATCTCCCCCTCTCAAGGTGGGTTTTTCAAATATAGACACATCCTGGATAATTTCATATGGTTACAAGAAGCAATGCATTCCAACCATTAATGGAAGGAGCAAGGGATGTTGATCAAGCTTGACATGGAAAATGCCTTTGAAAGTGTTAACCTCTCCTTCCTCTATAAATTCCTTATTACTTTTGGGTTCTCCTCTGATTTCGTCAACCTAATGATAGCCTCCAAAGATAAGCCATGGATTACCCTACTTGTCAATGGTAGACCTGCCAATTACTTTCAAGCTTCGAGGGGATTAATGCAAGGCTACCCTGTAGAAATTATACAATGTGCATGTGTATCTTACATTCACCCAATATAAGAATGTACTAAAGTTAAATACTAAATCTCTTCTACAAATATTTTGTGGAATTAAAAATACAATCACTAATCACATGAAGATGAAGAAAGAACAATCACACACAAAACAGATAATTTCCCGGGGAAAGCTTACATCTAAAAACCCCACTATCTTCTATTGTATATTCAACATGGATCATGAAACAATTACATACAAAAATATTCTCACAATATCCCTCTAGTACTTAGCTAATTGTCTCACCCTGTCATATGCAAAACTAACCAACACAACCAATTCTTAGCCTCTAGACAGCCTGCCCTTCTTGCGCAATCCCTGATGGTATAGATCCCTAAAAGATAGAAATTATTGCCTGCCTTGACTGCACAAGTATCATGGGCACTCCAACAGGTGCTTGGTTGCATGTGTGCAGCCCAATAATCTTACAACTAATATTCAACTTCTGTTTCACCTAGAACTCAACTAGGTCTCCACTGGATCTGACATGCATGCAGCTAATAATAGTAAATCCTCAATTGCATGTGAGATCACAGATTGTGAATTAATTAATATTTAATTCACTTGATATCTCACTAGTGTATCTTCAGTTTCAAATAGCACAACTGATTTTAACTCACTTAACTGAGTTAAACTATTTACAACTTGCATTAACTAATGCGCCACTGCACTTCAAACTCTATTAAAACTAGAATTACTCTACATGACTCACCAACTACCTCTAACTCGAAATCCACTAGCTAACAAAATTTATCACTTTCAGTTAACTGATTCAAGTCCACCTTGATAATTTATCCTAAACAAAAGCCTTCGAAGGCTAAATTACATACTGTTAGACTTCTCCTCATACGAAATTTTTCACATAGGCAGAGGTTCAAACAAGGAAGTGGACAGCAACACAAACAAAGAATGCCTCCTCCTACAAGGAGCCTTCAGAAAAAAAGACAAATCCCCTTCTCAAATCCTAATTCCTTGAATTTGTAATGAAGACCCACATGTCATGGAAGCTGGCTTGAAGCTCTGTATTGATGGTTGTTTTTGCCCCGACCCAACCTTCAACTAGACATGACAAAAGAGCATAATTCTGTCAACAAATTGCTAGTGGGTAAGATGGAGGTCATTGCCCCAGAGCCTAAGAACATGAATCTTGAGATTATGAGCTTTCTCCTTTAGGAGTTTTCCAAGGCCTTCACTAGCTAGAATAAATAAGAATGGAGACAGGGGATCTCCTTGTCTTAACCCCCAAGTATGGTTCAAATATTTGGTGGGGTAAACATTTAGGATAAAGGAATATATAGGAGAGGAAACCATAGCCTGGATCCATCAGATCCATATTTGATCAAACCCATAGGCTTGAATGACTTCGGTGAGGAAGTTCCAACTTATGTGGTCATAGGCTTTAGATAAATCTGTTTTGATCATGTTGTAGTCGCTACAACACCATCCAAAATTTTAGGTATATTTAAAATTTTGGGCCCCCCTACTCGCTTAGCCATTAGGGATTTTTTCCCAGCCTGTAGTCCTTGAACCTTCTCACCATCATGAAGATATTTTTTCACCACAGCCACACCATATGTGGGAGGATCATCATGCATACACTCGAATGGAAACCTTTCTGTGCATTAAGTATATTCGTTAGAAGCCCTTTCATCATCAATCATTTAGGCATTCTATTTGGATACTTCACCAAGCTTATGTAAATTATTGGAGGGAATCATTCCCTACAAGGTTAATGTGAACTAATTGATGTTATAATGTTTCATACAGGTCAACCCTATGGATGATATACTAAACAATGTCATCACCACACCTAGGGAAAGAAACTGAAACTAAAGGGTGCAGTTGCGGAACATGATACTCTCATATCCTACTCGTATGGGGGTAAGGAATTTTCGCATCAAGTTATTTATAGCATGGAAACGTGTATCAAGATTAGTGCAGTTAATCAAAAGGATAAACCTATAAACCTCTCATGTTTCCCTTTGGAATACATCATATCATATTTTCAATCTCTGACCTCACAAATTCGAAAGTGGACTCAAACAAATGCGTGAAAACTCATGAGTTGAAAATGTGCGAAGATGCTATAACTATTATACATTGAACTATGTAGCAATTGCATGAAGGTTTAATTTTCCATTTGACTTTATGAATCTTCTAAGAAGTTTTGCGTACAACGAAATAATCTGCTCTTTGACGTGTGGAAAATTCTTAACGTATGGTATGGTGGAAATTCGAGAGGGGAAAGGGGGTTAACGCTTTTGAAGTAAGATTTAGCACATGTGTGTGTAAAAATCCCACGATCCATATTCTTTTCTACCATGAAGATAGGCACACTTCAAAAGGATTATGACGCCAAATACGAAACATCCCTTTTGCTAGAAGAAAGCAACGTATGGTGGCTTCATCGTGCCTCCCTTAATACATATTATGAAGAAAGTTTTTTCATGCGATTAATATGCATGAGCCTGTTTTAAATATGGATTGAATGTTTCATTTTAGCATCAGGACAAAGCTCAGTAAAAGTAACAAGTCGAACATACTAAGAAAATTCATATTTTTTTGCATTCGGTAGGAGGTGAAGGAAATCGTGGTTTTTCTGTCACAGGTCGCTAGATGAGGAGATACCATGGTGAAACGTGAAGTTAAATGATCACACGCTGATGGAAATGTTGTTACCCTATGTGTCACACAAGGCACTAGTCCGCCTTATTTGTTACGCTTATATCAACATACGTGCATTTCGGTTGCAACAGCAATCTCGGTTCTAAAGATAAAAGGGAACGCTCCCTTCTCAATGACAACTAGCACACATAGTGTGTGAGGGCAGGAACCCATTGGATCATAGTCCATCCAAGGTAATGCAACTGATGTAAGGAAAACTAAATTTGTTGCTCGAGGCTACCCGAGATGTAGTAACGAGGCCTTAGAGGTCGTAATGTGGTTGTCCAGTGACAAGGCTAGAGAAGGAGCGTGCATGAAATCTTATCACACCAAATCCATTTATCTACATGTTGGCACCTAGATTGTTGACTTCATTAAGTGGCATCTCATCCATATTAATTTCAACATTGCAGAAATGGAATTCGTGCCCAAAGAAAGATGAATGCCTCACCGTGGTTCAACAAGGAGGTAGCGGGCGATTAAGCCATGTGGTGGCACATCTGTTGCAACAGTAACATGCGACCATGCGACCTCTCATCAAGTCGCAGCCTCTCTTTGGTGGCATAGTTGCAACTCTCCCCAAGACTCGAAGAATGTGAATTGACTATCATTTGCGACCATGTGACCTCTCACCAAGTCACAGCCTCTCTCTGGTCGCATAGTCACAACTCTCCTCAAGACTCGAAGAATGTGACTTGACCGTAATTTGTGACTATGTGACCTCTCCCAAGTCACCAAGTCGCAGGGTTGCACCCGAAGGAATTCACACCCGGTGTGACTCTCCGACTACATGAATTCCATGCCATGGTTGCGACCTCATACAAAATCTGTGCCTGTCAAGAAGGGATGTAAAGGAATGGATGACTGCAAGAGTGTGTAAACCTTGTGTTGAAGGAGCTACTTGTGTTTGAAGAACATTGGAAAATTTCCTTCGGTGCTTCATAAGAAGCTTTGAAATTTTTTTTGGCTACGACACGTTAAATACATGACAAATACACAGCACAAGCCCCAGCATATTGCCCCTTCAATTTTCAGGTTGGCTCTGCCATGTCCCCTTTGAGAAACAATCCATTATTTCTGAATTATCGCTAAAATCATCGTTAGGTTGTAGCCTCGCAATGCTTTGGTGGAGTCTCACATCATAGACCATCCCATCACTTAGCAACACATGGGAGCTTCTTTGGTTTTAGCATCATCTCCATTGGGACCAAACGTGAAGTAAGAAGTTAACCCTACACGCCTGTTGAATGATGGACATCGGTTGGAATATCAAGTTATTTCTTCGCACCCGTAAACAAGCTCATAGTGGATATGCACAAACTGTTCATACATTTATTACAAAGCAGGACTAAGAAGGGGTCCCAGATAGTTATTAAAACCCCTAATTTTATTTTCGATGTTCCTGTTATGCATCTACAATTTTCTGCTACCTCAATATATATATGTGTGTGTGTGTGTGTGTGTGTGTGTGTGTCGCTAATTTAATGTGTTATACATGGCTAATTTAGTGTGTCCACGTGCAGGTAACATGAGGAAATTATGATGGTGACCCAAACAAAGAAGTTTTCACTTACCCAAAAGTTGTTGGTTCACGTGGCGAGAGCTAAGGCTGTCCTTCATAGAACAAGGTACTAATATCTCTGAAAGAGAAATACATAAGGGATATGCTCGAGATCGCAAGTCGCAGATTTCTCAAGGTTGCAGGTTGCAGATTTCCCAAGGTCATAGGTCGCGACTTGCTCAAGGTCGTGAGGTCGCAAATTTGCTCAAGGTCACATGTCGCAAATTGCTCAAGGTCACGGGTCACAGATTGATCGAGGTCGTAGGTCGTGGATTGCTCGAGGTCACAAGGCATGAATTTCCCAGGGTCACAGGTCACAGATTTGTTCAAGGTCACAGGTCACAGATTGCTCGAGGTCACAGGTCACGGATTTCCCAGGGTCACGGGTCAAAAAGGGCCCAAGTCGCAAACCAGCCCAATAGTCAAGAAGACCAAGAGTCAAGGGGGCAACTCAAGGGCCATCTCAGCCTATATGTACAACTTCGAGAAAGGATTCAGGGACTTTTAGCTCGACAAGGAGAGCCAGTATGGTAGAGGAATTTTTGAAAGAGAGCTAAAGGCACTCAGATCTTGGTATCAATGAGAGAGAGAGGTAGCGAGGCTAGGGTTTTGTATCATGCATTGAGATGAATAGCCCATGTTCCACTATTGGGTTTTGATGAGTTGTAAACATATATTTGACGTTGCAGAAGCATCAATAATATATTCTCATTTATGGCGCTAATTCTCGTGCTTGTTTGTGGTGAAAGTACTAGTTATCTAGTACTTCATTATGTTGTACGTTTTCTTTCATGCATGTCATCGGTCATGAACTACTTCTCAATGGTCGTATGTATGTCTGATTTTTTATTAGTGTTTATTTGTCCTTACCACGACGGTAGTCTATTGTGAACTACTTTGCAGTCAACTTCTGTCATGTTTTCTTTCATATATGTTTGACTAGTTTTCAGCTCACTAATCCCAGTTACGGCATATATCCCTTTTATTTTTTTGTTTAGACTTGCTTGTATCTTTGTTTATGGTTTGTTGATATTGGGCTGATTTTACTTCACTGATCGGTCATTTCAACTTCGCCTATGCTCCATCATCTTCTCATCTCGCAACCAAGAATGGAAACAATCATGGCGGCAACCAGGCCCACATACCGGATGGGGCTCCTATCCCAAATGGTGTGAGGTCTAATTGGGACCTTTCACCGGGGAGACCCTCTTGTTGTCGGTAGTACATTTTTTCTTGTCAACAAATTGGTGCTAGAAGGAGGGCCAGATGACAAGCTAAGCCCTTAGAGCCTGCAGTTAGTCTCATATCTATAATGGCTCATCCCCGAATCATTCTCCCAAGGTGTTTATCAGATTTATCTGGTTCTCGATGCTCAATCCCTGATGAACCTATGTATCACTTGTCCCAGTTAGAATTCGATGGTGAAAATAGAGTTTCCCTAACTGAGCACCTTTCATATTTCTGTGAGTTTTGTGAGTGTTATGAAGTTAAAGACAAGGAGTTGGGTTACGTGCTTTTCTCCCTCACTCTTGAAGGTCGCACTAAGAAATGGTGCCGCACATTGCCGACAGCTTCCATCCATTCGTTCGAGCAGCTCTCTAGTGAATTACAACAAGCTTTTCACAGGTATGATTTTCAAAATGTATTAATGAAGTTAAATGAGATCAGAATGGAACCTCAAGAATCTATAGAGGAGTTTTCTATCAGGTTTGTTAATTTTTGTCTTGATTTCCTTGAAAGGGATGTCGATTGGACATATTTAATTAAACAGTTTCAACATGTGATTTTTCTTTCCTTGGAAAATTTTCAATCGAAAACCAAGCCTAATCCTAGTGATGGTTATGATGATCTTCAAGTTGCCAGCTATTCAGACTTTGTCCCTAAATCTTTCACGCGCCCTGTCAAAACAGAGCTTGAAAAACATATTGGCCTAACATCTCTCCCTGTCAATGAAACCTATCTCGAGTCTACTGAATGTTTGCCTGGGTATGATTTTAAATCTCATTCTCATACTGATAATAAATTGGGTCCTGTCTCGAGGAAAGTTGATTTCCCTACCAAGTCATTGTACCATGATATGCATGCAGGGTCATTGTTTTCTTTGGGTGACACTGATGTGTGAAATGAAAGTCCTTGTATGGTTGACACCACTTCATCTGAACCATTTGATCCACTATTCCCTGATTTATTTCACGAGTCCACCACACCAGTAATTTCTTCAATTCATTCAAAATTTTCTTATATTGGTATTGGCGACAATCATGAGCACACTGGTGGTGTTTCATAATCACATTACGAAATTGATGAATCTCTTATGCCTGATATTCTTCATTCGTAATATTTAAATAGAAAAATGAGTGAATTCTTGTCTCAACAACCTCAAGATGTTTATTTTATCGATTCATCCCAACTGCTAACTCCTGGGAAGTCTAATATTCTGGTTGACGGCTGCCATGATAGTTACTGATCTAAAAACATATTCACTCACTCCTCTGAGGTCTGTCATTCGTATCTATCTGTTGACAATATGAAGCCACCGAAATTTGATGATATTCTTTGTGAATATTCAAGGGCCCATTAAGAAATTGAAGCAATTCAGCTTCTGCTGTCCGTTATCTCACATTCTCACAATCCTGATGGGACCCGTGAAATTAGTCAAACTAGGGTTTATCGAAGTAAGGATTCTGAAATAACGGTCCCCATATATCATACCCCTCTCAACACAATTATGTCGGATTCCAGCTCATCTAGGCAAGCTTACTATTCAAGTGATCCTTCTTTGAGCACATCTTTCTATCCCCTGATAATTGATATGCAACAACTAATAAAACCCTAATTTATTAATTGGAAGGAAAACAACAGCCATTGGCTCTAATATTTTTGGGCATTTCCCCCCCATACAAGTTGCATGCAGGCACAAGCATCTGATGTTTGGAAAATCCCTTCGCTGCATAAAAATATTTTGGTCAATTCATCCTATCCTAGGAAATCTAAACGATCTGAAGCATTATCTTTTCCATTTGTTAGTGTGCAAACATTTGGCCGAATTAATGATAAGCCCACCGACATTTGTCTAATCACCACGATTAATGATCACACCTGTTTGCTGATTGACATCACCAAACCATCAAAGTGTGAAAGTTCCCCGCTCGAAGTTCTAGGGTTTGTCCAAGACGGTGAGGCAGTTAAGCCTCTATTGACAATTATTTCAGATCCTCATAGCCCCAATGAAACCCAGGAAGAACTTCGAGCTAGAGTTTTCAAAATTAGGGTTTCTACACTTGGATTCACAAGCACCTCAAATTCACCTAGCAGATTCCTATCTCTACCATCCCATCAAATTAATCATTCTCAACATCACAATGAGATTCCCAGCTGGTTTGACGAATCCTTTCCAATGAATACACCTACAAATAGTATTTCCTCGCTTCCGTCGAACCCAGGGATGTGCAAACATGGATTTTTATCATTTATAAATCATTTTAGATTTCAAGTACCTATTTCAATGTATGAGGATCAAAGTGAAATTCAGATAGGACAATCTATTCTAGCATGTTCACTTGTAAGTAGCCATGACCTTATTGATATTGCACATACTCTTCAGGTAAATCTTGTTGTTGGTGCATGATTTTTTATGCTGGATATGATTGCGAACATTGTTGTTATTGGAGGGCAGGAACTAATGTGGTGGCTGCACCGGAAAGCTGATTTTACATAACCTGACCACCTCTTTGGTTAAACTAGGGTTTTAGGATTAGGCTAGCTAGGATCTGCTAAACAAATTTTGTTTGTCAAGTTGTTAATTAGGTTTACTTGCTAAGGTTCTTCTTTATGGTTTAGAATTACGCTTGTTGTCTTTTCTTGCGTTCAATAGTTTATGCATTATAATTTTCCATTTATTTTTCCACTCATGCTTTTTCATTATGCTTGTTGCTGCATAATATTCATATAATCACTACATGTGCTTTGCCTTATTTTCCACCGGTAAATAGTTGATCCTTCTCACGCATGGCATTGCATGGTGTCATAAGCCTTGTCTATTACATTGTGTTGTGTGCTTTCTTCCTCGCAACATTCACATTGGTTATTAACGTGCCTTTGAAAGTTTTGGTATATTGCGTAACACTGCATGAACCCTCACTGAAACCCTGATGACCCTGTTTACTTTGTTTCCCCAATTTTTGAAACTGTAAATACATTTTTTATGTGAGGTTGCAGTGGTTTCCTCAAGAGGCAGCTTCTCTCGAGACAAGTCAGCAAATTCACATTCTCAACATAATGTCTATGAGTCTAAATTCATTAGCCAAGGAGATATGAGCTGGTTGTTTATGGGTAACCCTAACGAGTGCAAATGTCCTATACTCATAACCCGAGCCTTGTGCGTAGCAAAGTCTCGAACATATTAATGATTTGTTTTGCATGTTTTGCCTATGGGTGGTAGATGGGATGTGAATTTTTGGCATGGGGGTAAACCAAAATCAGGATATCTTTCAGTTTCTGTCAAACAAGAAACAACCTCTCTTGCCTATAAAATAAGTCGGGATCCCTCATCCACCCATGCAAGATAAGTGCCATGAGCACATGAAAATAAGTGTTGCAAGCACATGAATAGATAAGGGTAAAGGATTGAGAAAGTATTCCTGCGTAAAGAGGTAACGCAATGACTCCACCGTGGTATTAACCAGGCTCACTGGTAATGGAGCAACATTTGCAATTTCTTGAAGTGACTCTGCCAGGGTACTGTCCAGGCCTGCTAGGAGTGGAGCAACACCAGAAAATTATTTTAAAATTATGAATATAATGAGCCTGTTGCCTTTCTCTCTACATCATAAACCAACCATTGGCATTCGTGAACTTCCACTTTGACACGTTTTGATTAACGAGACCTAGCTGAGGCACAAGGATTGAGCATATCTGAAAAGGTCAAAATAATACAAGGGTACCCTTAGAATTTGTTCAATATTCCCTTGCATCACTACCTGGACTCTTAATATTTTTTGGGTGTTGACAAAGATGTTGGATTCTACCAGTGGTTTTCCAATTCTTGTATCCACTACAACAACACCCAAAAATTTCAGTATATTTAAAATTTCGGGTCCCCCTGCTCGCTTAGCCATTAGGGTTTTTGACCCGGCCTGTAGTCACTGAACCTTCTCACCATCATGATGAGATTATTTCACCACAGCCATGCCATGTGTGGGAGGATCATCATTCATATACTCGAATGGAAACCTTTCTGTGCATTAAGTATATTCATTAGAAACCCTTTCATCATGGATTGTTTAGGCATTCTGTTTGCATACTTCACCAAGCTTATGTAAATTATTGGAGGGAATCATTCCCTATAGGGTAACCGTGAACTAATTAATGTTATAATGTTTCATACAAGTCAACCCTACCAATGACATAATGAACAATTTCATCACCACACCTAGGGAAAGAAACTAAAACTAAAGGGTGCAGTTGCGAAACATGATACTCTCATATCCTGCCCGTATGGGGGTGAGGAATTTGCGCATAAATTTATTTATATCATGGAGACGTGTATCAAGCTTAGTATGGTTAATCAAAAGGATAAAACTATCAACCCCTCATGTTTCCCTTTTGAATATGTCATATCATATTTGAATCTCTAACCTCATAAATTCGAAAGCGGACTCAAACAGATGCGTGAAAACTCATGAGTTGAAAATGTGTGAAGATGCTATAACTATTATACATTGAACTATGTAGAAATTTCATGAAGTTTTAATTGTTCATTTTCCTTTATGAATCTTCTAAGAAGTTTTGGGTACAATGAAATAATCTACTCTTCGACGTGTGGCAAATGTTTAACATATGGTATGGTAGAAGTTCGAGATGGGCAAGGGGGTTAAAGCTTTTGAAGTAAGATTTACCACATGCATGTGTAAAAACCCCGCTATCCACATTGGTTTCCACCGCAAAGATAGGTGAACCTGAAAAGGATTATGATGCCGAATACGAAACATCCATTTTGCAAGGAGAAAGCAACATATGGTGGCTTCGTCATGCCTCCCTTAATACATATTATGAAGAAAGGTTTTCCGCATGATTAATATTTGTGAGACAATTTCAAATATGGATTTATTGCATTTTAGCATCAGGAGAAAGCTCAGTAAAAGTAACAAGTCAAACATACTAAGAAAACGCATATTTTTCTATGTTCGGTAAGAGGCAATGGAAATCGTGGTTTGTTTATCATAGGTCACTGGACGAGGAAATACCATGGTGAAACTTGAAGCTAAATGATCACACACTCATGGAAAGGTTGTTACCCTCTACATCACACAAGGCACTGGTCTGCACTATTTGTTACGTTTATATCGACATACGTGCATTTCGATTGCAACAATAATCTCGGTTCTAAAGATAAAAGGGAACACTCCCTTCTCAGCAACGAATAGCACACATAGTGTGTGAGGGGAGGAGCCCACTGGATCATATTCCATCCAAGGGAACACAACCAATATAAGGAAAAAGAAATTTGTTTCCTGAGGCTGCCCCAGATGCAGTAACGAGGCCTTTGAGGTCATAATGTGGTTTTCCAGCCACAAGGCTAGAGAAGGAGCATGCGTGAAGTCTTATCATAGAAACTCCATTTATCTACACATTGGCACCTAGATTCCTCACTTCATGAAGTGGCATCTCATCCATCCTAATTTCAACATTGTAGAAAGGGAAATCATGGCGAGAGGAAGATGAATGCCTCACCATGGTTCAACAAGGAGGCAGTGGGCAGTTAAGCCACGCGGTTGCACGTTTGTTGCAATAGTAACATGCGACCATGCAACCTCTCACCAAGTCGCAGCCTCCTTTTGGTCACATAGTCGCAACTCTTCTCAAGACTCGAAGAATGTGACTCGACTGTCATTTGCGACCATGTGACCTCTCACCAAGTCGCAACCTCTCTTTGGTCGCATCGTCACAACACTCCTCAAGACTCAAAGAATGTGACTCGACCGTTATTTGCAACTCTGCGACCTATCTCGAGTTGCCAAGTCACAAGGTCACACCTGAAGGAATTCACGCTCGGCGCGTCTCTCCGATTACGCGACCTCCACACCACAGTTGTGATGTCATACAAAACCTGCGCCTATCAAGAAGGGATGTAAAGGAATGGATGAATGTAAGAGTGTGTAAACCTTGTGTTGAAGGAGCTACTTGTGTTTGAACGACATTTGAAAATTTCCTTCGGTGCTTCATAAGCAGCTTCGAAAAATTGTTTGGCTACAACGCGTTAAATACATGACAAATACATAGCGCCAGCCCTAACATATTGCCCCATTAATTTTCATATTGGCTTGGCCATGTCCCCTTTGAGCAACAATCCATTATTTCTGAATTATTTGTAAATAATCGTTAAATTGTAGCCTCGCAATGCTTTGGTGGAGTCTCACATCGTATCCCATCCAAGAACTTAGTAACACATGGGAGCTTCTTTGGTTTCGGCATCATCTCCATTGGGAGAAAACGTGAAGTTAACCCTACATTCCTACTGAATGATGGACATCGGTTAGCATCTCAAGTTATTTCCTCATGCCTGTAGATAAGCTCATAGTGGATATGCACAAAAGTTTCATAGAATTCTTACAAAGAAGGACTAATCAGGGGTCCCAGATAGTTGTTAAAACCCCCTAATTTTATTTTCGACGTTCCCGTTATGCATCTACAATTTTTTGCTGCCTCAATATATATATATATATATATATATATATATATATATATATATCTGTGTGTGTGTGTGTGTCTGTGTGTGTTTGTGGCTAATTTAATGTTTTATGCATGGCTAATTTAGTGTGTCCAGGTGTAGGTAACATGAGGAAATTATGATGGTGACCCAAACGAAGAAGTTTGCAATTACCCAGAAGTTGCTGGTTCACGCGGCGAGAGCTAAGGCCGTCCTCCAGAGAAAAAAGTTCTAATATCTCTGAAAGAGAAATACATAAGGGATATGCCCGAGGTCATAGGTCACAGATTTCTCGAGGTTGCAGGTCATGGATTGCCTAAGGTTGCAGGTTGCGACTTGCTCAAGGTTGCTAGGTCGCAGGTCGCGACTTGCTCAAGGTTGCAGGTCGTAGATTGACCAAGGTCGCAGGTCGTGGATTGCCTGAGGTCACAGGTCACAGATTTCCCAGGGTTGTAGGTCGCAGACTTATATAAGGTCGGAGGTCACGGATTTCCCTAGGTCGTAGGTTGCGAATTTCCCAGGATCGCAGGTCACAAAGGGCCCAAGTCGCAAACCAGCGCAACAGTCAGGAAAACTAAGAGTCAAGGGGACAACTCAAGGGTCATCTCGGCCTATATGTACAACTTTGAGAAAGGATTTAGGGATTTTTAGCTTGACAAGGAAAGCCAGTATGGTAGAGGAATTGTTGCAAGAGAGCTAAAGGAACTCAGCTCTTGGTATCAATGAGAGAGAGAGGTAGTGAGTATATGGTTTTGTATCATGCATTGAGATGAATAGCCCATGTTCCACTATTGGGTTTTGATGAGTTGTAAACATGTATTTGACGTTGCAGCAACATTAATAATATATTCTCGTTTCTAACACTGATTCACGTGCTTGTTTGTGGTGATAGTACTAGTTGTCTAGTACTTCATTATGGTGTACATTTTCTTTCATGCATGTCATCGGTCATGAAATATTTCTCAATGGTCATATGTATGTCTGATTTTGGATTAGTGTTTACTTTTCCTTGCTACGATAGTAGTCTATTGTGAACTACTTTGCAGTCAGCTTCTGTGGTGTTTTCTTTCATATATGTTTGATTGTTTTTCAGCTCATTGATCCCAGTTACAGCATATCTCCCTTTTATTTTGTTGTTTAGACTTGCTTGTATCTTTCTTTGTGGTTCTTTGATCTTGGGCTGATTTTTCTTCATTGATCGGTCATTTCATCTTTGCCTCTGCTCCATCATCTTCTCATCTGGAAACCAAGAGTGAAAAAAATCATGGCAACAACCAGGCCCACATACCGAATGGGACTCCTATCCAAAATGGTGTGAGGTCTAATTGGGACCTTTCACTGGAGATAACCCCTTGTTTTCGACAATACATTTTTTCCCATCAACAGATCATCATTCCCCGAGATTTCCACATGCTTCAAGGAGTGAATTTATTCCTTAGAGGTAATAAAACCATCTAGGATTTGGTGGCCCTTTACGAAACCAATTTTTTTAGATGATATGAGGGAACCTAGCAAAGGTTTAAGGTTCTAAAGAATAATAGTTACAATTATCTTTTAACTATTATCAATTTCCATGTAGCTTGGAATAATTCCATGGTGAAAATAGAAGGGCCTGGGGATTTTCCTTTTTCCATACATTTTACCACCTCCTCTAATGTGACCACTCAGACAAGGCTGAGGTTCTAATCTTTGGTAATGAGGTGTATCATTTTTTGGGTGATTCTATGGATTTCCTCAGAGCGATCCTACTCCAGTCTAGAGAGGGAGGTATGAAAGTAATGTACAACCAGTTCTTCCATGTCCTCATGATATACTATTCTATCTTCAACCTCCTTTTTCAGTGATAATATCCCGTTATGTTGTCTGTGTTGGACCATTTCTTTATGGAAGATGCATGTGTTCTTCTCTCCTTTCCTAAACCAGTTGACTCTAGGTTTTTTATTCCAGAGTATCTCCTCCGATTTTATGTGTTCTTCTAGTTGCATTATCAGCCACCCCGCTTCTTCTACTAGAAGTTTTTATCTTCCTTTCTGATAATATGTAGTTGGATAGTCTCTATCTTCTTCGTTAACTCCTCATGGTGTTTTAAGATGTTTCCAAAGTCCTCTTTTTTCCACTTCTTGATCCTTTGCTTGATCTCTTTTAGCTTGATTTGGAATGTATGCATAAGATTTATTGTCACCCCATCATTGTTCTTCCACCATTCTTCGAGTTTCCCCAACAGCTTAGTGTCTTGGAGCCAAAATGCTTCAAATCTAAAGGGTTCATTTCTTGGTCTAGTTTTGAGGTCAATTTATAGTCTTACCAACCAGTGTTCCGAGCCCATTCCAAGGAGAATGGAAATTTCCACGTATATGTCTCTAGAGATGAAATGTTATGAGACCAAGAAACTATCCAATCTAGACGCAATATGAGCCACCCCTCTTCTTCTTCTAGAAGTTTTGATCTTACCTCTATGATAATCTACAGTTGGACAATCTCTATATTCTTCTTTAACTTCTCTTGATCCTTTGCTTAATCTCTTTTAGCTTGAGTTGGAATGTATGCATAAGATTTCTTCTCACCACTTTGTTGTTCATCCACCATTATTCTAGTTTCCCCAACAGCTTAGGGTCTTGAAGCCAAAATGCTTCAAATCTAAAGAGATTATTTCTTAGTGTTGTTTTGAGGTTGATTTAAAGTCTTACCGTCAAGTGTTCCGAGCCCATTCCAGGAAGAATGAAGGTTTCCATGTGTACGTCTCTAGAGATGACCTGTTCTGAGCCCAAGAATAAATCCAATCTGGACACAATCTGATTTTGACCCCCTCTCTAATTGTTCCAGGTGAAGGTTCCATTGTTGGTTTGTAGGTCCAACATTTTCAACTCTAATATTGCATCCCTAAAAATATCCATATCTAGGTCCTATCGGCAAATTCCTCCTTTCTTCTCTTCAAGGGATGTTATCATGTTACAGTCCCATCCTACTATCCATAATTATTCCTAAAATTATCTTCTGATACTGGCTAGGTTGTGGAGGAAGGTCTCTTTATACCCTATGGTATGAGGGCCATAAACCCCATTAAGGAGAACCCAATCAGTATATCTTATGTGTTGAAAGTGCCCTGTAATCATTCAGAGACTACTTACTCAATCCTCAAAGACAACTTCCATCACATTGCAAAAAATGGTTAATCCACCCACACTTCCTTTAGAGTGGAGTAAAATCCAATATTTGAGAAATGGTTAGATAAACTTTCCTCTTCACCTACGTCCTTGAGATTACTATGCTATATGAGAGGAGGACCAATGCTAAAGTAGAATATTTCTCTAATATTATAATATTTGAGTTCATTAACATGGAGGAAGTGTATATACCAACCCTTTTAAGTCAAGGTCATTAGTTTTCCATTCCACTTGATTCTCCTCCTTGAGAGTATTGTCCTAGAGGAAGGGTCGACCAACCCTCCCTTGGAATATTGCTGAAGGGTTAATACCATATTTTTCAGAAGGGTTAGCCAACAATTTCTTTTTCTCATATTTTTGAATAAAATACTATCTTGGTGGAATGGTCAACTGACCCTTCTTGTTTCAATAGACCATTCCTTTATGTGAATAATATTACCTTAGAGGAAGTGCTAATCAACCCTTCGTATACATGAATCATTGCCAAAATATGATATTTCATGATATGATATGATATTCGTATACATGAATACTTCTCTATGGTTATATTCTTTGAGGTTACTGTTGTGGAGGAAGGGTCAACCAACTTTTTTAAGTGATCCACCTCCTTATTCATACTATCATGAAGGAAGTGTTGATCGATGCTTCTTCTATATGATAAGTGAGGTGAATAAAATATTTGAGGAAGGGTTAGTTAACCATTCCTCTTTATCATATTCATTAATAAAATACTATCCTAGTGGAAGTCTGAATCATCGCTTCCAAGTGATACATACCCTTGATCAAACTACCCTGGGGGAATGGTCAATCAATCTTTCATAGACATGAATAGCATCCAAAATACCATATTTTAGCAAAGGGTAGCTAATCCTTCCACTTGATATACCTTCTTGAGAGTATAGTCTTGGAAGAATGATTGGTTGAACCTTCCTCAAATATATTTATATAAATTTGAAAAACATTTATCATATGGTAATGATGTCAATATGATAACACTGCACATCAATGTAAAGATAGAAATTTAGTAGAATAGGAATATAATAGGGCTATTTTTTCTTAAACCACCAAGCCAATAATTCTTATTTGCAACAAAAAAAATAAAAAATAATATATATATATATATATATATATATATATATATATATATATATATATATATATATATATATTCACACATTTATTAACCAAAAATTATTAAAGAATGAGTATTTAACATGAGGCTTGAGAAAATTAAAATAAGAGGAAATCAATACCCTCGTAAAGAGATTTTGGAAAAACCATTATTCAATCATTATTAAATTTAATTTTTTTTATAAATTAATAAATGAATTAATTTACAATGTAAATTAATTTATGGATATATATTAATAAATTAATATAAAAAATTAACAATTAGAAATGAATATTTTGGCAAAACCATTATCTAATCATTATTAGATTTATTTATTTTTTATAAATTAATAAATGAATTATTTTAAAATATAAATTAATTTATGAATATAGATTAATAAATTAATATAAAAAAATAACAATTAGTAATGAACATAAAAAGAACAATTAATATTAAGTCCCGCTACTTCTCTGTATTTCACTCCAATTCTAATCTTTTCCTTCCACTTTTTGTTGGGAAACACACACACACACACACACATATATATTCACCCTCTAATCTTCATATCTACTGTTAATTAGATCTGTGTTTTTCTGCTTGGTGACGGGTATCTCTAGTCTTCCAGTTTGGTGACAGGTATTGACACTTAGTCTCATCTTCCGGTCTCGTCTTCCATGCTTGGTGACAGGTATTCTCCAGATGAAAATGATTATTTCTATATTTTTGTATTTTCCTTTTTTTTCCACCAACATAGACCAAGTCATTCTCTTGTTTTTTTTTTCAACATATTGCTGATACTTAAATTATTTTAAATGTTTCTTTTGGATAGATCTATCATAGTTTCAATAACCTGTGAAATTATGTCTAGGTAGTAATTTCACTCTACATTTATTTAATTTATTTAATATCATGTGCATGTATATGTTTTCTTCACATAACCTTATATCTAGTACCATACCTTTATAAAGACCATTCTTAACTTTTGTCCTTGTAACCTAGCCTAAACCATTAGACATGCTCATTAGAGAGATTCGTAGAATGATGATTCCTCACAACACAAGGACGGGGATTACCACGAACCATGGAAGCTTAACCTATACAAATTACCGGTCGATTTTTTATTTTTATTTTGATATTTCCACGTATATAAAACAATTATATAAATTTTTTTAAATAATATTATAAAACATGCTGTGAAGTTTTGTTATTCCCTCAAAATTTCTAAAAATTTTATTCATATAATACCAATTTACCTAGGTACTGGATGGCGATCGGGCACTAGAGGCTGGCACCACAGGGGTTGTTGCAGCATTAAAAAAATCAAGAATAATGGTTAATGGAGGTTGTTAGTAGTTTTAGGTTTCTTTATCAATTTGTTCGACTTGCAGACTAGCAATGATAATGGCATCGAAAACCCTCATATTTTTCCTTGCCGAGGATTTTCCAATCAGATTTTTCATCGATCTAACTGGACAAGACCCATTTTAACTGGGTATTCCTTTGGTAAAAAATCCAAGTTCCAACCATCCCAGATTCACACTGTGCAACCAAAGGTATTTCCCGACATTCTAAATGACCATTCGTTTGATAAATTTTATGGTTTACATTTGATTTGAAATGGATTGTTATTAGGATATGATACATAAGTTTTTCCCATTTCTGTGGAGGCTTTCCATATTATAGAGAGGCCCTCCATTTGGGACTAAATATTATAAGTGCGAGAGAGTGCAGGTGTGTGTTAGACAAGGGACAAAGTGTGAAGCAGAGATTTTCCATTTTGGTATGCTCGGGCCATTAATATAATGTTGAAACAAGATTAATTGAATATAGAGGAGCCTTATGCCATTGAAAGTTTGTTTTCCTAATCTGTTGCGCCCAATGATGATCATATTCAGAAAAAATAAAGGTAGGTAATGTTATCTTTGTTTCCACTTGATACTCCTGAAAATATCCAACTCCTCACGACACGGAGAAATTAATGCCAAAGGAAAATAATGGAAAATGGTTCTGAATATTATCTAACCCGTGGGAGTGGAGTTGTGTAACCCATTAAGTTATTCTCAACTAATGTCTAGTTTTGGCAGGTGGATGGTAATTAGGGCTCCTGGTGGGTTGTCATTTGTTCAGGACATTGTTTGTGAAGTTTTTGGGCTTAAAATTTCTAGTTTTGACAACTCTCAATCACTTAGTTCACTGAAAATCCTTAGGTGTCCTCGACATACATAAAACCTATATCCTTCCAAGAGATTCAACTCCTGACCAAATTTGGGTATTTGTCTTGCATCTCGGAAAATTCTATCGGGTTTTCCTTTTTGTTCTAATGGTCTTGGGGTTCTGGTGAAAATTCCACGCTAATGTGGATGCATTCATCGAGATGGTAAGGATAGGGGCTAATCCAACCACAATCCTGCATATTATGCATTTCCACCTAAACCTTCTCTTATATAGAAACTAGTTTTTCCCAATAGACCAAAAAAATACCATTGCTCTAAGGGTGTTACACACTGTATAGGATATCATGGAACAATTTTAGATATGTTACAAAAATACTTACCGTGCATAAAACACACTAGGTATCTATGGAAAAAATATTAAAGGTAGAATATGTTGATTGCTAATGTATGCTTTAGATATGCAATGGAAAATAAAACTTCTTAAAAACTTCGGAACCGTTGTTGAATGATAGTTGTACAAAATATATTTTTCATAGCAATGTAAATGAATAAAAACGACCTTCACCTAAATTATTAATTTGAACAATTAATATACCTGAAGTATTTCATTGTACCTGAAGATAACCTTACAGATGAATGTACATGACTTGCAATGAAAAGCTAAAATCTATCAATGTCAAACATTTTCAGTCAAATATTCTTCTGTCACCAATTTTTGCTTCAGAATTACCATACCAATAGTAAACTTCATGCAACTACTTCAAAACATGATTATAGAAATAATTTCCTTAATAGGATTCTATTAGTCCTTTTAATAAGCCCTTGATGCAATCTTAGAGAGATGTAGATATATCTCAACAAACCCTTCAAATTTTCACAAATGGAAAGCTTCAGATGATGATGAAACTTAATTCCGTTAAAAAAAAAATGCTTAAATGAGCCTTGGATTGATGTTGCAAGAAACATGAAAAAAATTCCAAAGTGCCACTGCAGAGACCACAGATCCAAGGTTGCTAAACATCCAAATATTCAATGCCAAAATTAGGCTTGAAAATGTTATAAAATTAGGCTTGACAATGTAGAAAACTTGCAATGAAGAGCTAAAATCTGTCAATGCCAAACCTTTTAGGTCAAATTTTCCTGTTCCACTAGTTTTTGCTTCAGAATTACCATACCAATAGTAAACTTCTTGCAATTGATTCAAAACATAATTATAGAAATCATTTACTTAATAGGATTCTATTATTCCTTTGAATAATCCCTTGATGCAATCTCAGAGAGGTGTATATATAGCTCAAGAAACACTTCCAATTTTCACAAATGGAAAGCTTTAGATGATGATAAACCTTAATTCTCTTGAAAAAAAAAATTCTTGAATGAGCCTTAGATTGATGCTAATAGAAATCTAAAATCAAGTCCCAAAGTGCCACTGCAGAGACCACAGATCCAAGGCTGCTAAACATCCAAAACTTCAAGGCCAAAATTAGTCTTGACAATGTTATAAAATTAGGCTTGAAAATTTATAGGACTTGCAATGAAGAGATAAAATATGTTAATTTAAAACCTTTTCGATCAAATGTTCTTCTGTCACCAATTTTTGCTTCAGAATTACAGTACCAATAGTAAACTTCTTGCAAGTGCATCAAAACATGATTACAGGAATCATTTCCTTAATAGGATTCTATTAGTCCTTTGAATAATCCCTTAATGCAATCTCATATAGGTGTAGATATAGCTCAACAAAACCTTCAAATATGCACAAATGGAAATCTTTTTATGATGATGAACCTTAATTAGGTTGAAAAAAAATGCTTAAAAAAGCCTTAGATTGATGCTGCCAGAAGTCCCAAAGTGCCACTGTAGAGACCACAGGTCCAAGGTTTCTAAACATCCAAACATTCGAGGCCAAAATCAGGCTTGATAGTGTTATAAAACTAGGCTTTAAAATGTACAAGGCTTGCAATGAAGAGCTAAACTCTATCAATGTCAAAAACATTTGGCCAAATGTTCTTCTGTCACCAATTTTTCCTTCAGAATTACCATACCAATATCAAACTTCTTGTAACTGCTTGAAAACATGATTATAGTAATCATTTCCTTAATAGGATTCTATTAGTCCTTTGAATAATCTCTTGATACAATCTCAGAGAGGTGTAGATTTAGCTCAACAAACCCTTGCAATTTGCACAAATGGAAAGATTCAGATGATGATGAACCTTAATTCTGTTAAAAAAACAATGCTTAAATGAGCCTTAGACTGATGTTGCCAGAAGTCTCAAATCAAGTCCCAAAGTGCCACTATAGAGACCACAGATCCAAGGCTGCTAAACATCCAAATCTTCAGGGCCAAAATTAGGCTTGACAATGTTATAAAATTAGGCTTGACAATATACAAGACTTGAAATGAAGAGCTAATCTCTCCCAATGTCAAACCTTTTCAGTCAAATGTTCTTCTGTCACCAATTTTTGTTTCAAAATTACCATACAAATTCTAAACTTCTTACAACTGTTTCAAAACATTATTATAGCAATCATTTCCTTAATAGTATTCTATTATTCCTTTGAATAAACCGTTGATGCAATCTCATCGAGGTGTAGATATAGCTCAACAAAACCTTCACATTTTCACAAATGGAAAGCTTTAAATGATGATGAACCTTAATTCTATGGAAAAAAAAGCTTAAATGAGCCTTAGATTGATGCTGCCAGAATTCTCAAATCAAGTCCCAAAGTGCCATTTCAGAGACCACAGATCCAAGGTTGCTAAACATCTAAATCTTCAAGGAAAAAATTAGGCTTGACCATGTACAAGACTTGTAATGAAGAGCTAAGCTCTGTCAATGTGAAACATTTTTGGTCAAATGTTATTCTATCACCAATTTTTGCTTCATAATTACCATACCAATAGTAAACTTCTTGCAGCTGCTTCAAAACATGATTATAGTAATCATTTCCTTAATAGGATTCTATTAGTCCTTTGAATAAGCCCTTGATGCAATCTCAGAGAGGTGTATATATAGCTCAACAAACCCTTCAAATTTTAAAAAATGGAAAGCTTCAGATGATGACAAACATTAATTCTGTTGAGAAAACAATGCTTAAATGAGCCTTAGATTGATGCTTCCAGAAGTCTGAAATCAAGTCCCAATGTGCCACTATAGAGACTACAGATCCAAGGCTGCTAAAAATCCAAATCTTCAAGGCCTTGACAATGTTATAAAATTAGGCTTGAAAATTTTATAAAATTAGTCTTGACAATGTACAAGACTTGCAATGAAGAGTTAAACTTTATCAATGTCAAACCTTTTCAGTGAAATGTTCTTCTATGACCAATTTGTTTTTTAGAATTACCATACCAATAGTAAAATTCTTGCACCTGCTTCAAAACATGATTATAGTAATCATTTCCTTAATAATATTTTATTAGTCCTTTAAATAATCCATTGATGCAATCTCAGATAGTTTTAGATATAGCTCAAAAAACCCTTCAAATTGTTAGGGTCCCGTGATTTGGCTAATTGGAAAGCCAAATAATAGTGTAACATCAAACCAATCTTTGGAGCCCAAAGGACCTAGCCTTCCTGGACTCAGAGAGGGCTCTCTCTATTTGTGTAAGGGATATCTGTGTGTTTGCTTCTTGTGTTTCTATTTTTAGGCTAGTTATGAAGTAGGTGTTTGGTTTTGGTTTTTAGGTTTGTGAGGGATGAACTGATCAAAGACTAAGATAGGTAAAAAGATGTCAGATCAACTGGGCTATGGGGTCGAAAAGGTCAAGAAAGCTTCAGATGGTGATACAAGGTTGTTGAAGGGCTGATTTGATTAGAGGTAAAATGGATCTTTGGGTAAAATGGAGTGGGATGGAAACTAAATTTGTGAAGAACGAAGGATTTCAAACATAAATAGTTTAAACAACAGACATAAACATGGTATGGCTAACCATTTATCATGAGAAATGTAACTATAAACTGATCCATGCATAGAAATAAACATTCAAGCAATACATAGAGATATATGACTCTCTAACTTTAGGAAATTGCTATCAAACTTTGGGGAAATACATTTAAGACAAAAGAACAACTCAAATCACTATGAGGAAATTCCTAAGCATAGTATTTCAAGCTATTGGGAACTTTGAAGCAAGATTGCATAGTTTCAGGCAAAGGGAAAGATCATTACAAGACCTCCTTGGTTCAACAAATGAAAATCAAACAATCAAAGAAAGGTTTCAGAGGTGGAGCTATGACTAGCCATGAGTAAGTAGGGCATACCATGAATCATACTTAGCATGCATAAAAACATAAATGAAACAAGCAAACAATTTCTTTAGTTATGAAAGAGAAATCAAGGATTCATTGATATGACTAAGAAGGAAGAAAACATAGGAGCTATAAAGAAACAGGAAATTTGAGGTGCCTCCAAGGGCATATCTCAAATCTATTCTCTACTGTCTTATAGCAAGAAAGAACATGGAATTATGAATGAAAAATAACAAGCATAACAGAGAGGGACACTATACCATTTTACCAAGTCAAGGAATCCACCAACAGACCTCCTTCATCATCCAAAAACATTCAGGAAACTATCTAATGCATGAGACAAGTGTTTCTTCCAAGTTTTTATAACCATATATTACTTCTATTCATCAAGTTCAGCCTTATTTACAATGAAGTATCTTGGAATATATATGCCAAGATGAGGGAAAACCTCCTAGTGTAACTTGCAATCTCATTGGCCCATCAAAAATATCTGATTTTGTCCTTAAGGCTTTGCAAAGCCCAAGGCAAAAAATATCTCATAAAATATCTCAAAAATGCTAAAAAAGGAAAATATATTGACTTTTCATAACTAACTATGCCCAAAAATAGCTAAACGCACATTAGGAAAAGCCACTTCAGAAAAGTGTATTTTTCTCAAAAATATTTAAGAAATATATTAGTAGAAAGTCCTCTGTCTTGCGGACAACTTTTGGATGCCTTCCCTATGTCAAAATGAAGGCCGTGATGGCTCGCTAGAAATATTTGAATGTCTATTTTCTGAAAATTCTTAGTTTCCTCCAAAATTATCACTAGAAGTCTCTCAGAAACTGACCTGTGTTTAAAAACCCAAAAATAGACCTTGCTGATAAACAAGGCAGAGTGTGGAAAAAGTTAGTGTTTTTCGCCATTTTGGGGGAGAAAATCATCTTTAATTGATCTGAAAATCTTTGAGTAGATGCCCCTAAAAATATTGCATCCAATGATATAGTTTTCATACTTTGAGGATGCCCCAAACAGAAATGGTGATGCCCATGATGTTTAGCCAAAAACCCAAAAATGACAAAAAAACCAAAACTTGTTGAATTTCACCCAATTTTGGCGAGCATGACCCTTAAGGGTTTTCAGAAACACACTGTGAAGCTGAGGCCAAAATTTGGAGCTTTGAGGTGTCTTTCTTCAATTTTGGTGCCGAGTGCCTCCTTTGAGCTTCCTTGAGTTTTTCCTGTGTGGCCTTCAATTTCTGTCAGGTGAACTGATTGAGCTTCTTATAGTGCCTGGTCATCCTCCTTTGAAGGTCCAAATCTCTATTGGGCTTCTCCAACTTCTTTTCCAAGTGATCATTCACCCTCTCAAGCCATGCTTCTCAATTGTTCTCTATCTCTTGGGTGAACAAAGTAGAGAGAGGAAAATATTGGAGAAGGGAAAATTCTTCCTCCTTTTGTTTATCAAGGGCTTTCCTGTGTCCCATGGTTCTTGGCCTCTTTCTCCTAGGCCGATCTTCATCTTCACTATCACTAAACTCACCCATGAGTTTTTCCAATTTAACTTGCGCCGTGGAGGCCTCATTTTTGTATTTGATGGCCCGTGTCTCATATACCACCATGTGGACACTCATCTATTTATTTTTTGTTTACAAAAAGTGATTGAAGTTTATATCCCTCTCTAGATATATCCTCAAAGAATAAATTTTTTTTTCTCTATTGATCAAGAGAGTCTCTAGGATTTGGGCCTCATTTTCGCTGTAATCACTTTGGATTTGAATTATGTCAAAGTCCCTCTCCTTTTCATGGCTGTTTTCTTCTTTCTCCTTTCCCTTGCTTTGGGTGGCTCTCTTGGTCTTCCTCCTCTTGGGTAATTTGACAATGGCTTGCTTGGGCAATTTCCCCTTGCTTCGGAGGGCCCTAGTAACAATTGGAGTTATAGTTTTAGGCACCCTTTTCCTTGATGTTTGGGGCTTGGCCACTTTTGGAGAAGAAAGCATGGCCTCTTGACTAGGAGAGGCAGCTAGCACATGCTCTATTGGTATTTTTCCCTTGTTAATTTCCTCATCATTCTTGCCACTGTTTTGAGTTTATTCATGGATGCTTTGACTATCCTCTTACATGAATTTTTGAGGGTTGCCCTCTTTACTCTTGCCTTTGCTGTGTCTAGGACTTTGAGGCTCTGTCTCTTCAATGTTTTGGTCTTCATCTTGATCCTTTTTGCTACTGTGAGGGCTACCAATACCCTCATCAAAATGTTCAATTTCCTCATCATTTCCCTCCTCACTTTTTTGAGTTTGTTCATGGCGCTGCTTTTCGTCACTGTGCTACATATTATCACTGTGATGCTCTTCGCTTTGCTGTCCTTATTCATCATGTTGTTCTTCCCATTGCTGCCCTTCCTCATCATGCTATTCCTCCTCTTCATCATGTTGTTGTTCATCATGTGCTTCTTCCCCTCCATGCTCTTCTTCTTGTTCAATTACGGGAAATTTGAGCTTCTTAGGAATGGGATTTCTTAAAGAAGGTGAAGGATGGTGAGTGGAAGGTGAAGGGGATGCATGGAATGAAGGAACAGTGGCAAAATCTGGATGTGCAATGAAAGTGTCCCAAGAGATTTCCTTCTTCTCAAGCTAATGAAGAATGACAACCTTGATGAGGGAATGATGGAAGAGGAAAGCTGGCTGCTGAGAAGGAGGTTTCTTCTGAACATTAGAGGCCATTTTTTCAATACTTTTATGGAGGAAGAAGGGGAGATTTAACAATTTGGCTCTTGTGAAATGCATGAGCAACTAGACATGGTAGGCATAGACCCGAGAGAATCTTCCCTCGCATGTGAAATATTTCATGATTTCTTCATGAGGGAAGCATAACTTGTCAACAGATATGAGAAAGGAAAAATGGATGGACATGTATCTCTATGCTTAGGCTTCAAAAAGGGTTTGTATTGTTCTGATTCCAGGTGGCTCTGTTTGAACCACTTCTCTCCAACATAAGGGATTTTGGTGGCCTTGGAAATGGATCTGGGAGAAAACTTGAAATCCAAGCTTGCCATCTGAAAGTGTTTCCCTTGAAATCTCAAAGCACAAAGATGTGTCCAGGAGGAATAGCTTTTCACCTCCTGTACCCTTTGACAAAACTCTAGACATCCAACCTCATGAAAGTTAAATAGGACTGATGGATGAGCATATACCTCTTTAGTTGAGATAGGTTCAAATCTCCTATGAAGGCCACTTTTACTGTCTTTCATGGGAGGCATTTTGTTTTGGATACTTTTTGCAAAAACAAGTTGTCTCAAATGGCCCTTGAAATGTTTTCTCAACCACACCCCTGTCCTCCTTATAAGTCACTCTTTAATCATCTTTGATGCCAAACAACAAGTATTTTTGAAATGAACAAAATAAACTTATCATTGTGCTTGGGAAAATAACTCTGAAAAGATGTGTTTATGGTTTATTGGTGAAGAAAGAACATCTTGTGTTTTGACAAAAACACTTTTTCCTCCAAAAACCTTTCTTTTGTTGTTTACTATTCTTCACAAAGTAAAATAAAACACCCTCCAACTGATTTAAAAGACCTTCACAACATACTCTATTTTTTTGGAACTATGGAGGCTGCACAAGGTTTCAATGTTTCATCATACAGAGAGGATACCTTAAAATGACAAGCTTTCACCTTATAAACATTGTTTTCACCTTTTATTTTGTAGACAGGGGTTGTTTTTGTTTTTCCATTATTAGGACACCTTACAGCAACTCAAAACCTCTACGACTCTGCTTATCTGTCTTCTAATTAGTGTATGGTTTATCACTGTTCTTAAAGCTTTTAAGGTCCTTTAAGATTGATAAAAACACACCCTAACTATCACTGTAATGGTGTGTGACAATCATAGCAACAGAAACCTTTGAGTTTGCTAAAAAACCATGCCCTCTAATCACTGCCTCTCTCTGGTGCTTTTTAATTGACAAACTACCCTTAAGGCCATTGTTAAGACACTGTCCAAGTTAATTTGAGACCTCCAAACATAAGAAAATTTTATTTAGCTTTGAAAAGAACTCTATCTCCTTAACGCTGCCTATCTCATGGTTTTTATATGATGAAGTGGTTATAAGACAACTGTTTCTTCTCAAGGAAAAACATAGCAAAACAGCCCTTTCAAAAATTGAAATTTACCATGAGGTGATGAAAAATACCTCAAAGATTTTTCACGATTGGTTGATCGTTTGGGGAGCTTTTAGAGCTTCTTAGAAGGTGAAAGGAGGAGCGACGATTTCACTGGAGAGGGCACCGGGCAATGAAAGGCAGTTGATTTTTCCTTGGGCGGTGGGTGAACGGCACTACAGGCGCACTGCGCACCACTGTTAAAAACCTTTGCAACATTGCTCACAGGTGCGCTGCGCGCTTTTCCAGGCATGCTGCGTAAGCTTTAAACCTTGAAAAATATGAAATTTACTTGAAATATATTTTTTCTCTAGTGAGTAGCCAATAGACACTTGTCTCATGGGTTTGAAAATGTATCATAGTCTTTTAAACGGTCTTCCCACCTCTTTTCAAAAGTCAAAAAGTCACAACATCGTCGTAGTTGCTTTTGTGAGGGTTTGGAGTTTAAGAAGGCCCCCTTTTGTCACATAAACAAATTAAATCACCTTTTAACATTACAAAGGCCCATATTTCGATTTTAAATGTTGTGGAGGCTACTTTTGAATGGCACCATAGTCATGGCTCCTTTTTACTGCTTTTTCACTGTTTCTCATTAAAGAAGAAACTCCGTCACTGTTTCCCTATTTCTGACCTTTAAAGGAAAAACCTTGCTCAAAGACATATCAATGATTTCTGAGGCATCCTTTGCCATATCTTGGAAGGAGATAAATCACCACTCTAAAACTTACTTTGAAAATTTCTGCTCTCCTGGTGTTTTGATGATAATCATGCCCACTATGAAGTTAATCAAAATGTCAAGTGCTCTTTGAGATTTTCTTTTGACTGTGGGTGAAGAACGTCATTTGTACTCCCCAGATTTTACCTATATCTGTTTATCAAGGAAAAAATGCCTTTAGAGACCCTTGGGACTCATATGCAACAACAAGGTTTTTTTCACATTTCCATAAAGAGGCCTTTGACTGTGATAGTGATATGGCTTGATTGTTTGAATATTGTCTTGAATTTGAATCATGGTGTCATATCCCTTTCTTCACATTGATGAGCCTGTCCAAGATTTCTTCACTTTAGCTTTAGATTACCTTTGAAGGAGATCTCTGATAGAAGAAAAACCAAACCTCTTTGATTATCATAGTACCACTAGTTTCCCTCTGTTTTTAACACCATTTTTCTGTTCATAAGCCTTCAGTTGCTTTCTACCAATTTTAACTCTATCTTTCAAATAGTGAAACCATGTAAGCACCCCTTGAAAATACCACTGCTATGTTAGTGGTTTCATCTATTGGAGAGAAAAGTGTTAAAACAAGTTTTTAGGCATTTTGCAGTCGTCTTAGCTTTGTGCCCTTTTGAATGAGGGTACACCTATGTTCTTGTCCCTCTGCTTGTTAAATGAAGGAGGCCAGCATAATATTCCCAGCCATATTCTTTTAAATGAAGGAGGTTTTCAACCAATGACCTGAACATCTGCTCATATTTGGTGGAGGTTTTACACAGTCATCCAACCCTCTACTCATGTTTGGAGGAGGTTTTACACAATGATGCTATTTCATCGCTTTGTCCAACTGTGTCATCTTTCCTTGTAGTGCCTATTAACAGTTAAGTAAATAAAAGTGACAAATTGACAATATGCCATGAGGGAAATCCTCTGAGATATGTAATCTTGTTGTTAAAATACCCTTATAAATTTTTAGACATCAGAAGCAACCTGTCCTATATCTGCAGAGTATTATTTGCTAGTCATTAGTCACTAACCTTTTTGGCTGTGTTTTCTTGAGTTCACTAAATTACCTTTCTGACTAGTACCTACATCCCAGGCTCAAAACAACATGAGAAGTAGTTGTCTTCTCATGTCAATTTTAATAATGTCTTCTGGAACACTAGTACACTTATGCTTTTGAAAAAGACATTGAAACACTGTAAATCCACCTAATGTTTAGTTTGACTTGTGGCATATGCACTGCTGAGACATCAAGGCTTGTTAGTGGCGCGACCTAAGGGTGTATCAAGCTTTATTTGCAGAATAAGGAGGTAAAATATGATTGGTTGGTTTTATATAGAGGTTATTTTGGCTTAGGACAGTTTGCTAAGGGAAGATCGCCTAAAGTGCCACTACCTAACTTAGGGGAGACTTTTGACAGATTTGAAGTATTCTCTTTGGAGCTGATGGACAAGTTTGTATGGCTGAGACTAGATCGGCCTTGAAAATTAGGTTTTTCTCATCATAGGTTGATTTAAAAAGGTAGGAGGGAAAAATTTTTATGGTTGTTTTCTAGCTGACAAAATTGACAAATTCGAGATCAGCTCCTAGAAAACTTGGCTTTAACAACTAGTCATCATCAATAGGTGAAAAATATTGATGACTAACAGTGGCTCCATTTGGGGAGGGCAGCTCCTTTTCAGGAGGTGTCCAGAATTTCAGATCTTGGTTCTTTGAAGACCAGTTCCTTTATCCATTGGCGCAAATTTCTTTCTTCCGTGATGCTATTTCTGAAAATTGACAACATAATTAGCATCAAAGACATTTCTACTCACCCCACTATATTTCCTAACATTTTTTCTTCTTTTGGGTGCATTTGGACTAGCGACCCTTTGACATAACATTTTTGAAAAATGACACTATCTAATTCTACACTTATACCGGACGGGAGTTCAGATTAAGCTAATGAACTCTTTTGTTTCTCTACCTATGCTAGATCGACTGTGAAGGTTAATCTGTTCGACAGGATTTTATTCTCTAATCTAAAACATGAAATTGAAAAATGTCCAAATCAAGATTAGACAGTCTGATTTTTCATGTACTTGTGGCATGAAAGACAAGCTGCACAAAAATATTATTTTTCATAAAATGAAATCTAGAAAATCAGGGCTAGGATACATAGTTTTTTTTTCATCCCTGCTTTCCTATTTGTTTCTGTTCTGGGCATGTGGAACCAGTATCTTTTCCTAATCTACTTTCTTTGATAAGTCAATCTTACACAATGTTGACTAACTTTTCCTCTCACTAACTTATCAGCAAATAAATTTAAAACATGTTCAGTTATGATCAGGCTAGATAACTGAAGAAGACATTTGAGCACTAGTAGCAGCATTTAGACTCGTGCACTTTCAGAATGACTATTTTTTGAACATGGGGCTTTCTTTCTATTTTGAAACTACCCTCTTTTTCTATTTTTCTATTGTTTTTGAATTTTCTGTTTTATTTATTTATTTTTCAAACAATGGTATATACAATGATTGAAAAATGTTTTAAAATTGGAACTCTTGACAAAAATAATGCTTTAATGTCATGCCATTCATACGACCTCCAAAAGTTTCAGTCCCATTAAGTTCTTGTAGGAAAAAGGCATTGTTTGCGCTAACTGACTTGATGATGAAATGCCCCTTCCATAAGTTTTCAAACTTGCCATGTTTACCTTTGTCTTCTCTTCTAGAATCCTATTTTAGCACTTTTTCCCCAATCTAAAAATCATTTTCCTTGGTCGTTCTATCAAAAATCTATTTTATTTTGTCTTGTACGAATTGAGCCATTTGGTAAACTTCTTCTCTTGTTTTCTGTAAATGGATAATCTGATTTACCCTTTTTTGCATGTCATTTTCTTCTATTTCAACTTCTTGCAATAGCTCCATTACTAGAACCCCTAAAGATGTTAGGAAAATGGCATCCATGCCATATACTGGTTGGTAGGGAGACATACCTATTGATTTTTTGGTGGTTAGTCTATCAGCCCATAGTGCGTGTACTAGTTTTCCATGCCATGCTTTTTTATTTTGTTCAAGAAGTTTCTTTATGATGTTGACTAGGCTTTTGTTAGAGGACTCAGCTAAACCATTATCTTGAGGGTAATAAGTTGTGGAATGTCCTAATGAAATGTGATATTTGTAACAGAAGTTGACCATTCTTTTGGAGGAAAAGGCAGCAACGTTATTCGTAATGATCTTTCTAGGACAACCGAATGTAGATACGATGTTGGTTTATAGTAACTTAATAATGACTAAATCGGTGGTGTTCCTAGACGATATGGCTTCTATCCATTTGGTAAAGTAATCAGTGGCTGTGAGGATCCATTTATGTTGAGCAGACGAAGAAGGGTGAATTTCCCTAATAAAATATAGACCCCATTGCTAGAAAGGTCCTTCAACTATAATGGGATGTAAGGGCAAAGGTAAAAGTTTTTTCTTGCCATCAAAAAATTTGCACTTATGGCATGTCATAACTAGTTTGTGAGTGTCAGGAAATAAGGTAGGCCAATAATAAGCAGCTCTAAGGATTTTTTTCGCTGTGGTTTTCCAGTAGAGATGACCTTCACATTCCCCTTCATGCATTTCGTGCATAATTTTTTCTGCGTCATACTCAAAAAAACATTTAAGCAACATACCAATGGGATTTTTCCAATACAGAACTCTATCTATAATGCAAAACTTTAGATATTTTTATTTAAGGAATCTTTCTTTTGTTTTTGATAAAGTCAGAGGAGCATTTAGATAAAATAACACATAAAGAATATCTGCATACGAAAGTGAATTTAAAAACACTTGTTCAACATGAGGTACTATGCATTCTTCCTGTTCTTCTAAGGTGTCAACCAAATTTATATCTAATGCTTGGAGGTTAGTTTCAGCCATTAGTCTTGCAATTCCTTGTCCTTTAACCAGTTTGGTGGGTCGGATTTCTAAGTCATATTCTAAGATGATAGTGATCCATTTTCCACGTTTACCATTGGGATCTTGGTTTAATATCTATTTGACGATGACGTTAGGAACAAAAGCAATGATATGAGAATGCAAGATGTAAACTCAGAAATATTTCAATGCTTTTACCAATGTGAATGCATGTTTTTCCATGATGTTATATTTCAAGGGAGCATCTCTTAGGGATTTGCTAAAAAAGGCTATGGGCTATTCTTGCCCTACTGTGTTCTTTTGTAACAACATAGCAGCTATCGTCTCTTCCGAGGCAAATAAAAAAATGTAAAAATCTTTGGTGAAATCAAGACTTATCAGTACAGGTGTTTCAGTTAGGGATTTTTTAACTATTTCAAAAGATTATTTTCCTTCCGTAGTCCATTTAACCCCAACCTATTTTTTCAACATGTTTGTGATATCTCTCAAAAGTTTGGCAAGATTTGGGATGAATCTTCTTAAGAAATTAATCTTTCCGATAAAGGATTGTAGCACCTTTATGTTTCTAGGGTGATTTATTTGTAATATGCCTTCAATTATGTGGGGGTCTATTTTTATTCCTTCTTCCGAAATGATGTGACCTAGGAGTTTTCCTTCTTTGAGACCGAAAAGTGTTTTCTTGGGGTTTAGGGATAAACCATATTTTCTACATTTGTTAAAAACCTTTCTTAAGTGAACCAGGTGCTCTTCATCTGATTTGGAATATACTGTGATATCGTCGAGATATATGACTATGAAATAACCTATGTCTTCTGAGAAGGCTATGTCCATGGCTCTTTGGAATGTGGCACCAACATTCATCAATCCAAAAGGCATTTTAACGTACATGAAAGTGCCCCAAGGTGTGGTGAAAGCAGTTTTGTGTTGATCAGTGGGGTAAACCAGCACTTCGTTGTAACTAGAGAAACCATAAAGTAATGAGATCGTTTTAGCACCTACTACCTTTTGAAGTATGTGGTCCATTTTAGGCAATGGATAGTTGTCTTTTAGATAGGCTCTATTTAGGTTTTGGAAATCAATACAAAGTTTGATCTGACCAGTTTTTTTCCTAACTGATACTAGATTTGAAACCCACTCAGAGTACCTGAGGGACACTATTATCCTGGCATCATACATATTTTTTATTTCCTTTTCAACCAAAGGTAGTAATACTGGGTTTATTCTTCTTAACTTCTGTTTGAAAGGCTTCTAGTTTTCTTTGAGGGGAATCTTATGTTGAATGATGCTTGTGTCATAGGATTTGAAATCTTGGTATCCCCATGCAAACACATCTTTATATTATTTAAACAGCTTGATGTACTTATGTTTTATGTGAGGAGGGAGGGTTTTGGATAGTTTGATCTTTCTTAGTTATTCTGGGCTTCCTATGTTATATTCTTCTATGTCAACCTCGGTAGATTCCATTTTTGGATTTTTGGCCACATCGTTAAAATCAAACAATTCCTCTAAAGGCTCAAGCCCTCTGGGTATGGTGTCATTTTCACAGTGTAAGAGTTCAAGTTCTCTTCGGTCTATTTCCTCTCCTATCTCAGTTCCATATGAATGATTTACCAAGTTTAGATCTGTCCAAGAAGGTAAATTTGGCTCTTGATCTTCATTTTCTGAGTCTATTTTGGTTATTTCAAAATCATTCCTAGATTGTAAAAAATCATCAATTTGATCGTCATCTTTGAATATTTGCCAATGGTCAAGATTGTTTGCTACTATAGGGAAATGTTTGACGTGAATACTGTATTTCTCATTTAGACATGGTATTTGGCCATTTCTTGCAGCAAAGGTGAGCTCATTGGCTAGGCTATTTTGAACCCTAGGAATATAAGTGAGTTCATATTTTTCGAAGGTTTTGAGGATGTCTAAATTTGCATTCCTGTATTCTCTTATTCTCGGGTTTTTTGCTGAGTATTCACCTTTGATTTGTCTAATTACAAGTTTTGAATCTCCCTGGGCTGTTATTTTCTTAGCGCCTAAGTGCTTAAGTATGTGCAGGCCAAGGAGAAGGGCTTCATATTCCACAATGTTATTAGTACATTGGAATTGTAATCTGAAAGAATGACCTTCATTAGTATTGTGCATCCAGACACCGGCCCCTGAACCAGTTTTGCCACAAGAACCGCCAAAGCTTACACTCCAAACAGTCTCTTTTTCATACCTGATACGAAGTTGTTTTCTAGGTTTCTTGGAGCTTTGGTCATTAGTTTCTTTATTTGTGGATGGGAAGTGTTGTTGTGACGGTTTGAGATCCTCTTCATTTTCTTTTATCTACTTACTTATATCAATTTCATTGTATAAGATAAAATAATCCAAATCAGAGTGAACAGAATAAATGGGAGTGTTGTTTGGCCTATCCTGGTTGCTAACCATGTATTTCATGCGAGTTTCTTGGTACAACCTCGTATTTTGGTTGAAAACTAGGATGGTAATGAATGACATATCCATTTGAAGGTTACCTTGTATTTTGGCAGCCCATGATCTTAATAACAACATTCCATACTTAGGAGGAATATCGGCCACTACCATGTCCATGAATAGGTTTTTCACTACTAATTTTGTTAAGGAAAAACCCAGGTTATTTATTAGGCCAAAGCATCTGACCCCACTTGAATCAAATGAGTACAGGTCTTTGTAAGGTTTAGTTACCTCTAGACCCAGATTCTCCATGACTGCTTTAGGCATGAGGTTATGGGAGGCACCAGAATCTAACATGGCGTTATGTAATATCTTATCCTGGATGTTCAAGCTTACATGGAAAGGGGAAACAATTCCTTCTTGGTATTCACCTTCTATTTCGGGACTGAATAACAGCTTGATTTTGTCATCCATCAGATTTAAAGTGTCTGCCTCATTTCCTATGTTAAAAACTTTGGAGATTTGAGATCTATACCTATCTATAGTTATTAGTTCAGTAAGGGGTATGGTTATTTTTATTTTGGAAATTTCCCCTTCAAAACTAAATGGTGCTTGCAGTTTGGATAGGTTTGTTTCAGTTTTTTCAGCCATGATTTTATCTATGTTCTTAATTTGTTGACTTTGGTTTTGGATTTTTTTTGTCACAGACATCTCGGGAATCTTGGTGGAGGTACTAGGAGAATCTGAGCCAAAACTTGTCTGAATAGCTTTATATTTGTTTTGGTCAGTTTTCTTGACCACGATTTTGTTGCTATCCACTGCTTTTTTAAGGATGTTTTTAGGGGTTTTAGTAACAACAGTGTCTGTGGTTACCTCTCTTTGAGTTGTCTTGGTTTTTTCTACTGCTGAGATCATACTGTCTGCGAGCTTCTATTATGGCATTCTAAAACTCTATAGCAGGATCTTCGGGATCTTCATAGTTGGTTTCATTTTGGTTCAGAGAGAAGAAAGCTTGTTCTTCTTCTATGAGGTAAACGTCACTCTCATTATCGGAACCTATAAGGTTCAAATGATTTTCATCAATGGGCTCTGTATCCCTCTCATCCTCATCAACATAGTTTTTGTTAAAGGATTTCCTACTTTCTTGGTCAGTTTCTTTTGTCTTGTTTTGAGGCTGTTCTCTCCTAAAGTTTTGGTTCTGGTTTCTGTTTGGAGGGTTTGGCTGATTGTCCCTAAGAGGTATCTTTTCACTCATTTTTCCCACATTTTCACCATGGTTTTAACCAGCCCATCTATTCTAGGGTCTAAGCCAGATACTGAAGGGGAAACTTCATCATGGTATTTGACCTTCTTCTCTGATTTCATCCTAGTTCTCTTTTCAGCTAAATTGGCTTCTGCATTTATGGCCACATTTTTCATTTCCTCTAAGGTAGGGGGGTCCTTGTCTCTTAGTTGATAAGTCATGTCTGGGTCAAAGCCTTCGGGAAACTTTGCTAAGGCTAAGCCAAGTGGAGGTTTGAAGTGAGGCAGGAGGGCATTATAAGCATTATTGAACCTAATGGAGTATCCCTGGACACTTTCCCCATTTTCCCTTTTTATATTGTTATATTATGACAGGATTTGAATGGGGTTCTTTCTAATTTCCCACTTATTTATGAAGGTTTGGTAGAGTTCTGGGAGATCGTGGATGTTGTTTGGAGTTAAGCTCTTAAACCATTTTTTGGGTTCTCTTCCCAGGCTTTGGGTGAACATCCTCATTCTGATGGTCTCGTCCTCTATTTCCATTTATTCAAAGGCATTTCTAATTCTATCTACATTTTGTTGAGCAGTAGTAGGCTCAACTCTGGTAAAGTGCGGGATTTTGGATTAATAGTCATTTTGTAAAGGAGCCAAAGGGTGTGGCAACACCAAAGGTGCATACCAAGCTGCCATGGTGGGAGCTAATGGATGGTGTAGAAAATGAGGGCTTGTAGGATGGGTGTGGCAAATGTACTTGGGCTAGTGATCTGATTTTCAGCAGATCTGGGGTGGTAGGAGCCAAAGTGATGGAGAAACTGAAATTTAGGAGGTGTAGTAGGTGAGGCTTCTCTACTAGGACTCTGTGGCAGATCTAGGGGCTCAAGATCGTCAAAGTTTACCTTAATTTGTGACTTGCTTCTAAAAAGGATTTTTGCTGATTTTAAGTCAAATGGGGAATCCTGCAAGGATGTGAGGTGTTTGGGTACTGATCTTGCTTTACGGATGGACCTATCGGTAGCTAAATTGCCAGTTTCGGAAGCTTGCGACAGAATATTCTCTGGGTCATCTACTATGATAGGGGGATTTGGGTCAGGATGAGATCTAGTATATATTCTTTGTGAAGCCAAATTTCAAATTCAGAGTTTAGAGAGGATAGAGTTTATGGTTGTTTTGGATGAATGGCCTCTCTCGGGGTTTTTCTATTGTGAAGGATGGTCAAAACAAAAAATGAGGTCTAGTGGAGTCACCAGGTGGATTTCTTTGAGAACTATGGTCCACCACCAAAACTATCAAAGATGCTTTCAGAAAAAAGATTTTTCTAGCAAACTTTGAGGTGAGGGCATGCAAGAAAGTGTTACTACTTGGTTTCAACAGTTTGTTAGGATGTTTGGACAAGCTAATAGTTCTATTTTCAAGTTTATTTCTATTCATCTCCTATGTTTAGGTGAAGTTTTCTGAATCACTAAGTTTTACTTAGTTTGTCAATGATCACAGATTTTGCACCATAAGTTTTAAGTTTTGGGAAGGATAAGTCAACATAGAAAGTATGGTTTATGAATTTTTTGTTTTTTATGGAGTTTTTAGGCCTACTGGAGGCTAGTGGAGTCGCCAGGTGGAACTTGGTTTTTTTTGTAGAGATGTAGCTATGGTCCACCACCAATAACTATGGAAAAGCCAATATGGGAATGTTTTGGGGTTTTCTAAGTTTTTTTGTAGCCTATGAGGTTTGGAAGAGTTTCCTATAACTGAATCATCATTTTTCTAAGATGGTGAAAGAGCTAGCTTATACTCTTCAAACAACACTTAAGTTTTATAATTTTGATTGAGACTTCGGGAGTTACTAAGGAGTACTTAGATTGTCACTAACTCGGAAGGTCCCACCGTGATCACCACTATGTTAGTGAGCGGTCAGATAAGTCAATCAGATAGTATTCCTACGGCTGCTGAAATGTGTAGGAAATCTAAGTTTGTTTGTTACTCAGAGTCCCACCATGATCGCCATTATGTTAGGGTGGTGATGAGGTGGCTAAATGGCAACTGTGCTTAGTTCACAAAGGGGCTTTCCATGAGTCTTGAATGGTATTCAGATTAAAATTATCTTAGAAAAGTCCCACTATGATCGCCATTATGTTAGGGTCCCCTGATTTGGTTGATTGGCAAGCCAAATGACAGTGTAACATCAAACCAATCTTTGGAGCCAAAGGAACTAGCCTTCCTGGACTCAGAGAGGGCTCTCTCTATTTGTGTAAGGGATATCTGTGTGTTTGCTTCTTGTGTTTCTGATTTTAGGCTAGTTATGAAGTAGGTGTTTGGTTTTGGTTTTTAGGTTTCTGAGGGATGAACTGATCAAAGACTAAGATAGGAAAAAATATGTCAGATCAACTGGGCTATGGGGTCGAAAAGGTCAAGAAAGCTTCAGATGGTGATACAAGGTTGTTAAAGGGCCGATTTGATTAGAGGTAAAATGGATCTTTGGGTAAAATGGAGTGGGATGGACACTAAATTTGTGAAGAACAAATTATTTCAAACATAAATAGTTTAAATAGCTGACATAAACATGGTAGGGCTAACCATTAATCATGAGAAATGTAACTATAGACTGATCCATGCATATAAATAAACATTCAAGAAATACATAGAGATATATGACTCTTTAAATTTAGGAAATTGCTATCCTACTTTGGGGAAATACATTTAAGACAAACAAACAACTCAAATCACTATGATGAAATTCCTAAGCATAGTATTTCAAGCTATTGGAAACTTTGAAACAAGATTGCATAGTTTTAGGCATAGGGAAAGAGTAGTACAAGACCTCCTTGGTTCAACAAATGACAATCAAACAATCAAAGAAAGGTTTCAGATGTGGAGCTATGACTAGCCATGAGTAAGTAGGGCATACTGTGAATCATAATTAGCATGCATAAAACCATAAATGAAACAAGAAAACAATTCCTTCAGTTAACAAAGAGCAATCAAGGATTATTTGATATGACTAAGAAGGAAGAAAACATAGAAGCTATAAAGAAACAGGAAATTTGAGGTGCCTCCAAAGGCATGTCTCAAATCTATTCTCTATTGTCTTATAACAAGCAATAACATGGAATTATGAATGAAAACTAAGCATAACAGAGAGGGACACTATACCATTTTACCAAGTCAAGGAATCCAACAACAAACCTCCTTCATCATCCAAAAACATTCAAGAAACTATCCAATGCAGGAGACAAGTGTGTCTTCCAAGCTTGTATAGCCATATATTGCTTCTATTCATCAAGTTCAACCTTATTTACAATGAATTCTCTTCGAATATATAGGCCAAGATGAGGGAAAACCTCCTAGTGCAACTTGCAATCTCATTGGCCATCAAAAATATATGATTTTGTCCTTTAGGCTTTGCAAAGCCCAAGGCACAAAATATCTCAAAAATGCTAAAAAAGGAAAACATATTGACTTTTCATAACTAACTATGCCCAAAAATATCTAAACGCACATTAGGAAAAGCCACTTTAGAAAAGTGTATTTTTCTCAAAAATACTTAAGAAATATATCACCAGAAAGTCCTCTGTCTTGCGGACAGCTTTTGGATGCGTTCCTAATGTCAAAATGAGGCCCATGATAGCTCGTTGGAAAGATATAAATGTCTATTTTCTGAAACTTCTTAGTTTCCACCAAAATGATCACTAAAAGTCTCTCAAAAACTGACCTGTGTGTAAAAACCAAAAAAATAGACCTTGCTGATAAATAGGGCAGAGTGTGGAAAAAGTGAGTGTTTTTCGCCATTTTGGGGAGAAAATCATCTTCAATTGATCTAAAAATCACTGAGTATATGACCCTGAAAATATGGCATCCAATGATACCATTTTCATCCTCTGAGGATGCCCCAAACCTAAATTGAGATGCCCATTATTTTTAGCCAAAAACCCAAAAATGATAAAAAACCAAAAATTGTTGAATTTCACCCAATTTTGGCGAGCATGACCCTGAAGGGTTTTCAGAAACATACTGTGAAGCTGAGGAAAATATTTAGAGCTTTGAGGTGTCTTTCTTCAATTTTGGTTTCGGGCGCCTCCTTTGAGCTTCCTTCTGTTTTCCCTGTGTGGACTTCAATTTCTGTCGGGCGAACTGATTGAGCTTCTTATAGTGCCCGATCATCCTCCTTTGAAGGTCCAAATCTCTATTGGCCTTCTCCAAATTCTTTTCCAAGTGATCATTCATCCTCTCAAGACATGCTTCTCGATTTTTCTCTATCTCTTGGGTGAACAAAGTATAGAGAGGAAAATATTGGAGAAGGGCAACTTCTTCCTCCTTTTGTTTCTCAAGGAATTTTCTGAGTCCCATGGTTCTTGGCCTCTTTCTCCTGGGCTGATCTTCATCTTCGCTATCATCGAACTCACCCATGAGTTCTTCCAATTCAACTTGTGCTTTTGAGGCCTCCTTTTTGTATTTGATGGCCCATGTCTCATACACTACCATGTGGACACTCATCTGTTTATTTTGTGTTTGCAAAAAGTGATTGAAGTTTCTATCCCTCTCTAGATCTATCCTCAAAGCATCAATTTTTTTTTCTCTCTTGATCAAGAGAGTCTCTAGGATTCATGCCTCATTGTTTCTATCATCACTTTGGATTTGAATTATGTCAAAGTCCCTCGCCTTTTCATGGCTACTGTCTTCTTTCTCCATTCCCTTGGTTTGGGTGGCTCTCTTGGTCTTCCTCCTCTTGGGTAATTCGAAAATGGGCTGAATGGGAAATTTCCCCTTGCTTTGAAGGGCCCTAGTAACATTTGGATTTATAGTTTTAGGCACCCTTTTCCTTAATGTCTGGGACTTGGCCACTTTTGGAGAAGAAAGCATGGCCTCTTGCCTAGGAGAGGCAGCTAGCACATGCTCTATTTGCTCTTTGCCCTTGTTACTTTCCTCATCATCCTTGCCACTGTTTTGAGTTTCTTCATGGATGCTTTGACTATCCTCTTGCATGAATTTTTCAAGGCTTCCCTCTTTCCTCTTGCCTTTGTTGTCTCTAGGAATTTGAGGCTCTATCTCTTCAATGTTTTGGGCTTCATATTCATCCTTTTTTTTGTTGTGAGGGCTACTAATACCCTCATCAAAATGTTCAATTTTCTCATCATTTCCCTCCTCACTATTTTGAGTTTTCTCATGGCACTGGTCTTCATCACTGTGCTGCATATTATCACTGTGATGCTCTTCACTTTGCTACCTTTCTTCATCATGCTCTTCTTCCCCTTGCTGCCCTTCCTCATCATGTTTTTCCTCCTCTTCATCATGCTACTGTTCATCATGTTCTTCTTCCCCTTCATGCTCTTCTTCTTGTTCAATTATGGGAAATTTGAGCTTCTTGGGAACAGGCTTGCTTGAAGAAGGTGAAGGATGGTGAGTGGAAGGTGAAGGGGATGCATGGAATGAAGGAACAGTGGTGAAATCTGGATGTGCAATGAAAGTGTCCCAAGAGATTTCCTTCTTCTCAAGCTGATGAAGAATGACAACCTTGATGAGGGAATGATGGAAGAGGCAAGCTGACTGCTGAGAAGGAGCTTTATTCTGAATAGTGGAGGCCATTTTTTCAATACTTCTATGGAGGAAGAAGGGGAGATTTAACAATTTGGCTCTTGTGAAATGCATGAGAAACCGGACATGGTAAACATAGACCTGGGAGAATCTTCCCTCGTATGTGAAATATTTCATGATTATCTTCATGAGGGGAGCATAGCTTGTCAATAGATATGAGAAAGGAAAAATGGATGGACATGTATCTCTATGCTCAGGCTTCGAAAAGGGTTTGTATTGTTCTGAGTCCAGGTGGCATTTTTTGAACCACTTCTTTTCGACATAAGGGATTTTGGTGGCCTTGGAAATGGATCTAGGAGAAAACTTGAAATCCAAGCCTACCAGATGAAGGTGTTTCCCTTGAAATCTCAAAGCATAAATATGTGTCGAGGGGGAATAGCTTTTCACCTCCTACACCCTTTGACAAAACTCTAGTCATCCAACCTCATGAAATTTAAACAGGACTGATGGATGAGAATTTACCTCTTCAGGATAAATAGGTTCAAATATCCTATGAAGGCCACTTCTACTGTCTTGCCTGGGAGGAATTTTTTTTTGGATACTTTTTGCAAAAACAAGCTGTCTCAAATGGCCCTTGAAATTTTTTCTCAACGACACCCCTGTCCTCCTTATAAGTCACTGTTTAATCCTCTTTGATGCCAAAGAACAAGTATTTGTCAAATGAAACAAAATCAACTTATCACTGTGCTTGGGAAAATTACTCTAAAAATATGTTTTTATGGTTTATTGGTGAAGAAAGAACATCTTGTGTTTTGACAAAAACATCTTTTCCTCCAAACACCTTTCTTTTCTTGTTCACTGTTCTTCACAAAATAAAACAAAACACCCTCCAACTGATTTAAAAAACCTTCACAACATACTCGATTTTTTTGGAACTATGGAGGCTGCACAAGGTTTCACTATTTCATCATATAGAGAGGATACCTTAAAATGACAAGCTTTCACCTTATAAACATTGTTTTCACCTTTGATTTTGTAGATAGGGGTTTTTTTTGTTTTACCATTGTTAGGACATCTTAGAGCAACTCGAAACCTCTACAAATTTGCTTATCTGTCTTGTAATTAGTGTATGGTTTATCACTGTTCTTAAAGCTTTTAAGGTCCTTTAAGACTGATAAAAACACACCCTACCTATCACTATAATGGTGTGTGACAATTAGAGCAACAAAAACCTTTGAGTTTTCTCAAAAACACTACCCTCTAATCACTGCCTCTCTCTGGTGCTTTTTAATTGACAAACTGCCCTTCAGGCCACTATTAAGACACTGTCCAAGTTAATTTGAGACCTCCAAACATAAGAAAAGTTTCTTCAGGTTTGACAAGGACTCTGTCTCCTTAAAAATTCCTATCTTATGGTTTTTATATGATGAATTGGTTTTAAGACAGTTGTTTCTTCTCAGGGAAAACCATAGAAAAACAACCCTTTCAAAAATCGAAATTTACCATGAGGTGATGAAAAATTCCTCAAAGATTTTTCACGAGCCTTGGTTGATCATTTGGGGAGCTTTTACAGCTTCTTAGAAGGTGAAAGGAGGAGCGGTGCTTTCACTGCAGAGGGTTCCGCACAATGAAAGGCAATTGGGTCGGCCTTGGGCGGTGGGTGAACAACACTATAGGCGTGCCGCGTAGCTGTTGAAAACCTTTGCAACTTCGCTCACAAGCGCGCCGCACGCTTTTCCATGCATGCCGCGCAAGCTTTAAGCCTTTAAAAATCTAAAATTTGCTCGAAATCTTTTTTTTCTCCAGTGAGCATCCAATAGACACTTGTCTCGTGCGTTTGAAAATGTATAATAGGCTTTTAAACACTCTTCCCACCTCTTTTCAAAAGTCAAAAAGTCACAACATCATCGTAGTTGCTTTTGTGAGGGTTTGGAGTTTAAGAAGGCCCCCTTTTGTCATATAAAAAACTTAAATCACCTTTTAACATTAAAAAGGCCAATATTTCAATTTTAAATGCTGTGGAGGCTTCTTTTGAATGGCACCATAGTCATGGCTCCTTTTTACTGCTTTTTCATTGTTTTTCATTAAAGAATAAACTTTGTCACTGTTTGCCTATTTATGACCTTTAAAGGAAAAACCTTGCTCAAAGACATATGAATGATTTCTGAGGCATCCTTTGCCATATCTTGGAAGGAGATAAATCACCTCTCTAAAACTTACGTTTGACAATTTCTGCTCTCCTGGTGTTTTGATGATAATCATGCCCACTGTGAAGTTAATAAAATTGTCAGGTGCTCTTTGAGATTTTCTTTTGACTGTGGGTGAAGAACCTCATTTTTACTCCCTAGATTTTACCTATATCTATTTATCAAGGGAAAAAGACCTTTAGAGACCCTTGGGACTCATATGCAACAACAAGTTTTTTTTCACATGTCCATAAAGAGGCCTTTGACTGTGATAGTGATATGGCTTGATTCTCTGAATATTGTCTTGAATTTCAATCATGGTGTCATATCCCTTTCTTCACATTAATGAGCCTGTCCAAGCTTTGTTCACTTTATCTTCAGATTACCTTTGAAGGAGATCTCTGATAGAAGAAAAACCAAACCTCTTTGATTATCATAGTACCACTACTTTCCCTCTGTTTTTAACGCCATTTTTCTATTCATAAGCCTTCAATTTCTTTCTACTGATTTTAACTCTATCTTTCAAATAGTGAAACCATGTAAGCACCCCTTGAAAATACCATTGTTGTGTTATTGGTTTCATCTATTGGAGAGAAAAGTGTTAAAATAAGTTTTTAGGTAGTTTGCAGCCTTGTTAGCTTTGTTCCCTTTTGAATGAGGGTACACCTCTGTTCCTGTCCCTCTGCTTGTTAAATGAAAAAGGCCAGCATAATATTCCCAACCATCTGCTTTTAAATGAAGGAGGTTTTCAACCAATGACCTAACCATCTGCTCATATTTGGAGGAGGTTTTACACAACCATCCAACCCTCTGCTCATTTTTGGAGGAGGTTTTACACAATGATGCTATTTCATCACTTTGTCCAACTGTGTCATCTTTCCTTGTAGTGCCTATTCACATTTAAGTAAATAAAAGTGACAAATTGACAATATGCCATCAGGGACATCCTTTGAGATATGTAATCCTGTTGTTAAAATACCCTTATACATCTTTAGACATCAAAACCAACCTGTCCTGTATCTGCAGAGTATTATTTGCTAGTCATTAGTCACTAACCTTTTTGGCTGTGTTTGCAGGAGTTCATTGAATTACCTTTCTGACTAGTACCTTCATCCCAGGCTCAAAACAACATGAGAAGCAACTGTATTCTCATGTCAAGTTTAATACTGTCTTCTGGAACACTGGTACACTTCTGCTTTTGAAAAATACATTGAAACACTATAAATCCACCTAATATTTAGTTTGACTTGTGGCATATGCACTGCTGAGACATCAAGGCTTGTTAGTGGTGCAACCTAAGGGTGTATCAAGCTTTATTTTCAGAATAGGGAGGTCAGCTATGACTCGTTGGTTTTAGACAGAGGTTATTTTGGGTTAGTATAGTTTGCCAAGGGAAGATCGCCTAGAGCGCCACTACCTAACCTAGGGGAGACTTTCGATAGCTTTGGAGTATTCTCTTTGGAGCTAATGGACAAGTTTGTATGACTAAGACTAGATCGGGCTTGAAAATTAGGTTTTTCTCATCACAGACTGATTTAAAAAGGTAGGAGGGAAAAATGTTTATGGGTGTTTTCTAGCTGAAAAAATTGACAAATTGGAGATCAGCTGCTAGAAAACTTGGCTTTAACAACTAGTCATCATCAATAGGTGAAAAATACTGATGACTAACACAAATTTACACAAATGGAAAGCTTCAGATGGTGATGAACCTTAATTCTATTGAAAAAACAATGCTTAAATAAGCCTTATATTTATGTTTCCAGATATATGAAATCAAGTCCCAAAGTACCACTGCATATACCACAGATCCAAGGTTTCTAAACATCCAAATATTAAAGGCAAATATTAGGCTTGACAATGTTATAAAATTAGGCTTGAAAATGTACAGGACTTGCACTGAAGAGCTAAACTCTGTCAATGTCAAAACTTTTTGGTCAAATGTTCTTCTATCACCAAATTTTACTTCAGAATTACCATACCAATAGTAAACATCTTGCAACTTCATCAAAACATGATTATAGAAATCATTTCCTTAATAGTATTTATTAGTCCTTTGAATAATCCCTTGATGCAATCTCAGAGAGTTTTACATATAGCTCAAAAAACCCTTCAAATTTGCAGAATTGGAAATATTCAGATGATGATGAACCTTAATTTTGTTGAAAAAATAATGCTTCAATGAGCCTTAGATTGATGCCGCCAGAAGTTTGAAATCAAGTCCCAAAGTGCCACTACAGAGACCACATATCCAAGGATTTTATACATCCAAATATTCAAGGCCAAAATTAGGCTTGAAAATGTTATAAAATTAGTCTTAACAGTTTACAGGACTTGCAATGAAGAGCTAATCTCTATCAATGTCAAAAAATTTTGCTCAAATGTTTTTCTATCACCAATTTTTGCTTCATAATTACCATACCAATAGTAAACTTCTTGCAACTGCTTCAAAACATGATTATAGCAATCATTTCCTTAATATGATTCTATTAGTCCGTTGAATAAGCTCTTGATGCAATCTTAGAGAGGTGTAGGTATAGCTCAACAAACCCTTCAAATTTTCACAAATGGAAAGCTTTAGATGATGATGAACCTTAATTCTGTTGAAAAAATAATACTTAAATGAGCCTTAGATTGATGCTTCCAGAAGTCTGAAATCAAGTCCCAAAGTGCCACTGCAGAGACCATAGATCCAAGGCTGATAAACATCCAAATGTTCAAGCCCACAATTAGGCTTGATAATGTTATAAAATTAGGCTTGAAAATATATAAGATCTGCAATGAAGAGCTAAACTCTGTCAATGTCAAACCTTTTTGGTCAAATGTTCTTATGTCACCAATTTCTTCTTTAGAATTACCATACCAATAGTAAACTTCTTGCAGCTACTTCAAAACATGATTATAGTAATAATTTGCTTAATAGGATTCTATTAGTCCTTTGAATAAGCCCTTGATGGAATCTCAGGGACGTGTATATATAGCTCAACAAAATCTTCAAATTTACACAAATGGAAAGCTTCAGATGACGATGAACATTATTTATGTTGAAAAAACAATGCTTAAATGAGCCTTAGATTGATGTTGCCAGAAGTTTGAAATCAAGTCCCAATGTGCTACTATAGAGACCACAGATCCAAGGATACTAAACATCCAAATCTTCAAGGCCTTCACAATGTTATAAAATTAGGCTTGAAAATGTTATAAAATTAGTCTTGACAATGTAAAGGACTTGCACTGAAGAGGTAAACTCTGTCAATGTCAAACCTTTTCGGTCAAATGTTCTTTTGTCACCAATTTTGTCTTCATAATTACCATACCAATAGTAAACTTGTTGCAGCTACTTCGAAACATGGTTATAGTAATCATTTCCTTAATATGATTCTATTAGTCCTTTGAATAAGCGCTTGATGCAATCTCAGAGAGGTGTAGATATAGCTCAAACAAAACTTTCAAATTTTCAAAAATGGAAAGCTTCAGATGATGATGAACCTTAATTATGTTGAAAAAACGTTGCTTAAATGAGCCTTATATTGATGTTGCCAGAAGTCTCAAATCAAATCCCAAAGTGCCACTACAGAGACCACAGATCCAAGGTTGCTAAACATCTAAATCTTCAAGGCCAAAATTAGGCTTGACAATGTACAAGACTTGCAATGAGGATCAAAACTCTGTCAATGTGAAACATTTTTGGTAAATTGTTATTCTGTCACCAATTTTTTCTTCAGAATTACCATACCAATAGTAAAATTCTTGCAACTTCATCAAAACATAATTATAGCAATCATTTCCTTAATAGGATTCTATTAGTCCTTTGAATAAGCCATTGATTCAATCTGAGAGAGGTGTACATATAGCTCAACAAACCCCTCAAATTTGCACAAATGGAAATCTCCAGATGATGATGAACCTTAATGTTGTTGAAAAAAAAATTTCTTAAATGAGCCTTATATTGATGCTACCATAATTTTGAAATCAAGTCCCAAAGTGCCATGGCAGAGACCATAGATCCAATGATGCTAAACATCCAAATATTCAAAGCCAAAATTAGGCTTGACAATGTACAGGAATTGCAATGAAGAGCTAATCTCTTTCAATGTCAAAACTTTTCGGTCAAATGTTCTTCCATCACCAATTTTTGCTTCATAATTACCATACCAATAGTAAACTTATTGCAACTTCTTCAAAACATGATTATAGCAATCGTTTCCTTAATAGGATTCTATTAGTCCTTTGAATAAGCCCTTGATGCAATCTCAGAGAGATGTAGATATAGCTCAACAAACTCTTCAAATTTTTACAAATGGAAAGCTTCAAATGATGATGAACCTTAATTCTGTTGAAAAAATAATTCTTAAATGAGCCTTAGATTGATGCTGCCAGAATTCTAAAATCATGTCACAAAGTGCCACTATAGAGACCATAGATCCAAGGCTTTTAAACATCCAAATATTCAAGGCCAACATTAGGCTTGACAATGTTATAAAATTACACTTGATAATGTTATAAAATTATTCCTGAAAATGTACAAGACTTGCAATGAAGAGCTACTACCAATGTCAAACCTTTTCGATCGAATGTTCTTTTGTCACCAATTTTTGCTTCAAAATCACCATACCAATAGTAAAATTCTTGCAATTGCTTGAAAACATGATTATAGTGATCATTTCCTTAATAGGATTCTATTATTCCTTCGAATAAAACCTTGATGCAATCTGAGAGAGGTGTAGACATAGCTCAACAAACCCTTTAAATTTGCAGTAATGGAAATATTCAGATGATGATGAGCCCGAATTCTGTTTAAAAAACAATGCTTAAATGAGCCTTAGATTGATGCTGCTAGAAGTCTGAAATCAAGTCCCAAAGTGCAACTACAGAGACCACAGATCTAAGGCTATTAAAAATCCATATCTTCAAGGCCAAAATTAAGCTTGACAGTGCTATAAAATTAGGCTTCACAATGTTAAAAAATTAGTCTTGACAATGTATAGGAGTTGCAATGAAGAGCTAAACTCTATCAATGCCAAAAAATTTCGGTCAAGTGTTCTTCTGTCACCAATTTTTGCTTCAGAATTACCATACCAATAGTGAACTTCTAGCAACTACTTCAAAACATGATTATAACAATCATTTCCTTAATAGGATTTTATTAGTCCTTTGAATAAGCCCTTGATGCAATCTCAGAGAGGTGTAGATATAGCTCAAGAAACCCTTCAAATTTTCACAAATGGAAAGCTTTAGATGATGATGAACCTTAATTCTATTGAAAAAACAAATTCTTCAATGAGCCTTAGATTGATGCTGCCAGAAGTTTGAAATCAAGACCCAAAGTATCACTGCAAATATCACAGATTCAATGCCACAATTAGGCCTGAAAATGTTATAAAATAAGGCTTGACAATGTTATAAAATTAGGCTTGATAATGCATCGGACTTGCAATGAAGAGCTAAACTTTGTCAATGTCAAACCTTTTCGGTCAAATTTTCTTGTATCACCAATTTTTGCATCAGAATTACCATACCAATAGAAAACTTCTCGCAACTGCTTCAAAACATGATTAGAGCAAAAAAATTCATAATAGGATTCTATTAGTACATCCATTAATGTAATCTCAGAGAGGTGTAGATATAGCTCAACAAACCCTTCAAATTTTCACAAATGGAAAGGTTCAGATGATGATGAAACTTAATTATGTTGAAAAAACAATACTTAAATGAGCCTTAGGTTGTTGTTTCTAGAAGTCTTAAATTATGTCCCAAAGTGCCAGTGCAGAGACCACATATCCAAGGCAGTTAAACATCCAAATCATCAAGGAAAAAATTAGGCTTGACAATGTTATAAAATTTGGCTTGAAAATGTACAAGACTTTCAATGAAGAGCTAAACTCTGTCAATGTCAAACCTTTTCCATCAAATGTTCTTTTGTCACCAATTTTTTATTTTGAATTACCATATCGATAGTAAATTTTTTGCAATTGCTTCAAAACATGATTATAGAAATCATTTCTTTAATGGAATTTCATTAGTCCTTTGAATAATCCCTTGATGCAATCTTAGAGAGGTGTAGATATAGCTCAAAAAACCCTTCAAATTTGCACAAATGGAAAGGTTCAGATGATGATGATCCTTAATTTTGTTGGAAAAAAATTCCTAAATGAGCCTTAGATTGATGCTGCCAGAATTCTGAAATCAATCCCAAAGTGCCACTATAGAGACCACAAATCCAAGGCTACTAAACATCAAAATCTTGAAGGAAAAAATTAGGCTTGAAAATGTTATAAAATTAGTTTTGACAATGTTATAAAATTAGGCTTGATAATTTACAAGATTTTCAATGAGGAGCTAAACTCTGTCAATGTCAAACCTTTTCGATCAAATGTTCTTCTGTCACCAATTTTTGCTTCAGAATTACCATACCAATAGTAAACATCTTGCAACTGCTTCAAAACATGATTATGGAAATCATTTCCTTAATTGGATTCTATTATTACTTTGAATAAGCCTTTATTGCAATCTCAGAGAGGTGTAGATATAGCTCAACAAGTCCTTCAAAATTTCACTAATGGAAAGCTTTAGATGATGATGAACCTTAATTCTGTTGAAAAAACAATCCTTAAATGAGCCTTAGATTGATGCTGCCAGAAGTTTGAAATCAAGTCCCAAAGTGCCACTAAAAAGACCACATATACAAGGTTGCTAAAAATCCAAATATTGAAGGCCAAAATTAGGCTTGACAATGTTATAAAATTAGGCTTGACAATGTTATAAAATTAGGCTTGAAAATCTTATAAAATTAGGCTTGACAATGTACGAGACTTGCAATGAAGAGCTAAACTATGTCATTGTCAAAGCTTTTTGGTCAAATTTTCTTATGTCACCAATTTTTTCTTCAGAATTACCATACCAATAACAAACTTCTTGCAACTGCTTCAAAACGTGATTATAGAGATCATTTCCTTAATAGGATTCTATTAGTCCTTTGTATAAGCCCTTGATGCAATCAGAGAGAGGTGTATATATAGCTCAACAAACCCTTGAAATTGCACAATGGAAAGCTTTGGATGATGATGAAACATAATTTTGTTGAAAAACCAATGCTTAAATTAGTCTTATATTGATGTTTCTAGAACTCTAAAAAGAAGTCCCGAAGTGCCACTATAGAGACCACATATCCAAGGTTGCTAAACATCTAAATCTTCAAGGACAAAATTAGGCTTGACAATGTTATAAAATAGTGGTTGAGATTGGCTGTAGATCTCGTCCGAAATACTCCATAGAATTCTTCTATTCAATACAAAGATATCAATAAGATTGACCAAAATTTGTCCCCTAAATGTGCCATAGGAAACTGCCTTCGAGTACCAAAAGGTCGACCTGACTTCTTGTAGTGATTTCTGACACAAGGGAGGTCTTGTCTTTAGATAATTCCTTCCTTAATGATACTATTAAAGGTCTTTAAAGTGAAAAACTAATTCTCCTCGAAACTTTACAACGATCGATAAGCTTCAGGCTATGAATTTATATATGAATGTTGATACTGTTGAAGTAACATGATTGTGAAAACAATCAATATTGCCCAAAGTGATCAAGAGTATTGATGTTTTAGATGGAGGATATTGCAACCACTCCACTTCAACATTTTTCTTGAAAACATATATAGGAGAATCTTAATGTTCTGAATATAACGCAAAACTCAACGAATATATACAGTGGGAATATACCATACGAATAGAGCAGAGAAGCCATATCTAAATTTTTGGATGCACTTCTATATATTCATGTATTGTACCATCATCCATAGAGATGCTATATATAAGTATGAATACAGCTGATGAAATCAAGGTCAAACTTATACTATTGTAATAGCAATACCATATTGGAGCTATTATACACAAATTTGAGAGTATATAGGAATGGGTTGATACCCATCATTGCCAATATGAGAAGTCATACCAAAGTATATTAATATGAGAAACATATATATAATTTCATAATACAAAGAATCATAGTGAAGCATATGCCATATCACATCAAGACCACCATAGCTCTATATTGAATGTCCAATTATTTCAGAGATGTAGTATCAAGAGCGAATTTATTGAAAGGTAGGCTTGCTGAACCCTGCTTCAAATCACTGTGATTTGATGATCAACTATGCTTCCACTTATACTGATCTAATAGACATCCACAGCATAGTCAGAAAGGCTTAAGCCCCCCCCCCCCAAGTCTCCTACAATTCACGTGATTTCTATGGAAAGGTATTCATATACACCAAAATATATTCAATGTTAAATATATTGTATGCTAGGATGGATGTGTCCTAAACTAGGCCTCAAGAAAGAATTTTCCGAGTTGTTGTAGAAGTAAATCTTTCTCTACGTCCTAGAGCAGAAAGAGAATCTCCTTCTAGGACAAGTAGCCACTCTCATTTCCTGCACTGTCTTTTGAGATCACTGTGGCTAGGGCAGGAGGTCCCTTCTAGACCTCTCGACCCTCTCAAATCTTCCTCCTCATACTATTGTAGCAACACCTTCCAACAACCTTGTAAATACAAACCCTTCATAAAATAGTACCGAAAAACAATCAATACTTACCTCTTAAATTGTGGTCTGATATAGAAAGAGAGATGCTACCCTAAATAGTCTTGAATCTACTATCCTCTTCGATGGTTGATTTGATTAGATGTTGAAGGAAGATTCTGCAATAATTTTTTGCATATTTGATTTGAAGCCACTATGAGTTATTGAGCACAACTATGACATATTCTAAAACTGGAATTCTAACCATCCGTTGCTTGATGGAAAATTGGATACATTCCTTATGATTTCATTCCTTCTCTTGCCAATTATGCCTACAAAACCCCAGAACTAGTCTGCTTGGCTGGTTTAGCTAGCTCTGTTCTTGTTCTGATAACCCTGCCACCATTAAAAACATAAATAACATATCGATAGCTATTGTTCTCATTAGAGCTTCAGTCCAGCCATGGAATGTGGCTCTCTGTTTTTGCCTGTCTGTTTTTTGCAAACAAATGGGGTATGAAATCTCTTCGAAATCAACAATGCCTTAAGGGGGGGGGGCAGATTTAATAGGACCAATATGAAAACAAGAAAGAGAATACCATGATTCCATAAACCAATCCTCTAACAACAGTGAAGGAAATGGCCAATGCAGGTAACTCGAACTTCCCCAACTGGTCTACCATCAATTCGGCCAGAACAGTAAACATGTACTACATGACAGTAGCAGCTATTATGGCAGAAAAATGAATCGATTGATGATTTCTCTGTCATTTTTATTCTGCTCTGTAAAATCATGACCTTTATCCATAGAAACCAATTACTTTGAGATGAGCTATTTTACCATGCAATGTTCTTTGTTGTCTTCGCTAATTTTGTGGGACTTAATCAGTAAATACAAAGATTCAGTATAGCTTTGAACCAAGACTCGGAAGGTCGACTGGGTCATTAGACTGTAGCTTCATCACTCCAACTGAAACTGCATTGATGATATTGTACCCATTCCTACATTCAGGTGTCCATGTGCCACCCTCCATTCTATTGAGAAAATAATAATGGAATCAAGTAAGCTAAAAATTCCAATAGAATTTTTATTTTGGTGAGCAATATCACAACCCTAGATTAACCATAGAATTTTTATTTTGGTGAGAATTATCACAGACCTAGCTTAACTATAACCATAAGTGCAAGGCACTATTGACAAGACTAGTGCAAATTTCATGCAAAGAGACTTCATGCATTGGAAAATAGAAGTTATCCCACTACAAAGAAGGAATATCCATCTGAATGCCATAATTGAATAGTGTATTCAATTTTTTGGAAGATAATATCACAAAAGTACGGTATTCCACATTTGGAACAACTCTCTGCATATAGCTAGATGAAGGTCCAATTTTGTGACTATCAGAAATGCCTCCCAAGGTGTACACTCCACTGATGTTGTAGTCATATGCTATAGAAATTTGAATAATAGATGAATTATTCACCGATATTATCCTGATTACACACTATTTAAGCTTCATGCACAATACATAACCTCTTCTACAATTGATCATCAATATGCGGAAATAGAAACAGTTGCATGCACACATAAAACAATAATCAAGCACACATATCAACACAGTATGTAATGGGGAAAGCAATAGCTGAAAACCCCCAACTATCTGTATAATATAATGATAGAGAACATGTAACAATACATAGCACAAAGCTCTCACAGCTCTCAGCACTATCTCACATGCTACACACAAACTAGCACGGAAGATGAACAAGTCACGGGTTCAAATCTCCTCCACAAGTCTGCCTGCCTCTACTGCGCAATCCAAGTTGATTAATGATGAGATCCAAGTTCGAATCCCACTAGCTTCAACGGCGTAATCCTCATTGGCAATCTCCATCAATGTGTGTGCAAATATCATGCACATCCAATAGTCACAACTGATAGTAGACTCACCCTTTCACCCACCTCTAACACTGGTCTCCACTGAACTGTCCATGCATTGCAGTTAACTGATGTGTTCTTTAGTTGATTTATGAGTTAATAATTAGTGAATTAATTAATAATTAATTCACACCACTCATCACTAGTGTATTTTTCGGTTAGACTAAATACAACTAGTTCAACTAAGTTAAACCGAACACAACTCCACCAACTGTCTCATCAACTCCACCAAACTCTGCCACATGAGTTCTAACTGAAGTCAACCATGCAATAGCTCAACTAACCCTTAGGAAAAGTGTATTTCCTTCTGTCAGCTTCATGTGCCACAGCCAAGCATTAAACTGAAGTGCTCCAAGAGGATAAGATAATGTTTATAGTCTAAATATTATTAAGGGTTAATAATATTTGACTGTTCTATTTTTAGCTCAACATTCTAAAATAGAAACCGCCCAATGTCTAAAAATAAAGGTCCATCTATTTTTACCAACTCAACAAATCATCCATAAATAGCATCCTGCAACTCATAGACCATGATCCATATGTCTAAAAATAGACTTTGCGCCAAAAATAGCCTGTGGGCCCACTTAGTGAAGGCGACTTCATTTCACTAAGCTCCATCATCTTGTTGCATTTTCAACATCTGCAAGTTGCATGGTGTGCTGGGACATACAAAGGAAATGGAATTCACTACATAGTGTTGTCTGTCATTAATTATGGGGGTTGAGTTTTCCATTATTATTGTCCAAGTGATGTTGACATTCCTATAGTGGTAAGATCCTTCTGGATTGGGACGAGTTGCACTAGCTATCAAGTTCCATATGCACAACAATTTCCATTCAAATATTGAGAGCTTGAGCAGTACATCTATCATATCCTAGCTCCCAAAATTCACTAATCCCATACTATATGGGTATGTTAATATTAGACCCTGATCTGTACATGATTCTTCTTGGAATTTAATTTTTCATAACCATCCCCAATTTCCATAAAAATCCCTTTTCTATATTTTTTAAGAATCATACAGATAATCACGTATCTCTCTGTATGTAGAGTCTCTACATATATTCCCATTGCCACCCATGCATTATGTGAAACCCAAAGTAAGAAGGCTAATATCCAAACTTGATGGATTTTTTCTGGTGCACAAAGCAATCAATATCATTCAAACCCTCTGGAATTGGTCCAGAAACTTGCTTCTGGGAATTTCTGTAGTGGAAAATGCCACTTGTAGAAATAACAGGTGTGATGAAATGAGTAGATATAACCATGTAATATACCTGAGGTGGTTATTCTCCAGTGACCAAAACAGAGTACATTTGGCCAACATGAATGTCAAGAGAATCATAGGGATTTTGAACGGTGTGAGATCCTTCTACCCCCACAAGCTTCAATTTGTGACCTTGAATCCTGAAGTTCAAAGATGATGACAATCCCACATTTGAAATTTGGAGCTGGTATGTTTTTCCTGCACATAAACATATAGGTCATTTTAGATATATCAGAAAATAAGTAAACGAATTTACAATAAATATATAAAATTTGGATCTTGTGAAACTTTCATTCCCTAGCAACACCTATACTAGATCTAATAGAATAGCTTGTTATAGAGATTAGCAATCTGATACCTTGATCCACTGTAATTGATGCTTGGTATGGTAGCGCATGCCCATTAATGAAAAAACATCAGGAACTTCCCAAAGGTACAAAATGGTCAGACATTGATGCAGTGCAAGAGAACATTTCAGTGGCAGGCTGAAGTTGAACATATCCATTATTTGTAAATTCCAAAGATGTTTTTTGTTTCTGGGATGGATCAATAACTTACTGTTATGTTGGACTTGTACCAATCACCTATAAACAGAGTGATATCACCATCAGGAGGAGGGAATGGAACAGGGATGAGGGTCCTGCTAGCAGCAGTTAGTCCTCCAAATCCCCCTTCCGCTTTCTGCATATACAATGATGGAAAGTAGTAGTATTTTCCTATGTGATCCTTCACCTAGAGCTTTTATGTAAAGTTATTTCCTAGTGGAATATGGCAGTTTTCTCCAAAAACTCCATCTTCCCATGATTTCCTCCGTTGTTGGACACCACTCGTGTAGCAGAACATGTGTCAGGACCTCCATGCATTAAAAACACCCCATGAATTTCAATCAACCAATAAACAGAGAGAACAGGAAGAAATTACGAAGATATTAGGAAACCCTGATCCAAGTTGTTAAACACGTTCACAACAATGTTATCATTGGTAACACTGTCAACCTAAGGTCCCGGGAATTGACCATTGATTAGAAGTCCTTGCAACAACACATAATTCATATGAGACAAATCCTCGTGAATCATAGCTGAGCTATATATGTTGTCATTTAAAGAGGTTATAGATTCTTGAAATTATGCTCGTTGAGTGATACCAAGAGGCCATATTGTACCCCATCACTAAATTCCAAGAGGGAATATTGTACTTTTGCGAGATAACCATGTTTCCAATTTAAGAGTAGGTTCATTTCTGTTTGGGAAAGACACATGAGATGGATAAGATTATATGCATGGGAACAAAATACATTTTTCTCATGCAAGGCTACAAAGCCAAAGAACTGCCACAGTGACTTGCCTTTTACCAAAAACAAGATAAAGGTAACGAAATTGATACATAAATAAGTTACAAATGTCCAATACACCAAGTTGGATATCATGGGCATTAAACCATTTCTTGTGTTCAACATACCTTTCAAGTTTTCAGCCTATTGTTTTAAATACACCTTTAGAAAAATTTCAAATCTTACAAAGTGGAAGTTCATAAGAGATAGTCATAGGGGTATACTCTTTGTCTTTCAAATAGCTCAGGGAAGATATAAGGACATACTATTAAACCAATCCCTAAGAAAAACTCCAACATATGAATAAATTCATAGCCCTCGAATAAACTTTCAGAGGCACCATCCTCAACCCTCATTGTTTCTTGATAGCACAGTCCACAACTCTCAGAATTTTTTTGGAAATTTAGAGTTTAACATTTTGGTATATTGGGCAACATATTATAAGGAATATCATCAATGCACAATGTGCACGAGAGGAAAATCTAAATTTTCTGATTTGATATTGAGTTGTTTTGACTCAAGAGTTCAATTTTGATAGACCAAGCACTCCAACTCTGAAACTTCTCTAGGAGAAGAAGAGGTCATGTTACAAGAACTGTTCAAACTTCATTATAGAAATTCTTTACCTACCTGAGATAGTTTTGATTTGATAGTTCCTTGGGGTGCTGAACTCAACTTAGCTCCCCATATCCAACCAAAAAATTAGGGTTCTCTCCATAATTTCTTTCCTTCAACCTTGTATGGTAAGAAATTGGGCCAACCTTGGATGGAAAAAATGTGGGGCTGCCTTGCTCCCACACTTCCCCAATATCAACAGTCAGGCCCCCTCAGCCCCAGTTAGCCCCGAGACGACTTCATCATCAATTTTACAATTGTCAGCACCCCTACCATAGCCATGAATAGTAGTAGGCCCTGACATCCTCTCTCTCTCTATCAACACCAATATCTATAGTCTCTAGCCTCCCTACTGTATTAGTTCTCTTAAATTCTCTATTCAATATAGACTTCTAGGATATACCTTAGCTAGAGATTCAGTTACGCTTCTTTATTTTTCTTCCTTTTGTGGTTTTCAATATTGTTATAGGACTTGTTTTAGTACTTCGACATTGTATTCACTCTGGATATACCTTCAAGTCTCCTTGACCTACTTTTGTAATTATTTGTTGGACATAATAAAATTATGGTATCTTATCCAGGTGTCCATTTTAGCTGGTAAATACCAACTATTATGTGCCTAAAAAGAAAGATGTTACTATCCAAAAGTATAAATTTCATAGGAGCTGGAAGGCAAATAGGTAGGCCAAAACATAACTTGAGGAATATAGCTAATTGAACAACTTGTCATTTGACAAGAGGCATGTGTCAAATCCAAAACATACAAGCATATGCCACCATAATGAAACTCCCAGAATCATAATAATACATTAAGTTAACAAAAACCCAAATTAGCTTCGGAAGCATAAATTCCATTAACATTTTATTTGGGTTTTAGAATTCTCATTAGAGTTTCAGTCTAGCCATCGAATGTGCCTCTCTATTTTTTGCAAACAAATGGGGTATGAAAGCACTCTAAAATCAACAATGCCTTATGGGGGATGATTTAATAGGACCAATATGAACACAAAATAGTGCATACCATGATTCCATAAGCCAATCCTCTAAAAACAATGCATGCAATGGCCAAAGCAGTGAAATCGAACTTCCCCAAGTGGCCTCCCATCAATTCTGTCACAAAAATAAACATGTATTGTAAGACAGTAGCAGATATAGTGGGAGATGCAAGCTTCCATTAGAACTTGCACTCCGACCAGGTTGTCATGCTCAATTCTTTGCACTATTACTACTATCTGAGGTGGCCATTAAGCTGTCAAGATGCACGTACCTGTGAACTCCAAACTCATTGTTATGTTCATTGGAAGGATTCTAAACATTTGCATACCTACCTTAACATCATCATTCTTTTATGTACAATACGTTAGTCACAACCGATGCACTTTATTGGATTCCTTTGCAACTCTTTTCATGGGTTATTTCAGTGGTGTAGATGATGATCTAGGGTGAAAGTTTGATTGATGTTATAGATCAGATTTGGGCACTCTCTTTGAATGCTCTTCTGACATTATCTTATGTTCATCCTTGCTTGAAGACGACGATTCCATAGGTGGCATTTGAGCCTGTTTCTATATCAAAAAAACCACCATGATTTCATGAAATCTATATTTTTTTCTTAAAGACAGTTCTACCTTTCCTAACAAGCAAATGTACAGTTTTAGAAATTGAATCCCGCCAGTGCTCTTTATGAGGAAGAGTGCATTAGAATTCATTAATGTTGTTCCTGTTTTTCCTTTTTTTTTGCTTTCATGATGAGTACCACTTCTACTTGAAACACAAAATGTGTAATCAATGTCACAAAACTTCACAATGTTCATCTATTTCAGTTCAAAGTACAAGGTATGAGCCACACTGAGCTTAGACTTATGGACATTGTAAGTGCTTTTAGGCCTGGTTGGGCTATGTGATGGATCATGACCACCATTTTCCTCAAATATCACCTTTTCTTTATGAGACTTCAAAATATTAAATATGGATTTCATCCTATTAGAGATTATGAGGTATTTTTTTACCAATATTCTTTTTGTTCTACATAAATTTTTATAATATGAATGAAATATATGCAAATGGAAGTTTCAATTAATACAATTTATAGTTGCGTTGATCTTATCTTATATGTGTCTTAGGTAACTGTTCAAGGTGACTAAAGAGAAGATGAAATTGAACTTTGAATCATGCTTCACCCTTACCATATGTTTGGTTAGTTCACTTCAGTTATTTTTTAAATCGATAGGATACTTTAGTTAAGAAATAACATTAAATGCACACATTTTTTATGGTTTATTTCAATTCAATTGAAGTTATTGTTTGTGTTTTTCTCCATTTATTTCATTTATGTATTTTTATTCACAAACTTATGTTTATAATTTTTTTTAATGGTTTATTTCAATTCAATTGAAGTTATTTATTGTGTTTTTCTCCATTTATTTCATTTATGTATTTTTATTCACAAACTTATGTTTATAATTTTCTTTTTATGATTTTTTAGTGCAGGAAGCAACAAAATTTCGAAAAAATATTTAAGGATGAACAATACATATGATTTCAAATGAATTATCAGTTTCTTTTTTTTCATATTTCATAATAAACAAAATTCAAGGCCTAAGAAATTTCATTACATTAATAAATGAAGAGTGTTTTTTTGATAATCAATGTTGGAACATATGTATAAATTTTATTTTCTTTCATTAAATCATCTCTTCTTTATATACTCATCGTTTTGGTTGTCGTATACTATACTTAAAATTTTATCATATGTAGATATTGTTATTACTTTGTAATTATTCATTTAATGTGAGAGATATCCATTTAATATATTTTTTTATAACTAGAAAGATATGTAATATATTAGAAAAACAAAAGTTTTTGAAATATCATGCCATCTTGAAGTTTTCACTCAAACAAAATTCTGTGATGATGCAACTATGGGATACTACAATTGTGTTAATACATTTGATATTAATTAAATATACTTGTGTTAATTGGATTTAAGCATAAGAAAATGGTCAAAATTTTCTCTTTGGTAATAAAATCAAACTCTTCACAGGATACTCAGGGCACTTCAATATATAACCTTTCTAAATAAAGGAGTTTAATTTTTTTTGCACCAGTTCATATTTTATGGTGCTTTGCACCATATACAATTTTGTTATAATAATAATAAAATTTGTTTTTTTTTGCACCAATTTCTATTTTATGGTGCTTTGCACCATATACAGTTTATTATTATTATAATAATTTTGATATTTTTATAATAAATTTTTAATTTTTGTAAAAATGGTTTTGGTGCTTTGCATTAGATTGGTTTTTGGTGGTTTGCACCATACACAATGGAATGCCACATATGCATTTAAAACCAAATTTAACATTTTTTACTACACTTTTCACCAGAAAACATAGCACCACTTGGGTATCTCCACATTATTACCAATTTTGCACCACTATTTGAAAAGTGAACATTTCTCAAATCCTTTACAAATTGTGGTGCTAATGTGAAGCTAAATGACCCTTCTTCTTTTAGTGTGTGAAGGTACGAGAAGTGGTGTGTAAAATCGTAACTTCCTATTGCTAGGCTTACTAATTGCACACAATGAACAACCCTTAATGAAATATGACACACTTTCAAGCATACAAGGCCAATAAAAATACCTCTGCAAATGTCACAATGTTTTTCATACACCGAAATTTCCAACAATAAGAGAAGTGCATGCTTCCCTTATGAAATTCACTCTCTCCCCCTATGGAATACAAAGCTTTCCCAAATGATACATCAAGTTATTATGTACATGCTAATCCAATTCCTCTACTTGGTTTCCTTGACTCAAGTTTTCATAAACATCTTGAAAGTCACTATCAAATGCATATTCCTCAACATAATTTTCATGCAAAACAAAATTATGCTTGAGTAAAGTAGTTGAACTAAAATAGTCCTAGAAATCATAATAGAAACCTTGTGGTATATAACTTTCTTATACTTGATGACCAAGTGGAATTATTGTAGGAAACCCATCCATAAAAAGTGCCATGATTGTTGCAACTTAGTTTGTGATTGCAAGTATTGCAATGGTTGGTGGTCGGTGTGTATGATGGCTTCCTTTCCCATCAAGTAGTGTTTCCACTTTTTCACACTTTGAAACAACACATAAAGCTCCTTGTCATAATTAGGGTAGTTAATCACTGCACCATTGAAAGTTTCTTAATGAAATTAAATGAGCTTAACATGTTGCATAAGGACCGCGCCCATGGCATAGTTGCTTGCATCAGTTTAAATCTCAAAGGGATGTCTCAAGTCCGGTAGTGCAAGTACTAGGGTTGAAATGATCTTCTCTTTCAAAGAATTGATTTTTTTTTGCTGCTTACCTCCCCACTATAATACCTTTTTCACACTAGTTAATGCATGCAATGGAGATACGATGGAAGATAAGTTAGCAATAAACATCCTCCAATATTGGGCTTCTCCCAAAAAACTTCTTACCTCAGTGACTATATTGGGCTTTGGCCAATTCACAATGAACTAAAACTTAGAGGAGTATATATTCAACTCACCTCCTCGAATAATATCCCCCAAGCAAATACAATATGTTTTACCAAACTCACATTTTTTCATCTTCAAAAACAATTTTTTTTTCTTTAAGACATCATGTAATTTTCTTACATGCATGAAATTTTCATCAAGTGATTTACTGAAAATAAAGATATAATCTAAGTAGACTACGAAAAACTGATCAAGAAATTTCCTCAACACATCATTCGTCACACACATGAAGAAATCAGGAGAATTACATAAATCAAAAGGTATAACAAGTCATTCAAACAAACGTTGTTTTATCTTGAATGTTGTCTTCCAAATGTCACCTTCAGCAATTATAATTTGATGGTAACTACTTTTTAAGTCCAACTTAGTAGAATAATTTTCATATTTCAATTGATCAAGTAAATCATCTATTCTAGGAAGCGGATAATGGTTATTTACCATAATTTTGTTCAATGCAAAGAAATCAACGCACATGTGCCATGTTCTATCCTTCTTTGGCACCAACACAATAGGTGACCCACATGGAGAAGTTCTTGGTCTAATGATCTCTTTGTCCAAAAACTGTTGAATTTTCTTTTTGATTTCAACACTCTCCATCACCGACATTCGATACATGGCAACGTTAGGAAGATGAAAATTTTGCTGCAACTATATTTCATGTTGGACTCCCCTCTTGGGAGGTAATCCCTTTGGTTCCTAAAACATTTCATTATTTTTATTAACCACTTCAGCCAAAACAAATTTAAAATTGGATCACAACCTTCAAATGCTTCATAATCAACATCATTCTTTGGTTTAATCATAAGAAGAAAAAAAATATTTCTTGAATTCACTACTCTTTTGATATGCCATAATTAACTAATGAAAGATTTAGTTTCTCGCAATGAACTCTCACAATATACTCCACACCATATTTGAATAATAAGTACTTGTTTTCATGGCGATAGAAGACAAATTTTCTATCTAAAGGTAATATCTACCCAAAACAATTCTCGAAATATCAAATGGTAGAACATCTAATTCAACTTCATCAATGAAGTTTGTTGATTGCAAACCAAAGGATACACTTTCTTGTAACCTGTAAATTTTTATTCTTGCATATCCAACCCAATGTATATGGTTTGTGATGTGGAATGGTTTCAATATTATGTTTCTTAAGTAAGTATTTAGATATCAAATTGGCTTGAGAGCCACTATCAAATAGTGTGTCGATTTTAATATGTTTTGAAATAACACTCACATGAAATAATTCAATTCTTGCTTCTTCATTTGGGGTACTAGTGTGACAGTTCGATGAACTAGTGTTAGCAATGGATTCTTTTCCTTTCATACCCATGGTTGTAATTTTAGTTTCATCACCTGAATCCGATCCCAAATATTATTGAGTAGTTGCACATGTTTTTTGTTTCCCCTTGTTGTTGAATTTCTTAGGCCTCATCTCTGGATCAAGCTTCCAACAATGTTCCTCATCGTGGCACTATTTGGAACAATGTTTTCATATAATTTTCTTTCCTTCCTTTTTAATGGATTTATTTCTCTTTCCTTTTCCTATGAAACCCTTTCCTTTCTCTCCACCCTTAAATGAATTATTTTTACCCTCTTCTGGAATATTTTTCCCTCTTTCCTCAAGATGAGTTGCTTGCACACAAACCTAATCTAGAATAGTGGGATTGAACATAAGGATAGAATTCCTTAGGTAGCTATCTAAACCCTGTATATACCTCATAAATGTGTCTTGTGAATGAAAATCAACACCTAACATAAGAGTTATTCTTCTAAATTCTTGGGTGTAATGTTGCACACTTTGACCTTTAAGTTGTTTAAATTTCTGCTAATCCCTGATGGATTTCTGCATATATGTTAGAGGGTAAAATTGCATTTTAATTGCAGTAATGAAATTAGACCAAGAAATTTGGATCTTACAATTTTTTTTTATCACACATTGTGTCTTGGCTTTCCACCATACTAGTGTGGCACCCTCCAATCTCAAGGAAGCTAGTTGAATCTTTGTATCATCATCTTGAAGGTTTTGAATCATGCAGTGGACCTCCAACTGATGAACTCAATTATCAATATTCTTTGCATTCACTTCATCATTATACATAGGCAGCTTACATTTAATATCAAGTTTTGACAAGGGTTGTTTACCAGTTCCTTTTGAGGTATTCTGATGAGTACGAGTAAGGGTTGTAGTAGTGCAAGAGGATGAATATGAAGGCGAATATGGCGGTGAGGATGATGGTGTAATAGATGGTGGTTTATCACCATTTCCATTACCTCCTCCTCTTGGAGAACCCTTTGCTCTTGGAGGCCTAGAACTTTGACCCTGTAACCTTGTATTCCTCTATTCATAGAGAACCTTAACCATATCTATCATATCAAAGCAAGCCTTCCTAAAATCCTTCTCATAATTTGTCATGTTATCATTTCCTCCTTCGTGAGAGATGCTTACTCAAGATTCTACTGCAACTAGAGGTGAATATTATGGTGGAGATTGGGGCAATTGTACGCTCCTTCTACTTGCTCACACTAGAGAACCTATACCCACAATATTTCCTTCTCCTCTCTTGAGGTTCAACGTTGTAAGAATTCTAAGACCTGCAAAAGAATTAAATCCTCCTTGCACAAGTAAACCTACTACTTTGATACCAAATTGATCTGAATGGGAAAATTATTGTTTTCTGTAATAAATTCCAATTCATAATATAAATAAGGTGCTTGAGGATTATGAGGTAAATTGCAAGTTAAACATAAGTTTTAGGTGTTTTTATGTGAATTTCTTGAGAAAATTAACATAGAAAAAAATCAATAGCAACATCTAACAGACATGAACATCACCATAAATAGTAACAGAACAACACATGATGAAGGAGTTCACCTCGCGTGGGCTACATCTCCTTCGTCCATCTTCCAATGGCTTGGCCCTCTTTTATTATGCTTAAAAGTATGATTATGTATATTTATCATGCTTAAACAGCTCTAAAACCTATTCCAATGGCTGAATAATTCCCAAAAACACTTGTGTAACCTCTTTCTACATTGAATTTGGTTAAAAATTGAGTAATTTATGACTTCCCCAAGTTTTTGCACTAGTCGCTCCACAATTTACTCCAAATCTGGCACAATCCTACAATTTTGCCCCCACATCCACTAATGGAGTGTCAAATTTCCCAATTTCTGGGAAAAATTTTCGGTGCGTTAATTTTTCCAATAAGGCGTAAATTTCAAATTTTAAACCATATCCGATATGATTAATAATTTTTTTTATAATAAAAAGTTGTGCGGTTGGGCTAACCGCCGACATTAAATGTTATAGTGGACATATGGAAAATTTGTCAGCGGGTTATATGTTAATGGTTATGTACCATTGAGGAGGAGATAGAACCCAACCCCCTCCCCCATGGTGGAAATCACAATGAAACAAAAATTATGTCGTGTCCATTGTGGTTAAGAAACATGATGCAGGGCACACTGGTAATGTGTTAGGTTTGTGGATACGAGGTTGCTGGTTCGATCCACCACAGAGCTACTCAGAATAAACAAAATTTTTAGTGGCATCCCATGCTACCACATGACGACCTTTGGTTGGGCCACTTGGAAACATGTGGTTGGCCACATGCCGAACAAATCACAACATGCCAAATCAAACCAACGGGGCAGAGGCACTTGACATGATCTCCTTCTCCGAGGAAAACATTCATATCTGGAGTCACCCTACCACGTAGGCATGCCCATTCAGCTATACAGACTGTTGACTGGGTTGTCCTCCACCTTTTTTTTTAAATTGTGTGTTTGACAAAGCAAGAAAAACACATTTCTCATAGCAAATGGTGTCAGTTTTCCATGAAATGAGATGCACCGGATTGATAATGATGATATATACGCGGTCGTTTACGTTTCACAACAATCTGACAACTTTGATTTTTTAGCATAAATTTGGGGGCCTGGTCATCTCATGTTTAAAGCAGTAGAATTTAGAAATAAATATTTTGTATCCCTATCCTCTATAATGGGCTTTTAGAGTTGGGAATTATGCCTTCGCCAACAAAGCACAGTCCCAAAATAATGCTCCATAATACATATGATGTACAAATATGGAATGGTAAAAGGGATGTTGTCTGACCCACGAAGGTAGTTGAGCATGCTTCAAATAGGTTGGTTGGCCATATGCTCATGAAGCCAACGGTTAGGAAGATATTTGTAATAAAGACTGGATGATAGGAAACATGTTGAGGAGGAAGGCATATGCCTCAACAAACAATGTTTCAATTGCACTAATAAGCAAAGCCAAAGCCTGAAACCATAAGCACCATCAATACAAATGACCATTCATAGTAAGGGTTTTTTCGTTTAACTTTGTTCTTGTTTATTCTCTCTTAGATTTGTTTACAAGTTATGTTTGTTAATTCATTTGATGTTCTATCATTGTAGACTTCTCTTCATACACTCAAACTATCTACAACATTGGTTTGGAGGTTTCTAGGTGGAAACATATGGGAAAAGGAAGGAAAATTGTTTCCTTTTGGGTGTCATGCCATCTAAGAGGGGTGTTTTGTTTTATGAATTAGAAAAGGAAATTGATGTTTGGAAACTTGATAATGAATGGTTTATGTTTTCAAGTGTCTGGCTAGCTTCTGAATGGTTTGGTAGTTTGATTCTTAGGCATTGTGGTGGTATTTCCAAAATATAACGCTCACCTTTAAAGGGCGATTATGAGATAATCACCTCATCTTTATCATGCGAAAAAAAACTCCATAAGTCTACACTTCTTTGTCGAGGTGGTTTTACAAAGGAAACATTGCAAACACAATTCAGAAACAAAAATGTCCTTTTTGTGGACTGTTCATTTACAAACAAAGTATTTGAAAATTTCTTGACTTTGTAGAGATTGGTGATTTTAATATAATTGTTGGACAAACAAGGTTGTAGTATATATATATATATATATATCTCTGTGTGTGTGTGTGTTTAATAAAGGTAATGAACCATTTGAGAGTTGTTTTAGAATTTTCATTTGTCTCATCAGCATGTTGGTATTTTGTCATATATTTTTCCTTTAAGAAGTTGCAGTGTCTATATTGGATTTTTTTTGGAAATTTAGTAATAAAATTATTTAATTAATAGAATTTTTTGGATCATGATCTCATTGTCCCTTATTTTCTAGATATGTGTTTTCTTATTTATGTTGGGGATATGATTTCATCATTTCGTATCAATGCAAGGATAAAAAGAGAAAATAAAAAGAGGTCGTTGCAGATATTAACACAACACTGAGACTTTCGATGAGTGCATGGTAGCTACAAATTGGAATGGAGCCTGGTAAGTGGGAAACTAAGTACTGAGTGAGAGCTAGATTGTGGAATGTTGTTTTTTCCGCTTCAACTAAATATGATACAACCTGGAGCTTAGAATATACATGGATGTTGTCATAACATAATGGAAAAATAAATTGATACCATGGATGCGTATTGTTAGGTTCCCACATATACATATATAAAGAGTGTGAAATGTAGTTTTAATAGATGAAACAATTTAAGGATCATGTTGGATATTTGTGACATGTTGTGTGGGTGAAATCATTGTCCCAACATGGGCTCCTATGTTACATTCATTATTCCTACAGTGATATCCCTTTTCAGTAGGATTTCTAGTGTAAAACTAAAGTAGCCAATGGAAAATATGTAGAACACTTAAGGGTTACATGGTTAAAGGAGTGTGATGTTGTGATAATTTCCATCACTCACTTAAGGATGTCATTGAGCATTCCTAAAGATGTGAAGCTATAATGAATGTTGCTTGCAGGTAGAAGAAGACACACATCCTTCAAGTAGAGAAACACATACGAGTTTGATTGGTTGGACTTAACAGTATATGTATGAAAGGAGGCCAACTACTAGTATAATTTCTGCAGAAGGCCAGAGATGGTAATTTGATGGACACTGTTACTCAAATTTGGGTGTCTGGTGCTTAAGCTCGTTGCAACTTTATTTTTCATATTAATTGAATGTGGATGTGAATATATTGTACTATATTAGGAATTTTGCTTCTGTGGTCCATAAATTGTGAGTAAAATCTTTCGGTAAAAATCACATCAAAATAAATTTGGTCGACGCGTTTCGAACCAGTTAGTGTGGTTCGTCATCAAGACAAGATGAAAAATATGATCAGTTAACCCAATTGAATAAATAAGAAAAGCTCCAACTAGCCGTTTGTAAAATAACGACTAGTTTGACTAAACTAAGGCAATAAAATCATAAAATCAAAAAAATATAATAATAATTTCTTTTTTATTTATAGGAATAAATTAAATGATTAATGTTTATAATTTGAATATTATTTATTTTTATTTTTAATAAAATAATAATTATTCAATATATTATTGAATATTAAATAGATGTTTCCAACTATATATATTTATTTTTAATTTTAGAATAATAATTAATAAATTTATTTTGTTCTATTTTTATTTTTATTTATTCTAATAATAGATTTAAGTTAAAATATCAAATCAATAAAAAAATAAAAATAAAAATAAAAATACATAATAAAAATTTATAAATAAAAATAAATAACTAAATAAATATTTTTAGTTTGAATTTAATAAATCTATTTTATTTATAAAAAAAAAAAAAAACTTGCAATGAAGAGCATGAATCCAATATTTTCTAACCATCCACCCATTGTCCCTATTGAGGTTAACTAGCCTCTTTTCGATTTCCAAGTCTTCTCTCAGGTGGAAATGGTCAATCCTCGCAATAACCTGAGCATCTTCAATGCAAATGTGATGATTTGTCTTCATAGTATGCTCTACTAGGGCTAAGGAGCGTGATATATTATGCTTAAGGTTAGAGACATGTTCATGAATTCTTTAATTAATTGATTGACCCGTTTCACCAATGTAAGGGGTCCCACACGAGCACAGAATCAATTAAACACCCTTACCATCCTTAGGGTAAATCGGGTCCTTAACCGATGTAAGTGAACTCCAAATGGTGCAGGAGGGTTTAAACGTTGAGGAAACATTATATTTCTTTAGGATCCTGGTGATTTTATCCGTAGTACCTTTCGTTTATCCAAGGTACTATGGATAAAATCACCAGGATCCTCAAGAAATATAATGTTTTCTCAACGTTCAAACCCTCCACCATTCAAACTTCGCTTAGATCAGTTAAGGACCCAATTTTCCCTAAGGATGGTAAGGGTGTTTACTTGATTCCATGTTCGTGTGGCACCCCTTACATTGGTGAAACGGGTCGATCAATTAATCAAATAATTCATGAACATGTCGTCGACCTTTAGCATAATAGATCACGCTCGTCAGCCCTAGCAGAGCATGCTGAGAAGAAAAATCATCAGATTTGCAATGAAGATGCTAAGATTATTGCGAGGATTGACCATTTCCACCACCACAAGTTGAGAGAAGCCTTGGAAATTGAAAAGAGGTTGGTTAACCTCAACAGGGACGATGGGTGGATGGTAGCAAATGTTGGATTCCTGCTCTTCATTCCTAGTTTTTTTTATTTTTTATTTTTTAAATACATATTATTAAAATAAAACAGATTTATTAAATTCAAACTAAAAATATTTATTTGTTATTTATTAATTTTTATTTATGTATTTTTATTTATTTATTTTTTATTGATTTGATATTTTAACTTAAATCTATTATTAAAATAAATAAAAATAAAAATAGAGAAAAATAAATTTATTAATTATTATTCTAAAAATAAAAATAAATATATATAATTGTAAACACCTATTTAATCTTCAAGAATATATTGAATAATTCTTATTTTATTAAAAATAAAATAAATAATATTCAAATTATAAACATTAAGCATTTAATTTATTGTTATAAATAAAAAAGAAATTATTATTATATTTTTTTGATTTTATGATTTTATTGCCATGGCTAGTTGGACATTTTCTTATCTTGGATTACTTGATCAGATTTTTCATCTTGTCTTGATGATTAATCACACTAGCTAGTTCGAAACCTATGAACCAAATTTATTTTGATGTGATTTTTACCAAAAAATTTTACTCATAATTGTACTATACTAGTTCATGTTTTTTGATGAGTACTCTCATGTTTGTAAGGGACAGGTATTTTATGGCAATGCATTTTGTTTTCTTCCATAATCTATTGCATGATACATTTCTGGAGCCGCAACGGAAGAGTGTGGAGTTTTACAAACCTGAATATTCTTTGTGAAGAATATTTGTTGGTCTTAAGTTCATAGTATAGTTGGTAACATGGCCATGGTATGTCCTTAATCTATATCATGATAAATTTTGGTATGATCTTTTCCTATGGGAGATCATTTTAGACTGCAACATGATAAATTTTGGTATGATCTTTTCCTATGGGAGATCATTTTAGACTGCAATTAGAGTTAGTCTCCAATATGCTACTTCAAAGTTATGATCCATTACCTATAAATATCCATTCCGTGAACATTGTGTTAAAATCATATTAACTTGATCTGCGTGGAAGGAATAAGAAATTAAAAAGTATTGGAGTTGGGACATATTTGCGTCTACAAAGTTGACACTGCGATACTGAAAGTAGCATTCACGTGGGAATGGGATCCATCCATTTCGTAGATGGAATGATTTTTAAGTTTGAAGACCCTCCTCTCTTCACCATAAGTTTGTTGCAATTAGGTTAATATATAGTATGATTGTAGTATATATTATAGTCTATGAATTTTGTTCACTATTTTAATGTTTTGGTGAGTTTCCATGAAACTGCCTTTCAAAGAAGGTGGAATTAAGCTAAACCGTAACTCCGTTCTGTAACAATGTTCTTGAATATTTATCATATTATCCTTCGAGTCCTGCTGCTTTCTCATTTTTAAATTATTTTTAAATTATTACCAGTCAACTCTTGTTGTTATAACTATTCAACTGAAACAAAATATCAATGACTACGTCATAAGAAAAACTATATCAAGAGGTTTCCTTATCCGAAATGTTAAACACAAACAATAACTTGGAAAGTTGGATCCTATGGAGCTAGTTTCAAACTTTACTATGCCGGGGATGTTTATTGAGAATGATACTCTTTTTTTTAATGAATACCATAACAAGAATTAGTAATATTTTAATTATAAATCTTTTGGGAAATCACATAAGATATTTTGGAACCGTTTCGAACTACCAATTGTAGTTCATCATCAGGCTAATGAAGATTGGCTGATCTAATTTACATATTTAAACCATGAAGTGAGAAGTAAAGGTCAAAACCCCAAAGAGTTAAAAACGATCGAAAATTATAAAATAATAAAAAATATAACTAACCATCCTTAAAATTAAAAATGGTCAAAAATAAAACTAAAAATAAAACCATCAACAGTAAAAAATATATTCAAGTCAAAGTCATAAATTATAAATAAATTATAAATAAATAAAATAATAGAATAAAATCAATATATAAAATAAAAAATAAATATATGAAAGAACAAAGTTAGAAACAAAAATTTTTAAAATATAACAAAAATAAAAATAAACTATTTATATTTTCACATACATAAAAAAAAAAAAGACGAATAAATCATAACAATAAAAATAAAAGTAAAAATTAAAAGACCCAATAAAACGTAATATAAAAACCACAGAATTCAAGTCAAAGTCAAAAGCTAAAACTAAATAATTTATAAATAAATAAAATAATAAAATAAAATAAATAATTAAATAAATACATGAATGAATAAAAACATTTTTAAAAAATTAAATTAAAATAACATAAAATAAAAATAAAAATAAAAATAGATTATTTGTATTTTATTTTAATAAATAAATTAACATACATAGACCAAAATATAAATAAAATAGAAATTTAAAATAAGAAAAATAATAATAAAAATAAAAAGACTAAATCATAACAATAAAAATAAAACTAAAAATTAAAAGACCGAATAAAAGGTAAAATAAAAACCAAAGAATTCAAGTAAAAGTCAAAAAATAAAATTAAATAATTTATAAATAAATAAAATAATAAAATAAATTCAAAAAATAAAATGAATAATTAAACAAATACATGAAGGAATAAAAATATTAAAAAAAAAAAAGTAATAATAATAATAATAATACCAAAAACATAAAAACACAAAGAATAAAAAGACTTTTACAGGAAGTGAAGAGATAGAATCCAACAACTGTTAAGTTTCCATCCATCATCTATATTCAACGTGCAGGACCTCTTCTCAATCCCTGTTCCATGGTGTTATAAATTATTTGATTTTATTTAAAATAGTATACTTTGTTTATCATAAAATTTAAGTTTTATATTATAATAAATATAAAATATATTTTAAAAAAATATTTAAATATCATTTCTCTAAAAAGAATTTAGAAATATTTATCAAATTTATTATTATAATAATAATTAGTTAATTAAGATAATTTATAATTATTATTTAAATTGTATAACAATAATATTTAACTTTTGGTTATTGCTTATAAATTTAGATAATAATAAGCCACTTAAAGAGAAATTGGGTTTGTAAAATACGTAATCTAAATAACTCTAATAAACAATTTTCTCGCATGGGATGTGTTCCACATTGTGCACTAATTTTTTTTCGAATATTCATCCCCTCTCCCAAATATTATGTGCTATGTACATCCATCCAATAACTAAAAAGCAGGTTGTCATATTTCGTCAGATGGCATCTCTATGCGATGCTAGGAATACATATGTTTTGAATCCATTATTCCAACCCGAGAAGTGATTTTTCAAAAAAAAAAAAAAATCTCATGAAGAACTATTTTGTAGGTAACTTTCTGCTAAAGGATTTTAAATTTTATTTCAAACTCGTTTCCTTTTATAAAAATAAGTTAAAAAAATTTTGGAATTTTGTTTTTTGGTTTGCGAGAGTGATTGTTCATCGTAATGGAGATGATAAAATCACATTAAAGTGTATTATAATAATAAAAATAGTAATGTTTTAAATTTTCAAAATAATAATTAGTTTTCTATTTAAATTTTTTTACAAATTAATTTCTATTTAATTTTTCTTTAAAAAAATCTAAAATCTAAAATTATAAAATTTAAAAAATTACATTAAATTATTAAATTTCAATTTACATTCAACTATAAAATTTCAAAAATTACATTATCTTCACTTGAAAGTAGATTATGTCCTCTTTATTTCTATTTCGACTAGATTCTATCTTTGCCTATGCCTTGTTTATTCGCCAAAGATCCAATAAATAAATGATACCTGAATTATAAAATTAAAAAAAAATATTAAATTATTAAATTTCAATTTACATTGAAATATAAAATTTCAAAAAGTACATTATCTTCACTTGAAAGTAGATTATGTTCTCTTTATTTCTATTTCGACTAGATTCTCTCTTTGCCTATGCCTGGTTTATTCGCCAAGGATCCAATAAATAAATGATACCTGACATTTAAAAAACAATTCTATGATTAACAATATGGAGTTTGGTGCAAAGAAGCTAAAATGACAAAACATGACAAGCTGGCTGGGCAGGTTATAACGTTATTTTTAAAAATAACACTTTATTCCATTATCCATAAACAATATGGAGTTTGGTGCAAGGAACATGAGGCGACAAAACTTGACAAGTCGGTTGGCCAGGTTATAACTGTATTTTTAAAAACAACACTTAGTTTCTGTCATAAGGAAATTTAAATAATATAATTTTAAATAATTTTAAAAATATAAAATTATATAATAAAATTAAATATTTACATATTTTATATATTATTAAAGTATAACCTTTTAAATTTAAGTCAAAATTTCAAAATCATATTACTTGCAGCGCAACAAGGAGGAGTCAAAGGAGATCTCTAGGGGTTTTGCCACATCAAGATACGATGGGGTAATTTTTCCTTTTGATAGTGTGAAAAGGAAGGTTTATTTTTTTATTCAGAATGTAATTGTCACATAAATGAATATGTAAGTCGAAACTGAACTATTACCTGATAAGTTTTGAAAATATAAAAAATTGAATGTAAGTGGAATATATGATGATGTACTTTTCTTATTTGTATAATGAAAACATTGTTTTACGTTTGTAACAAATTTGAGACTAAAAAGAAATGCATTTCATCTTAAACGATCATATTTCGGAGAGAATTTTATAGCAATAAAAAATGAAATAGAGGTGAAATTTTAAGACAAAAAGTGATAAAAAATATTCCGAAAAATTTAGGGTTTAAAGAAGAATTATAATACAATGGTTAACTAAGATTACAGACTCTTCATAAGAAAACAAGCTTCAATATTCTAAATTGAATCTCTTTTTCATCTATTATAAAAATAACAGGAAAAAAAACTTACTTTACTTTAAAGTGTCGTCATTATTTCTCTTCAAATAAATCTTATTTCGTTTTTGTTAATTTGTTTTCAAGGACCTCTCATTACCATATTATTAATGTAACTTTTAATCATTACTAATTTTTTTTTTTTTTTTATATCCTTTATTCCTTATGTATTTTAATTAGTATTCTTATTTACTTAGCAAATCACTTTTCCATATATATTTGGTGTCTTTTTTTACTTCATATAAATCTTAATTCGTTTTTGTTAATTTTTTTTTAAGCATCTCTCATTACCATATTAGTAATGTAACTTTTAATCATTAGTATTTTTCTCTTTTTTTTATATATCTATTAGTCCTTATGTATTTTAATGAATATTCTTATTTTCTTAGCAAATCACTTTTCCATATATATTTAGTGTCTTTTTTTACTTCATATAAATATTCTATGCCCACTGTTTATATGTTCATGCTTTATTAAATCTTAAATTGATAAATCATAACAATGTTTTATGATATTATCATATTAAGTTAACTTATATATTATATTAAAAGATGGTATTATTTATGTAAAGCAATGTTTTGCATTTTTTATTATTATAATACAATTATTGTAAAATTACATTTATAATTATTTTTTGTTTTGTTTTAATTTTCATTATTTTATTGAAATCTATACATATTTTATTTATTTCTATTTTCATTGTCAAACCATTATAGAAAATGGAAATGTGTATAACCATGCATTTTGAATTGATGTGAGATAAAATAGTTTTATTTGCAATCAAACGTACTGCACTTAGATTACAAATACAAAAATAATTTTATATTAATATAATAAATTGTGAAAGCTAAAATTGTATTATAGTTTTCTCTATTTTATGCCATCAAATTATAATCTATAAAACATGTTTTAATGATTATCACTAGACTACCAAAAACACATTAAAATTCCATCACACTATCCTACACTTTACTAAATTTTATCTAAACATCACAAAATAACAATGTTCTTACAACCACTAGGTAAGTATTTTGTCGAATTTTATGGTTATGCAATATGATATCTCAACTCTACAAAACTTTAAACCTTATGATACATTGTGATTGTGCCTCATGAAAGCTTATACAACAACCAAAATGTTTGTTGATGGAAGATGTCTTGGAAAAATTTTGTGGGCCACACCACCGAAATGTTATCCGTGTGATGATTCATTTGTTGATGCACTTTGGAGGAACTAAAACCATGGCATCCATTGCCATGTCAGTTCCTCGTATCCCCAGCATGAGGAATTGCATGGGAGGATTCTCAACAACTCCTCCATGGGAGAATATATCATTGTAAATATATCTATGGTAAGGGAATCAATGGGGCACTCTTTTCCAAATATCAAAGAAAGAATACATTGGAAGACACCAACAAAATGTGCAGGGAAATATTTGAGCAGAAACCTAGGTGAGCCCTTCTGGGGAACAAGACTGAATAAAACCCCTAGACTAGATGGCTTTTTTACACATTTCTAGGTACTTTTCTAACCCACAAGAAGAATACCGTCAAATTCTAACCCAGATCAAAATTCAGCCTTAATATTCAAAACTCAATAATTGTCTATTAGCTCCCTCAATTACTATTTCTCTTACTACTGCTGATTCGAAATAATGTTAGCAAATATTTCATCTATGTTAATTGACAAAAATTCCATCTCTACTGATTTATAAATATATATCATCTATCAATTGACACAAATTCCATTTATAATAATTTCTCACTTTATATCCTTGATCCCTCTTCTAGGTCATATGAATCACAGGTTTAATCCTATTGGTTGCAAGAAAAAAATAAGAAATCAAATAGATTAAAAAAAATCCAATATTCACATAAATGTACATGTCAACACCACAGTCCATAAAAATAAAAGGGTAGAACATCCTCTTTGTCTGAGAATCACTTTGAATTTAAGAAGAAAACAAAATATAAAATAATATAAATAGATCATTAAATTAACTAAACTTCAATGTCTAGACAAATCTGTCATCATCAAATAAAATTATAAAATTCAATGCAAATGGAAATCATTGTTACAAAGATCTTGCAAACCACTAGATTTCAATTTCAAAGACAAATGGAAAATGGGTTTCCCCAAAATGTTGCTGAAAACAGATGTTTAAATTCACAAATAATAGTAATGGTAGTAACAAGCCATTGAAATCCAACTATGTTCGAGTGGCATGTTGAAGCACTTGTACTGACAATGACCCCAGTTCAGAACACACCATGTTCTATCCTCAGATAAAGGTAAGACAAAATCTTGAATGACTTTAATAGCCCTCAGTTACATCTCTTAGACAAAGGTATCCTTATTAAAGAGTAGTTTCATATTAAAACCTAGATTCTTTTTAACTATCACATCAACATCGACCTGACTACCACCATTATCTTTACACGACCCCTACTCTGGGAATGACATCCATAGCATCGTAGCAAACAATTATTGATTATTTCTAAGTGATTCTGATATGAGAAAGTTAGAGAGTGGTACATGTAGGCAGATTATGCCAAAGAGAATACATAGATGCTAGTTACGAAACGACGCCGTTAAAAAAATAATACAATACAAAAATTTCCAGAATGACAAAGAAAGCACTTAATTTTGAAAATAATTGGCGCATGCTGTCTGGATGAATCAAACTTGAGCTAAGTTCGAATGACGTTGGTTTTCCTTGAACAAATATAAAACTTAGCGGCGGCCACTTCTCGCTATCCTGCAGGTGATTTTGGTGATCATTTCCATGTGGGCCCCACTCATCGCTTCATACTCTGCGTATTTAAAGTTTTGAATGTCGATCGAGTTTGATTGAAAACTGCGCCTTCTAACATTCGAAAACGTTCGTCTTGCGTCGTCAGTAATGTTTCTCCGAGTAAACTAACCATGAAATGTGATCATTATGGGGTGTTAAGAACCTAATAAGTCGATCCAAGAAAAAGAAATTGTGTCATGAAATAAGGTTTAACAAATGAAATATGATGTCATAAATAAAGCTAACCAATCAATGGAGAGAGGGATTGGTGAACACTTTATTTACCTTTGAACCAAGTTGTCTCTATCTTTTTCCTTTTTCACAACAGAAGAGTGCCTCATGCTGATATTTGCAGGAGCTCCTTTTGTGGTAAATACTGATCTAAAGGCCTTCATTTCCAAACATTTGGGTTCCCAATAAAATCTATGTCGTCAATAGTAGGATTGGAGCACTCCATTAGTTTTGGCATGTGGGAGTGAACGCTCAATTATTTAATGATGGCTAACCCTTTCCATTGGATATGAAGTGTTGGTAATTCTACACATGAATGCACATTGTTTAGTTTAGTTCTCACGTAGACTATTACTGTGGACATATATCAGGCATATATACACATATATTGTGGAAAAATGTCACATTTAAATAGAAAATGTAGAATAAAATGCTGGAATTTCTGGAGACTTCCTTAACACAGATAGAGGAATGAAAAACAATTCCTCTTCCACAACACAGAGATAAAATTAAAATTAAATTGCAGACAAAGAGAGATGAAATAAAGACTTTTATTTCATTAATCAAACTCTGTTACAAAATAAAATTCTTCAAAACGAAGTTCTAGATTCACAGCAGAAACTTCACTAGTTGTTGCACACACAACGCTTTAGGAATTTCCTTCTTTTGTCTCTTTGTTCTTTTCTCTGTTTTCAGCCTTTGGGCAAAGAGTAACAAATACACAGCAGTAGCAATGCTCTCACTATTTTTTTTTTTAATGCTCACAGCATATATATATATATGGAACATTACAATATAATATATATATTATAAATATCTCATATTTATCAAACATATAACCATAGTTAAAACATAAATTAAACTTCATGCAGCAGATTTAAAAATTAAATAAAAAATTTAATGCCAAGGTTTAAAACCTTATCCCTTTATGTATTTTCCGTTGGCTGTTTGGATGAGCTTCCCATGGATTTTCTTTACCTACCAGAATTGCTTTGATTGAAGAGGAGGTGGGACCGGAGGTGAGTGACATCACCTCCTCCAGGGGGTTGTGTTCACCCTTCGCAGCTCACAATAGAAGACCCCTGGAACCGCTTCTCTTGTGTGCGCTTTGCTGCCCCTTTTCAGAACATCGCCGACTCTGCGATGAATGCAGTTGGTGAACCATCAATGCAGGTGATGAGTGAGGATAACAAGGCACCGCCTTTGCTGTCGCTGACCTTCAAACAATTTAATTCAGAATTAACTCTGTCGTCTTTCTATCCCTTCAGGAATAACTTCGTTGTCCTGCATTACTATCCATACAGTAGTTGGAATTAATATTCCAACACTCCCCCTTAATTACAGCTGCTGGGTTTTTCTTGCATACCTAGACATTTTCTAAAATATTTAAAACTTTTCTACGTTAATGGCTTTGTTAATATATCAGCACACTTCTCCTCTGTCCTGCAACGCTGCAAAACAATTTCGCCATTATTAACCAGTTCACGTATAAAATGAAATTTTGCATCAATATTCTTTGTTCTTTTATGGAAGACATAATTATTTGATAAAGATATCGTTGAGATGTTATCGCAGTAAATTGTTGTTCCTTTTTCATACTCATGACATAAATCTCTGAGCATTGTTCTCATCCATACTACTTGGCATGTTGTTGCTATTTCTGCCACATATTCTGCCTCTGATGTTGACAAAGCAACTATTGGTTTCTTCTTGGAAGCCCATGAAACAGCTCCCGATCCCAAATGAAACACATATCCAGATGTGCTCTTCCTGTCATCTACACTTCCAGCCTAATCACTGTTAGTGTAACTAGTTAATTTAAAATTTTCAGATGAGAAGTAGAAAATACCATACCCCTTCATTCCATTCAGATACCTTAGAATCCTCTTGGCTACCTGCCAATGAGTCTCTTTTGGTGTTTCCATAAATCTGGAGATTAAGCTTACAACATTCATAATATTCGATCTAGTTGTAGTCAAATACAGGAGGCTGCCAACTATGCTTTTATACAATTTTGGATCCAAATCCTTGTTGCTGTCTTCTTTGCGCAATTTTAAACCCATGACAGTTGGAGTTATAGCTACCTTGTTGTTCTGCATGTTGAACCTTTTCAACACTTCTTCAATATATTTTACTTGGGAAATGAAAACACCATTTTCATTTTGCTCAACTTCAATTCCAAGAAAATATCTCAAAAAACCCAAATCGGTCATTTCAAATTCACTCTTCATGACCGCTTTAAAATCAGCAATGGGAGAAACTTCATTGCCAGTAAAGATTAAATCATCTACATATAAAACAACACTAAGAATCTTAACGCCATTTTCTTTTATGTAGAGTGTGGGTTCTCCATCACATTTCTCAAATCCATTTTCAATCAGGTAAGCATCTATCCTGTTGTACCATTCTCTTGGTGCTTGCTTCAGCCCATACAGAGCTTTCTTCAACTTGCATACTTTGTGTTCTTATCCTTCAATCTCATAGCCTGGAAGTTGTTCAACATATACCTCTTCTTTCAACACTCCATTCAAGAATGTAGATTTCACATCCATTTGGAAAACCTTCCATTTCTGTTGTGCTACTATGGACAGCACTGTTATCACGGTTTCCATCATTGCAACTAGTGCAAAGGTTTCTTCATAATGTATCCCTTGTTGTTTCTTGTAGCCTTTAACAACAAGTCTGGTCTTCTGCCTTTCAATCTTGCCTTCAGCATTGCTTTTGGTCTTATAGACCCATTTTACTTCAATGAATTTTTTACATTTAGGGAGGTACACTAATTCCCATGTATTACTCTTTTCTATTGCACCAATTTCTTCATCCATTGCTTCAATCCATTTTTCTTCTTTTATGGCATCTTCAAAATGAATTGGGTCATCAATATGACAATACAAAGAAAATAAATAATTCAGACAGACATTATCATTTACCTCTCCTTGTTCATAAATCTCGCTCAGATTTCTGAATCTCGGTCTTCTTGGTATACTTGGAGTTCCACTTGAACTTGATGGAGTTTCAGTTCCCTGTGGTGTGTTTGAAGAAGCACTTCCTTGATTATTCAAAGTTGTTTTATTTCCAGCTTGTGGTGTGGTTTTTTGTGCTTGTGGTGGTGGAGGAGGAGCCACCATGGAGGGATTATTTGCTGTTGTCTCTTCCTCTTCTTCTTCACGAGACACACATGTCTTCACATTCATTGTTTTCTCTAAATTTCCATCCCAAGCTTCTTCTTCAATAAACTGCACATCTTGGTTTTTTATTGTTTTCTTGGTAGCTGGATTATAGAGTTTGTATGCTTTGGACTCATCACTGTATCCAAAAAAGATACATTTCTCCCCCTTACTATCAAGCTTCTTCCTTTGTTGATCCAAAAATGTATGCATAAGCCACACATCCGAAAACTTTCATGTGGGTGACATGTTGCTTTATGCCTCTCCACGCTTCTTCTGGAACTTTGTTCATGACATATTTGGTTGGGCATATATTCAAGATGTACGCTACACAATTAACAGCTTCAGCCCAGTACTCATTTGGCAAATTTTTTTCCTTCGGCATACTTCTGACAATGTCCATGATGGCCCTATTCTTCCTTTCTGCAACACCGTTTTGCTGAGGTGTGTACCTTGTGGTAAACTATTTCTGTATGCCATTCTCCCTATAGAAACATAGGAACTCTCTAGAGATGTATTCTCCACCTCTGTCAGTCCTTAGCACTTTGATGTAGTGCCCACTCTACTTCTCAACAAGAATCTTAAAATGATAGAATTTCTCAAACACTTCATTCTTTTGTTTCAAAAAATACACCCATGTCTTTCTGGTGTAGTCATCTATGAATGTCAAAACATATTTGTTGCCAGCTAAAGATGGCAGTTGCATTGGTCCACACAAATCTGAGTGGACAATTTCTAAGGGTGCCTTTGCCCTTATACTCTTCCCTGCTGGAAAACTTTCTCTATGTTGTTTGCCCAAGATGCAACCTTCAAAAAGGTTGTTCGGTTTCTCAATCAATGGTAATCCCTTTACCATTCCCTTTCTGTGCAACAAATCCAGGCCTCCGAAATTGAGATGTTCAAATCTAAAGCGCCATAACCAGCCTTCATCTTTCACTTCCTCTTGAAAGACCTCTTGTGTTACAGCTGTTACATTTCTTCCTTCCTTCAAGTCTGCTATGAGCTTGAGAAGAAACATCCTATTGCTTGTCATTTGTACCTCTGCAATGACTTTCTTGCTTGGAGTTATGTCCATGATTGTGCACACATCATCTTTAAAAAATACATTGTAGCCCTTGTAAATGAGCTATCTAATGCTCAAAAGATTACATTTTAAGCCAGGTACATAATATACATCTGGCACAAACTTCTGTTCTCCATTTCTTGCCAGGATACTGACTCTGCCTTTTCCCTTGACAGAGATCTTACTATCAGTTCCTGTTGTTACTTCAGATTTAACATTTTCATCCAGATTGGCAAACATTGCTATGTTTCCAGTCATGTGGTTGCTACAACCTCAGTCTAAGAACCATACATCATCTTGTCTATCTTTTTCTACATTACATGTTAACAGCACATTACTTTGGTTCTTATTTCTTTTGCAAATTTAACATTCCACCTATTATTCAAGTCATTTTTCTTTTTCCTACATTCATTGGCATAGTGCCCATATTTTTTGCAATAATGACACTGGACTTGGGATTTATCATACCTTTTTCCATTAGCTTGATGTTGCCTTGAGCCTTCATTTAGGTTATGATTTCTGCTCCTTCCACTCGAACTTGCAGGTCTGTTTCTCCCTCTATTTTGGCTTTTGCCTCTTCCTCGGTTGTTTGCTCTACCTTGACCTCTGCTTCGGCCAAAAGAAATTTGAGTCTTGAAGGCTTGTTCCAGTGAGGAATTTGTTTCTCTGTTCAGTCTGTGTTCATGAGACATGAGGGATGAACTCACCTCATCCACTCTAAATATTGAGAGATCTTCTGTCTCTTCTATTGCCACGACTATGGCATCAAATCTTGAGGGCAGAATTCTCAAGATTTTCTCCACAATTCTTCTATCTTCAAGTGTCTCTCCATGAGACCTTATCTAGGTAACCAGCCCAATAACATGAGTGAAGAATGAGTCTATATTTTCAGACTCTTTCATACAAAGAGTTTCAAAATCTCTCCTCAACATTTTCAACTTTGGTGTCTTCACCTTTTCCATGCCTTGATAGCCTATTTTGAGAATATCCCATGCTTCCTTAGACTTTTTTGCTGCTACAATCCTTGGGAAAATACTCTCATGTACAGATTGAAAAAGATAGAAGAGGGATTTGGAGTCCTTCTTCCTATTGTCATTTAACAAATCTCTCTTTGTTGTTGTCAAAGAAGCCAGTGCTGCTGCATCTGCTGGTTCTGGGTAGCCATTCTCAACTAGCTCCAATATGTCCTGTGAAGCAAACAAGGCTCTGATCAAGATTGCCCAATAATCATGATTCTTCCCATTAAACCGTGGAAGTTGGGGATTCGTCAAGCTGGTGCCTGCTGCTGCCATCGTAACTGTGCAAACCAAACAAAAAAACCAGACAATTTCCTTCACTGTGTAATGAAAAAAAACAAATAGAAGCCTCCTCTGCTAGAGAAATCAGCTTCAACAAACTTCTTACAACTTCTGCAGTGAAGAGCAAACTTTACTTTGATCACTGAGTGCCTAAACTAGCTTTGGTACCATGTTGGAATTTCTGAAGAATTCCTTAACACAGTCAGAGGAATAAAAAACAATTCCTCTTCCACAACACAGAGATAAAATTAAAATTAAATTGGAGACACAGAGAGATGGAATAAAGAATTCTATTTCATTAATCAAACTATGTTACAAAATAAAATTCTTCAGAACGAAGTTCTGGATTCACAATGGAAACTTCACTAGCTCTTGCACACACAGCGCTTCAGGAATTTCCTTCTTCTGTCTCTCTGTTCTTTTTTCTGTTTTCAGACTTCAAGCAAAGAGTAACAAATACACACCCATAACAATGCTCTCACTGGTTTTTTTTTAATGCTCACGGCATATATATATGAAACTTTACAATATAATATATATATTATAAATATCTCATATTTATAATATATATAACCATAGCTAAAACATAAATTATGTGGCAGATTTAAAACTTAAATCAAAACTTTAATGCCAAGTTTTAAAACCTTATCCCTTTATGAATTTTTCGTCTGCTGTTTGGACGAGCTTCCCATGGGTTTTCTTTAGCTACCGGAACTACTTTGATTGAAGAGGAGGTGGGACCAGAGGTGAGTGACATCACCTCCTCCGCGGGTTGTGTTCACCCTTTGCGACTCACAATGGAAGACCTCCGGAACCGCTTCTCCTGTGCGCACTTTGCTGCCTCCTTTCAGAACATCGTAGACTCTGCGATGAATGAAGTTGGTGAAGCATCAATGCAGGTGATGAGTGTGGATAGCAACACACTGCCTTTGCTGTTACTGACCTTGAAACAATTTAATTGAGACTTAACTCTATGCAGTTGGTGAAGCATCAATGCAGGTGATGAGTGTGGATAACAACACATCGCCTTTGCTGTTACTGACCTTGAAACAATTTAATTGAGACTTAACTCTATCGTCTTTCTATCCCCTCAAAAATAACTTTGCCGTCCTGCATTACTGTGCATACGGCAGTTGGAATTAATATTCCAACTTAAAATCCAAGATCAACTCATTCAAAAAAAAACCTTATTGGCCTAATTAATTAGCATTTGTTGTTAGCTCAGTAGTTTGTCATTCAAACCTCTTTCAACCAGAGGCATGTTGTATTCTTTCGGATCAACATAACTACAAGGTGGAGCGCTCGAGGCATTTGAAAGCGTGTAGAATACAGGGTGTGAGAGGGGTTTGGTGACGAATGGAAAATTGGCTGAGTTTGCAGAGTGACCGGGAGAGCAGCGTCAAATGGTCCTCAACTGGATTCTTGAGTGGGGAAATTCGTGTGAATTACTCAACCATGGCCTTGAAATTGGAGGTATTTTTCTTCACCATCTAGTTAGTATGAGTTATTTTTTTAATTTTTTTTTTCTTTCAGTTTTGTTGGAAGAATCATTTTCACAATTTCTGAGGGGTGTTAGAAAAATCACAACAACTATATAGAATCCATAATTTCTACCCAGGAAACAAATCCACAATTTCTACCCCGGGACCACCCGAAAAATCGTGGCGGGAATCCATAATTTCTACACGGAACAAATCCATATTTTCCACAATTTCTACCTAGAGACCACCCTAAAAATCGTGGCGGGCGCATTGCTGATGGTGGGGCTGGAGGACCTTTGCGGAACCGTCGTGATGGTGACAGACATGGTGGGGCTGGAGGACCTCGCGGAACCGTCGTGATGGTGACAGACATGGCGTGTTCTCTATTCACCAGCGAATCCGCGACACGCTGCTGCATTTCTAGTTCAGATTCCGTTCCCGGCCCAACCAGCACCCATCGCGCCGATATCTATGCCTGAGGTAGCGATCCTGCTACGGCTTTTGTTGGCGATGTTCACGATAATTATCACCTCCATGTCCATTTGGTTGCTTGATCCACATGGTTCCGGCGGTTTCGTCTGAGCGGCGTTGTTCACAATGTTTATCACCTTCGTCTGAGCTGCTTGATGCACGGGGTCGGCGTTCTCGTCTGCGCGGCGAAAATCTGCTGCATCCACAATATCAACATTAATAAGAGAATTGAGGGCTTCATACTCTTCGGGACATTGGCTTGCTTGAGGCATATAAAATTCGCAGGGCATCAAAGCTTTCAAATGGCCTGATACATTGACGTTACTGCTGTGTGATCCTTCAAGATAATTTGCTAGATCCTTGTATCTGCCCACCAAACCAGGTGGGCAAGATCTAATCCTCCCATTTAGCCCATATGAAAATTTTTATTATCCGCTATTCTTGTTTAGTTTATAACTTTATTATCCTCCGTAGCGTAACTTATTTGTGGTCGTCCGGACACCCAGGACCGTAAATGACTGAAGAAATGCTGGCATCTACTCTATGAATAATAAAAAATTATCCCGTCATTCCATGTTAAGCCAAAGCCACAGAATCTCTCTTTTGGCACTAAATACAAAGTTTCTCATTGTACGTATAACGTGTACATGCTCTCGTTGTCCATTACCTTCATGACGAGGAGAATTAAATTTCGTATTCTTCTCGAACTTTTTTCAAATTATCAAGTTTAATAAGGAAAATATGGTGCTTACATGGCATGTTTGCATTTGAGTTTAAAGAGGGGAATAATTCGTCAGATTTCGGCCTTCCAATTTCGTTAAAAACATGGACTATAGCATATTGGGAGTCTTAATGGAGAAGAGACGAGAGTATGGTTCAATTGAGATATGTGTAACTTTTTAGGTTAAATTAACTTAGGCGTGGGGTTTAGTTTGTGTTGGATTTTAGGTTTAGATTCTAGTTTGGGTTGGGTTTTAAGTTTAGATTTTATATGAGATTGAGGGTAGAATTTAATTGTATAGTTCAACCCACAAACAATATCTCGGTTATACTATTTTTGATATAGAATTTCCTAAGCAACCTCCAAGCTAAACTTAGTAGTGCACAAACTTAATGATAGTTTCTAGTTGCTAGTAAATTTATTCTTCCATCTCATAGATGGGCGCTAGCGTGGGCATAAATTTGCTAAGCCATAGGGAGAACTCAGAGATCACTTTTTAAAATTTGGTTTAATAAGCTACTATGGTGTGAGAATTTTGGGGAATTATAAACTTTATTGGGTAATATAAACTATGTCATGGGTTTTCAAGTGAATATTATTATATTCAGAAATAAGTGAACAATACTCAAATTTTAAATATAAAAAGAAATGGGCCATTATTGTTATTTTCCCGTTTTAGTTGAATTTATTTTCCTTCCATAACTATATTTCTTTGTATTTTATACAAAACATTTTTTTTTAATCTAACAAGAAGCACAATAAATGTTATTGGAGCACTTTATTAGGTCACACAATATATTTTTAGTCGTCGTCTTTTTTTTTTTATAATTTGGACACGTGTTCTAGAGTTTTTAAATAAAATAGAGATATGTGATGGAGTGGGTAACCCATGGTTGTGGAAGTATACACATAGAAAAATGAAGAGGCATCACCTATTTGGACACCCTTATAACTTATAATAACACTCTTTTGAGTAATATTATATGAGATAACAATTGTATAAAAATTTCTCTCCCATGTAACTTTGGATATACTAGAAACCCTCTTGTCACATTTGAAACCATCTCTACATAATCCTATCAACTGACATATTGCTATAATACATCAAGAAAAACACTCTAGGAGAATAATTTTATGTAACATCAAGTCACATGTTATGGCTAAGGCTATATTCTATCCTCCTTAGTCGGTGCCATGAAAGATTCAATCGAGTAATATTATTGGAAATCCTCTAGCATATTAGAGAGATATAGATAATAAAAATTATTTTTCCTTAGAACCTTACATTCCCTAGCTTCTACGAAAATGTAGTGAAAGTCATACACAATTTGTTCTAAAAGGAATCTCGGAATTTCATCAATGCAATAATACTAAGAAGGGTGCAACACTCACCAATGATTTAAAAGGAAAAATTTTGGGGCCCATTAACACCATTGTGGGAGACTTACTTTAATATAATCCTTGCATGATATTGTTTGCCTTGGAATTACTCTGCAATAAATATTTTTATGTCGATCCACTTTTACCAGTAATTCTTACCCATATCCAAAAATACTCCGTGGCACATTGATACTATTGGGATAGCTCTTGGATAATCTATTTGGCGGACCCATTGTTATCATCTCAAACCTCTAGAACATGTCATCCAAGGATCAAGTAATTTTCTTTAATTACCATAATGGAATCCAATATGTTGTCCCTCACCACACACGTAGGCCTTTTCTTTGATTAAAGTGTGAAGTTGTACGATATGCTTGATGAGTTTGAAAATGTTTTGGTGAAGGTTCCCATAAGCGTAAGCACATTGAGGCAGGAGATGGTCTCAATAATGGAACCTCTTTATGACTATTCCAACAATTTCATGCCACACTTCCAAAAATGAAGTTGAATAATCTTGAGTGACACATATGACTCATTAGTTTAACCTGGTGGAGCACTAGTTTTCCCTTCATTCCATACTGGATGACCAATTGAAAGCTTTCCCTTCATTCCATACTGGATGACCAATTGAAACTAGGAATATGTGTCCTCTACCTTGATAGCGAACATTTTAGTGGTGGAAATGACATAAGAAATAATCTCCATGAATCATTACATTGAATTTTTTTTGTGAAACCCATGTTTTCCTACTTGATTAGAGATGCACTTTTATCCAATTAATTTTCCAAAATGCATAAAAATAACATTGTGAAATACTACGTTGATTCATTTGAACACTTGACTACTAGAATAGGAAAACTAATGTCCTTTTTTGAGAGATAGTTGAATTGTGATCTAAATGAGGAAATAAAATTCCAGGTAGAGATGGATGACCCTCTTGTGTCACATACCCACTTCCCTCAATGACTTACATAGGTTACATGATACCCAAAATTTTATTTTTATTTTTACTAGACAAGCAATAAGCTCTCTTACCACTTTTCCACATACCCGTACTAAAAATTTTCCTAACCACACCTGCAAAAACAATATTTTCATCTCTCATGCAATTTATCAAATACTTTACATGTGAAACCTTTATTTAAATGCTCTGTATACAAAAAAATAAGTAGTATTTTTCTTGTAGACATTTTTTCAAACATTCTATATGAAATCAAATACAAAAAAATTCTTTTGATTCCACTTGTAAAATATTATCTAAAATATCCCACTCAATCATGCAACTTCTAATTTCTATATTTTAGGTGTTTTATCAAATAATTTGTATGCAATATGTAAATAACACTATTAACACATTTCTTTAGCTTATTTGTATGGAAATAGACATAGATCAACCACAATACTACTATAATACAATAAAGATAACTTACAAAAATACTATCCACATCCAAACAAAAAATCATTGTGGAATTTCATTTAAAGAGACTAGAATATGGAAAAGGAACATACGTGGAATGTTTAGCAAGTCCTTCTCTCTTCTTCGCTTGTAATCTCTAGTCCTAGCTCCACATGCTATAAATGGAACCTGCAACAATATCTAAAAGTAGGGAAAATTTTAAGTAATTTATAATAGTAAAATTGTAAAATGTTTGATGGATTTTTTGTAAAAATATCTAAAATTATGATTATATTATATTAGCCTATATAAGACCTTGGCGATTTTTAAGGTAAAATAATTTCATACTATAAAACTTGGGCGAATTATTTTTAGCAAAAATGGAAATTAGCAAATATTTTTTTTGGAAAAAGTAGAGAAAATTAGCCCACCTGTGAATATTAGCTGCTAAAATTTTCCCTGTCTAAAAGAAACAAAGAAACCGCAATATCCACAAAGCATAATCCAATATCTTCATTCAATGAATCAACATTGCATTGAAATGCAAGAGAATAAGCATAAAAATGTATTGAAAAATAAGATCCCTTTTGTATTAATAAATAAAGGAAAGAGTTACAACCATAAATAAAAGTTGACTTTGTTAATGTCTCCCCAATTGACTTGTTCTTCCTTGCAACAAAGAAAACCTTCACACTGAAACCTAATGAAAATGGATGATGTTTCCTTAAGCTCGCAACAAAAATATGATGGAACTAAGAATCTACAAAAGCCAACCTATTAATCTCTAAAATCCAACCTAGTAATCTCCAAAATCCAACCCAAACACCATGGGAGGTAGTAAATTTATAGGGTAAACATGGTAGTTTATTATTTACCAATCTATGATTGAGATCCACTAATCATGGAGGATAAGCTGAAGGGATTATATATAAGGTATCCAATATAGGATCACATAGGAATTCGAGATCTCTATCCATAGTAAATCATTAAAACCACCTTAGAAGCTTCTAAAAGATGAAGATTCAATTTTTTTTTCCCGAATTTGTAGAACTAGTGCACCTTAATAAGGGAGAAACCTTTGCCAATCAACGTTAATGCTTAGGAATGAAAATTGCACCCAACACTGATGGACAAGAAGGCATAGTGTGTTGGGCCCAAAAACATGGTTTTTGAGCAGATAGACCCAAATACTCAGAATTTTTAGAGAATTGATCCTCATGGATTTGTAAAGGGCCCTTATGATAAAGTGTTCATGGATTTTGATTATATGATTTTTAGGCCTTTTTTGTTCATGTGAAAAATGGCCTGTAATAGATTTCACCCTAAAGTACAAAGTCGGAAGCAATGGTTGAGGACTCAAGTGATTTACCTTGTCACAAGTCTAGATCAAGAACAAATTGGTTGAGATCATCATCTATTACAATACATATTTTCATAATGATATCATTGTTGAGGGAGGAATAGCCATGCTCAACATATAAGACAATATTATATGTACAATTATCAAGAAGTCTCATCCACTGATGAAAGAGTGCAGAACCATGCCTGGATGACTTCCTAAATGGCCATAGATATCGTACTTTGTAATATTTTATGAATCCTAAAATAGTAGCCTGGATGGATGGAACATGACTTAGGGTCTTCTATCATGGTCACTTTAAAGTATGAGTCTAACCATGTGAATAAACGAGTTGAAGTCGAACATGGTAAACAACATAAGATTACTATAAAATGATGTAAGTTGTCAACATACAGGAGAGAAATTACCAATGGTGTTAATGGATCTGAAGATACCATGGCACAATCTATCTGGTATGACTAGATGAGATGAAGTCACACACCAAACAAAATATTCTAGTCGAAGGCCAATGATGACTACTTGTCACCGAAAGAGTGGAATATTTCCACTGATGTATGCAAGCTCCAAGGTCCGAAAGGGAGTTTCTAAGTCAACATCCTAGATAATGAGCCAATTTTGATAGGAAGTGAGATGTTATAGGATGGCCTTGATGTATCTCTCATCAACAAAGCGAAACATATATCAAGATTTGAGATAGAATGAGGTTGATGAAGATATGGTTCAGGAAATACAGAAATGAATACAGGCTTATAAGTATCATATAAGTTATCATCTAAATAAATTCTCTTGAACATATCAATGACACTTTATGGACCTCGAATCATTGACCCAAAACCGAATGGAAAGTTTTTTCATATGGTGTGATGAACCAAAGTGGTAATCATATATCCCAACCAGAAAGTCACGAATATGAAGTGAAAGAGTGTCATGTTCATGAGTGACTCGCTGCCATTAATACATTAAGTGCCTTATTTTACCAATTTCCCCAACCGTTTTTAGTCAGTACCTCATCATTTTTGACAAGATTGAGGAGGATAACATATGCTTGATCTATAAGTTCATCATTCGAATGAATTCTTTTGAGTAGTTTTAACGAACCTAGAGAAGGATTGGTTAGGTCCCATCATGTTCGACAAGTCCAATGTTGTTCTATGATTTTACAAGTCCAAAAAAGGTGTAACTAAACTTATTTTTCATTTTGAGAGAGTTTGGAAAGAGGAAAAAAATAAAAATACCAAGGTTCATTTTCATAAATTTAGTCTCTTTAGTCAAAAAAGGCATAAGAAAATACTTAGGACAAACTTTTACTAATGTTTTACTAAAGCATTTCTTTTTCGTAAATATTCTATCCCAGTCCAAAAAAGGATTAAACTTATATTGAGTAGAACTCTTTTCATTTCCTTTAACCAGTTCAGAAAGACAAGTGCTCGACAATAATTTCATGTTTCCGGAGTCTAAAAAGAGATGAAAGAGGAATCCACATGGAGGAATCAGTGGTATAAAGGAAATCAAATGCTTCTGGTCATGATGGAACAATTCAAAACATGTAAAGGTCAACAGACTGGCTAATAAGACCACTCATCACAGAGGTTCCTCAAGAAAGGGAAAAACAAACAAGGGAAAGTGTATGATTAACCAAACATATGGTGAAGATGGAATGTGAAAAACAAGGCTCATATCGAAGAAAAAATATGATAAAAAATGGAAATAATTGGAATAGATTTCATTTTTATAAAATCTTGAAACAAAGAAAAAAACTATTCTTGCTATTGGTTTTGTTTTTACACAAGCTTGAAATGGAGGAAAAGTATGCTTGAAATAGGTTTTCATGCCCCCAACATAATGACCCAATTCTAGGTGCATTCCCCCCAAACTTCATTTTAGTCAGTTAAACATACTACTGGTTACTAACCTGTGGATGGAATGAAGTTTCGTTTACGAGATGAAGTGAAAGACTTGACTAGGAATTTACTAGTTCTAATCTAATACTAAAATTGAAAGGGGATTTGTTTCATTTTTTAATGAGCTTGACACAAGAAAAAAACTACGCTCATGGGAACCTTGTTTGTTTTGAAAGACGTTTGTATAAGACAGGAATATTTCTTTGAGATCTTGTTTCATTTTTTAATGAGCCTGACATAAGAAAAGGAACTCTACTTTGGGGACCTTATTTCATTTTTAAACGAGATCGACAAAATAAAAGGACCTCTCCATGAATTTTTTTTTAGTTTTTAGGAGTCTAAAATGATATTAAAGAAGAATCCACTTGGAGAAACGAGTGGTATAAAGGGTAGAAAAATTTTCTGTTCATGATGGAACTACTAAAAAAATGTAGAGGGGAAGAGTTAGGGTAATAATACCACTCATCACATTGGTTCCCTAGGAAAGTGTAAAAAACCAAGTGAAAGCCTGTGATCATCCAAGAAGATGGTGATGGTGGAATGAGAAAACCAAGGTTATTCTAGAAGAAAAAAGATGTTAGAAAATGGAAAACACGAGTGATAGGATCAAAATGGTTTCATTTTTACAAAAACTTGAAACATGGGAAACTATTCTTGAAATTACTTGAATATGGTTTCATTTTTACACAAGCTTGAAAAATGAGAAAAAATATTCTTGAGATAATATTTCATGCCGCCAACATAATGACTTAGCTCTAGGGAAATTCCCCCAAGCTTCATTGCTTTCACCTAAGTATACTATTGGTTACTAATAGGAAGATGGAATGAAGATTCTTTTAAGAGATCACGTGAAATACTCGACTAGAAATTTGCAAGATATAATCAAAGCATCAAATTGTAGGGGGTATGTTTAATTTTTTAATGATATTGAAACATGAAAAGAACTATTCTCAAGGGAACTTGTTTAATTTTTTAACAAGCTTGACAAAAGGAAAGAACTATGCCCAAGGGACCTTTTTCATGACTTGCAAGAGGCAATGGATTCCAATAGCTTCTCATCAAATGGAATAAAAATGCTCTACAAGGGATACATATCAAGTGATCTAATGAATTTATTAGGCTCCAATGCCCCTATAAAATTACTGACCATATCACCTACTAGATCTAGGTCAAAGTAACTTGAGAAAAACATGAAAGTATCATATTCATCAATAGTTAAGGCCTTGGCATAGGTTTCCACATAATTAACCTATGGTTGGGAATATTCCACTTGCACATTCATAACATGAATTAGGATGATTGAAATTCAAATGTGGACCAAGAAATTAATGTTGATAGATAGTCACAATCCTTCCATCATGTTGGAAGCACATAACTCAAAAGAGTGTGCACACAAAAATGTTCATAACATAAACATAGTCTTCACCCAAGAGAAAATTTAATTCCAAGGGGAGTATAAGGGAAAATTTTAATGATATAAATTCATATTAAAGTTTTTAAATATTGGTGAATATTACTAGTCCATAATATGTAAATTGTAAAAGCCTTAGCAATACTTTTATAAAAATATTTATATTTGTAATGATTTTATATAGTCTCTATAAAATTTTAGTCATTTCTAAGGTAAAATATTGTTATACTATAAAATTTGGGCAAATAATATTCTAAAAAAATGGAAATTCATGAATAATTGTTTTTGAAAAAACATGGAAAGTTAGCCCACCTACAAATATTAGCCCCTAAAATTTTCCCTGGTGGCTATTATGACCATAAAATCAATACATATAGTTTTTCCTCCCAAGGTAACAAGAAACTGACGAAGGATCCCTATGTGTTGACTAGTTCTTCTATTAAAAGAAAATATATTCGAAGTGCCAGACATTTGCGGAGAGGAACCCAAATCTTGCCAAGCAATAAAGGATATAATGATAACAAAAGTTTCATCATCAAAAATAGTGTGAGGTATTTTCATATTAAAAGCCTCCACTATTATTTAGAAGGGCAGGAAATAAGGGAGACAAGGTCCTTTCAAACAATTCCAATCAAAGGGAACAACCATATTACTTGGAGGGGGTATTTTAGGAATGAGATTATTGTCCCTTTGTTCGGTACAATCTGAAGAAACTAGAATAACCTAAGTCGCATGGCCATCACTCTCTATGAGAGAAGTTATATCAACTGAAGGTGGAATATGGTCAACTGCTTTCTCAACCAATGGTTGGATGGGAACAAACTTAAGAGATTCACATTAATATAGAATGGGATTGATTGAAGATGGAGTTGAGTAATATACTTTCTCAACCAATGGTTGGTTGAATAATGACTCATATGACCCATGTTCAGAGAAGGTGGGATTAAATGTATGGACTTAGACAAGTCACTTCATCAATTAATGGAGGATTGGGAGAAATCTTTCGGTAACTAGTTGGAAGTCATGGTTGAGAAACTATGAGGCTTCATCCATATAAGGAAAAAGGTGAATAGTATGATTCCCTTCACATAACCAACAATAAAACTTGACATTACCCTTCTTCTCATGAAGCTTACTATCACACATTGATGATTTATCATTACCATGATATCTAGAGGCTAGTGACAAGGGGTGATGACAAGGGATTATGGACCAAACTTCTAATACCAATCTAATACGAGAGCAATATCTTAGAAGTTGGTTACGATTACAAAGCGTACAAGGGAGTTTCACTTCAGGGTATTCATTTGAGAGGTTCTAAAAATCAGTTGCATCAATATCAATAGCTCATTTGCTGCCCCTTTAGTTATTTTTCTTCTTTTTAATATTCATTTTCTTATTCTTCTTATCCACTTGGTTACTAATTTTGAGGCTTTCACCATATGAAGAGGAAGAAGAGGAATAAGACCGAACATGAAAAGAATGAAAAGGTTCAATGTGAGGATCAAATCGAGGTTGATTTTCTTTATATTGAGGACTTTGTTTTCTAGACGATAGACCTAGTTAAGGATAAATCAAGACATTTGGAGCCAAGGGAGTTGAAAATAACCAAACAAGCAAACCAATGCTAAATTCAGAAAGGGAAAAAGTTTCCATATAAGGAGAATAAATATTTCCAAGATGAGGAAAAGGACCAAGATTCCCATTTGAAGGTGTTGTTTGATTGGTAGTCTATGGGAATCTTTCCATTACACTAAACTTATGGTATACTAAGGAGTAGTTACAGTGTGATGTTGTTGTTTTGTGGTAAATTAATTGACTCTAGAACTTAAAGACAAAAATAAAAACAATGAGGGGTAATTAGGAAAAATAGTTTACCAAGTCATTGTGAACTACAATGTATTGTTTCAAATACATGCAGGAAATATCCCTGAATGTTGTGTTTGGTGTGTCACAGTAGATAATGCAACCGACTAAGTTACCTATGGTAGGATAGAAACCTACAGGGGACTTCCAAAATATACTAGGAGGTATGTGCAGGCACAATATATGGTAGTATTTTCTAATGCATCCTATATGATAGCAAGCATTCTCACATACTTATCATGTGTGGAGCGCCATCCAATATACCTAAAGGTACGTGGAGAACTATACTATACACTTACGCACATTGAATATTGAATATCTACATAATGTAACACATATAAAGAATTACAACTCCTAGATTTAAATATGTCAGAACAAATATCAAGCCAAAACCTCTATGTTTGTCGTTAAATGTTACAAATTCTGCCTAGGTTGATTAAGTAAATTTTACAGTTGATATTTGACTATGATTTAGTTTCAAGGCTCACCATGAGTTCACCTAAATTCCCTATAATGAAATATTCATCTATTTAAATATAATGCCATGATCTGATCTCTCATCCCATGCTGAAGACGAACCACAATTGTTCGTTCGAAACACATCATCAAAATTTGTTCGTATGTGATTATCACCGAAAGATATCACTATAAAAATATTTACTTTTCAATGAAAATATATCTATAGGATGGAAGAAACAAAGAGTGATGAAACACAAAATAACGAAGAAAATAAATTTTCCTAAGTAGTTATTTTAAAATGCAACTATTCCAATTTAAATTCAAAACCCTATATGATGGAAAAAATAAACTTTTTATTTTATTTCCTCTTAATCTTCAAATGCGCTGAAAACTAAGATAAAAATAGATAAATGATAAGTGAAATAACATAGCATATGATTGTAATAAAAATTTATTCAAACCAATCAATGATCAAGAAAAAATTTTGCAAAATACCTTATTGGCAAGAACAAAGAAAAATCCAAATAAATTGTCACCAAATGATAATAAAAACGAAAGAAATCATAATGAAGTATTTTCAGAGATAGAGACAAACTTAGGGACATAAGGAAAACTTATTGTACCAAAGCAGATCAAAGAGCAAGGAAAAGGAATACAATTTTTTTATTCATAAAATATTAGCGCATGCATATAATAGGAAAAAGTACACTGCAACATAAGTACAAAGAAGAAACATATGCACTGGGGCACTCTGTGTGAGATCACATAAGGTGATGGGGCTATTTTGGTCAGAAAATGACACAAGAAACTTGGTCAAGCTCAAATATGATTTTTCGTTAGGTCAATCATTGTTTGAATAGGTCAATAATGTCAGTTTCAGAGGTGGAAAGGTGTGTGAAAGGTGCTAAGGCTAAGGAAACAACTAAGTGGAAAATGTCGATCCCTGGCAGAGTCACCAATTTGCTACACAAAATTTCACTTATGCGGAAAGAAAAAAATTCCATAGATCTAGTGGTCTGATGTAGAACAATAGCGAACACAAAGAATCAATGCTTTCCTGAAAGATATTACAATATGTAAAAGGAACCTATGTAGAATTGGTAGCAAGTCCTTCTCTTTTCTTCCTTATAAACTCTAATCGTAGCCCCACAGACTATAAAAAAAACTTACAACAATAACTAAAATTAAAAAAGAAACTATCATATCCACATAACATAATCCAAAATCTTCATTCAATGAATAAACATGGCATTGAAATACAGGATCATAAGCATAACATAAATATTAGAAAACAATATTACTTTTTTATTAGTAGATAAAGGAGAGAGTTACAACCATAAATAGAAGATGACTTTGTAGATGTCTCCCCAATTGACTTATCATTCCTTGTCACAAATAAAACATTCACACTCAACTGTAATTCGAATGGTTGATGTTTCACGCTCACAACAACAACATGAGGGCATTATAAATCTCGAAAATCCAACCTATTAATCTCTAAAGTAATATCCAAAGTACAACCTAGTAATCTCCAAAAACCAACTAAGAATCCATGGGGGGTAGTAAATTTATAGGGTAAACATGGTAGTTTAGGATTTACGAATCTGTTGTTGAGATCCACTTATGAGTGAGGATAAGCTCAAGGGATAAGAAAAAATGTATCCAATATAGGGTCATATAGGAATTCAAGATCTCTATCTGTGGAAAATGGTTAAAACCACCTTAGAAGCTTATGGAATAAGAAGACTTGAAATTATTATTTACCTATCCCAAATTTGTAAAATTTGCACACCTGTAGAAGGGAGCAACCTCCACTGATGAATGATAATGTGAATGTATGCAACTTGCATCGAACGCTGGTGGACAAGAAGCTAGAGTGTGTTGTTCCTAAAAACGTGGATTTTGATGATATAAACTGAGAAAATCATAATTTTTTGAGAATTTATGCTTAGGGATGTACAAATGGACTATCAAAAAAGTGTTCATAGATGTTGATTGATTCGGTTTTTAGGCCTATTGGGTTGATGTCACCATGATTTGTTGAACAATTTGGGACTTTTTTCAAATACTTTCCATGAAAACTAATATCAACTTACTTAAATAACATCTCCTAAATTATAGAAATACAACTATGGTTAAGGCAGATGATCAGTGGGAATTTCCTTCATTATGGCTCAAGTTTGAGCTTCTAATACCTCCTATAAGATAAGTTATAGAAACAATGCTGGAATGACCTATTTGATGCATTATTTTAGGAGCATCCAAGAAGATTTAATTCCTTTGATATTATATCCTTAAAAATCATGAGCTAATATCCAAAAGTTGGAGTATGTAATTAGTGGGATTTCCCCTCATTAAGATCCAAGGTTGATCTTCTTAAAACTCCCATAATAAAAGTTATATATAAATTCCAACATGACATATTTGATGCATGATTTTAGGAGCATCTAGGAAGCTCGAATTCCTATGATGACATTCTTAAATTTATTGAGGTCGAATATGGTCCCAATAATAGAAAATCCTTTGGACTATTCCAACTATATGATTCCCCCCACTTCAAAAAATTTAATTTGAATAACCTTCAGTCACACCTGTGACTCATTAGTTTAACCCAATGGAACATTACGTTTCCATTAATTTCATAGTCGATAACCTATTAAAACTATGAATATGTGTCTTATACCTTGATAGGGAAAATTTTAGTGGTGGAAATGACATAAGATATCATCTCCATGAATAATTACAATTAAAATAATTTCTAAGAAATTTTTTTCCTACTTCATTAGAGACACATTTTTTCCTGGTTAAGTTTCCAAAATGCAACAAAATATCACGATGAAATAATATATTAATTGTTTTGAACACTTGAATGTTAGAATAGGAAAACTGAATTCCTTTTTTTGAGAAATACTTTAATGGTGGTACAAATGAGGAAATAAAAATCAAAATAGAGATCGATGGCCCTATCCTGTCACATACCCAACTCACTCAATGACTTACAAATCTTACGGGGTACCCAAAAATTTATTTTTCTTTTTACTAAAATGAAAATAATCTCTCATACCACTTTTTCACATACCCATACTAAAATTTAACCTAACCACACTTGCAAAAACATTATTTTCGTCTCTCAAACATTTTGTTAAATACTTTACATGTAAAACCTTTCTTCAAATGCTTTGAATACAACCAATTAAGTAGTCTTTCTCTAATATAAATTTTGTGAAACATTCTATTTCAAATAAAATAGTAAGCGTTGCTCTAATTCCAACTAAAATATACCACTCAATCATGCAACTTATAATTTATATACTTGATTAGTTTTATCAAATAGTTTGTTCTATAACTATAATACAATAATGCTAACATCAACAATGCGATTATAATACAACTAAAATACAATAATGCTAACATACAACACTATTATGTCCATCCAAAAAATAATATTTTCATTGGGGAATTTCATCAAACAACTTGCATGCAATGAATTGTTAAACCATTTGGGAATTTCTTCAAACACTTTACATGAAAACTAATATAACCTTCCTTAAGGAATATCTGCTAAATATAGGTGGTACACCAAAATTTGGTTGTCTAACCATTTACAATTACATGGATCGAATTACACCATGTAGGACCAATTTTGTTGAGATTTTCTGTATTAATTTGGCTAAAATCTCATGCATAATGCCAACAATAGGATTGGTTCCAAATTTGATGGCATCAAATCCTGAAGAGGAGATATTATATCCTATTTTGTTGTGATAAGATGCAATTTAATTTATTATTCAGTTTCTTCTCTACATCTATAAATTGTAAGCCCATAGAGGCAAAAGAGATATGAGGGATGAGAGGAAGTGGAAGCACAAATGTGAAAATATGTTGTTGTAACCTCCTATTGAAGAATAAGAAAATCGATACCTCTGTCTGGTGGATGTAGACCAGATTGGTTGGGTGAACCATGTTAAATTCTGTCTCTATTTTATGTTTTGTGTGTGTGATTTATTTAGTTTCTATTGTGCTTACTCTAACAATTGGTATCGGAGTAGGTTGGAATGGAGTTTTAGAGAGCCTGTCTGAATAAAATTTATTGGATCGTAGCTTTGACATTCACCAGAACATAATAGGAGTGAAAATCTTGTGACTATACGGTTTTGTAGATCAATTGTCTGCAGACAGAGTTTCTTACCACAACACCTGTAAGCGAACGTGTGAAATTGAAGATATATGTGGTTGTTTATCTAAGAGAACTGCTTGAAATTGAGCGTGGGAACCAAGACCGAGTGGCGTGGAAAGTTGTACATGGATCCATATAGGATTGAACTCCAGGGCCGTGTAAATGGTGGTCGATTGCCCAAGGAACAATAAAGTGATTAGAATGTCGTGGACTATTGATTTGTGAGTTTACTGTTGTGAATTATGTGGACTGTTGAGACCGTGGAATGTGGGATCATGCTAGGATGCATGTTTTACCCTGGTCATCGTTGTGCTGGATGCGCTGAAAGAGGTAGTGTTTTCCATTCTTTGTATTGAAATGTCATTGTATTGAAATGTCGTAAATCAAGTAAAGCATTTTCGATTCGTTGCTAGTTGAGTTTGTGACAGTGTGCAATGGATTGCCAAGATAGGTGGTTGATGATAGTGTGGCAAAGCTGGTTTGGGGATCTCGTCATGCTGATTGTAATGGGGTTGCTTTCCGGTTCAACTGTAATGTTATTGACAGCATTGTGGGGGGCATGTTAATCGAATTAATTATCATAATAAACAATTTTCAGATTTGCGTAACTAAAGAGTTTGGTTCTGTGGTTTTAAGTGGGAGGAGTGCCGTGAGTAGGTGCTAGAGCTTTAAATCAAAATTCCTATATTTTTAATTTTCACGCAAAATTAAACTGGGGTATATGTTTGATCAAGAGTGCGGTTTGAGTTACCAGTTTGAAGAAATTTGTATGTATAATAAGGAAGCCTTATTTCAAATATATATATATATTTTAACTTCTCTTAGCTGCTGCATGGAGGAGAATAATTGCTACTATAGGTAAAATTTTCGATTTATAGCACATTTATGGTATCCAATTAATAATTGCATGTTTAAAAAGGGAATTTTTTATCAAGTTCTTAATTTTATTAAAAAGGCAATTAAGGATCCATAAAGAAGAAGTTAAACATGGCTAAAATTCAAAGTGCTCGGTTTGAGATTGAGAATTTTAATGGGAGGAATAACTTCGAAATATGGAAAGTCAAGATGCACAACTTACTTGTACAACAAGGTGTGGCGAAGGTACTTTTGGGAAAATCCAAACAACATTTCACCATGACAGATGACGAATGGAGTGACATCGATGACAGAGCACTGAGCAGCATACGATTGTGTTTGACGGATGATGTTTTATTTAAAATCGTGTCAGAGAAAATAGCTATTGGTCTATGGACAAAGCTAGAAAAACTGTACATGACTAAATCCTTAACAAATAGGATTCTTCTTAAAAGACAGTTGTACAGCTTGCGCATGAAGGAAGGTATGACAATAACTGATCATTTGAATGCCTTTAATACTCTCTTGGTGCAGTTAGATAGCATAGAAGTAAAATTTGATTCAGAAGATAAAGTTGTAACTTTATTATGCTCTCTTCCTGAGTCATGGGATCATTTTGTTACTTCTATATGTCTTAGTTCATCAAAAACCCTTGAATTTGATGATGTTGTTGAAGCTATGCTGTCTGAATAAAACAGGAAAAGGTCAAATTTAGAAACCTCTACATCAAAAGCAATGATGGTTAGAGGTCGATCTAAAGAAAAATGTTTCAGTAAGAAAAATAACTCTTGGTGAAAATCGAAAGGGAAGAAAAGCAAGCTAAAATGTTGGTTTTGCGGTAAATCGAGACATTTGAAGAAGGAATTTTGGAAGAGACAGCAAAAAACTAAAGGAAAACAAGAAAGATACAGGTTCAGGTTTGGCATCCAGTTCAGGTATAAGTGATGAAGTGTTATCAATTAATTTTTCAAATCATGATCAACATTGGCTATTAGATTCTCGTGCATCCAATCACATGTGCATCCATAAACAGTGGTTTAAATCTTATAAGTCAATTAATGATGGAGTAGTTTACATGGGAAATGATGTCTCATGTAATTTTGTGGGAATTGGAAGCATCCAGATCAAAATGTTTGATGGGACAAATAAAACATTAACTGATGTAAGACATGTGCCTGAATTCAGAAAAAATCTTATTTCTCTAGGAGTGTTAGACACAAATGGATATAAAACTTTTATTCAAGGTGGAGTAATGAAAATTTACAAAGGAATCTTATTAGTAATGAAAGAAAAGAAGGTTGGAAATATTTTTCAGTTAGAAGGAAGAACAAAGTCATATCATGCTTCAACTATATCTGAAAAACGACAGTGATTCTATTTGACTATGGCATCAACAGTTGGGCCATATGAGCGAAGGAGGATTAAAAATATTATCTGATCATATGTTACTTCCTAGTTTAAAATATTCTAAGTTAGATTTCTGCAAACATTGTATTTATGGGAAACAAAGCAAGCAGAAATTTAAAACTAGAAAACATACTAGTAAAGGAATCCCTGATTATATCCATTTTGATGTTTGGGGTCCATATCCTACAACCTCATATGGAGGATCATCATATTTTATATCTTTTATATATGATTTCTCTAGAAAATTATGGTTCTACATGTTAAAAATAAAGTCTGATGTATTTACAGTTTTCAAGCAGTTTAGAGCATTGGTAGAAAATATCACTGGAAGAACCATTAAATGTTTAAGAACTGACAATGGTGGTGAGTTTACTTCAAAGGAATTTTATAACTATTGCAAGGAATATGGGATCAAAAGACATAGAACTACTACTTATACTCCTCAGAAAAATGGAGTTTATGAACGCATGAACATGACTCTCTTAGAAAGAGCAAGAGGTATGCTAAATAACACCAATTTACAGAAGTGATTATGGACAGACGTAGTATCTACAGCTTGATATTTGATAAATCGATCACCATCAACTGCAATAGGATGAAAATTTCCTCAAGAGGTATGGAAGGGTCATCCTTGTGATTATTCTAAACTGAGAGTTTTTGGTTGTGATGCATATTCTCTAATTACGAAACATCAGTGTTCTAAATTAGATCCTAAATAAAAAATATATATCTTTGTTGGATGTGGTGATTGGATTAAGGGATACAGGTTGTGGGATCCTACTACTGACAATATCATCATTAAAAAAGATGTTAAATTAAAGGAATCTTCACTTGATAATCCAGATGTAGATAATAAATTGAAACAGGAAAATGCACCTAAGTTTCAACATATTCAGTTTGAAACTAGTTGAAATTTCGAAGATAGTAAAGATGAACAAGTTTTAGATGAAGATCATGAAGAAGTTCCTACAGATAATAATCAAAAAATTGTGGAAGAACCAGAAACATCTTTGAGAAGGTCCACGAGAATCATATATCCTCCTAAAAGGTATGCTGATTATGTTACTTCAGTTGCTTTAACCGCTAATGATGATGAACCTTTATGCTATCAGGAAGCTGTAGAAGGTTATAACAGTGATAAGTGGAAAGAATATATGAAGGATGAGATGAAGTCATTAGAAAATAATGCCACATGGGACCTGGTAGAACTTACTAAAGACATAAAAAATGTAGGATGTAAATGGGTTTACAAATTGAAAATGGGTGTTGATGATAAATAAGATAGGTACAAAGCGAGGCTGGTTGCGAAAGGTTTTTCTCAGAAAGCAGAAATTGACTTTCATGAGATATTTTCACTAGTTGTTAAAATTGTTTCATTTCGAATTGTCTTAGCATTAGTTGCTTTACTTGACTTAGAATTACAAAAACTAGATGTTAAGACTGCATTCTTACATGGAGATTTAGAGGAAGATATTTATATGGAACAACCCAAAGGTTTTGATCAAAATCGCAACAAGAAGTTTGTTTGCAGGCTCAAGAAATCATTGTATGGTCTAAAGCAGTCACCAAGACAATGTTACAAGAAATTTGATTCTTTCATGATGAGAAAAAATTATATAAGAAGTGAATATGATCATTGTGTTTACTTTAAGAAATTAAGTCATGGAATATTCATTATCTTAGTATTATATGTTGACGATATGCTTTTAGCAAGAAAAAGCATAACTGAGATCAACAGGTTAAAGGCTCAGATGGCTAGGACGTTTGATATGAAATATCTAGGAGCAGCAAGACAGATTTTTGGGCATGGAGATTTTGAGAGACAGGAGCAATGGTAAGATGTGGTTATCACAACAAAAGTATATTGAGAAAATACTCTTAAGATTTAGTATGAACAATGTGAAGCTAGTTTCAGTCCCTTTAGCTTCACATTTTAACCTTTCTTCAAGTTTAATTCCTAATACAAATGAAGAAAATGAATATATGTCTCGAATACCATATGCCAATGCAATAGGAACTTTAATGTATGCAGTGGTTTGTACACGACTAGATATTTCAGATGCAGTTGGGGTTGTCAGTAGGTATATGGAAAATCCAAGGACAAAACACTAGGCAACAGTGAAATGGGTGCTTTGGTATTTGAGAGGCACAAGTGATTATTGTATCACTTATGACAGAAGTAGTGAATTTGTTTGCGGATATGTTGATTCTGATTTTGTAGGTGATTTGGATAAGAGAAGGTCAAATTTAGGATATGTCTTTACTCTTACAGGTGGAGCTATTAGCTAGATGTCAAAGCTACAAAACATTGATGCTTTATCCACTAAAGAAGCAGAATACATAGTTTCTTCACATGCTTGCAAAGAAGCGGTTTGGTTGAAAGGTTTGTTTGGTGAGTTTGGTAGGTTGCAAGACAACATAAAGTTATTTTGTGATAGTCAAAGTGCAATTCATTTGGCTAAAAATCCTGCCTATCATAGTAAATCAAAGCATATACCTATAAAGTACCATTTTGTAAGATAGGTTATCACAGAACGGGGACTCTCTCTTGAAAAAGTGCATACAAAGGAAAATTGTGCAGACATGTTCGCGAAACCAGTTTTATTAGAGAAACTAAGATGGTGTCTGGCTTCTCTTGCCTTGCAGAAAAAATGAAAATAAAAATAGGAACAAGGTATCAGGCTAATTGTTGTCAAGGTGGAGATTGTTGAGATTTTTTATATTAATTTGGCTAAAATCTCATGGATAATGCCAACAATAGGATTTGTTCCAAATCTGATGGCATAAAATCCTGAAGAGGAGATATTATATCCTATTTTGTTGTGATAGGATGCAATTGAATTTATTATTTAGTTTCTTCTCTACATCTAAAAATTGTAAGCCCATAGAGGAAAAAGAGATATGACGGATGAGAGGAAGAGGAAGTGCAAATGTGCAAATCTGTTGTTGTAACCTCCTGTTGAAGAATAAGAAAGCCGATACCTCTGTCTGGTGGATGTAGCCCAGATTGGTTGGGTGAACCACGTTAAATTCACTCTCTATTTTATGTTGTGTGTGTGTGATTTATTTAGTTTCTGTTATGCTTACTCTAACAAATTTTACCATAGTAAAATTGCTTTCACTATAAGGAATAATTCAACAAACCATATTTTATTAAGCTATTTTTGGTTAAAACAAGAAACCCCATGAGGAAGAACTAAATAAATCCTTATTTGTTCGATTTTCATCTAGGAAATATTTAATTAAACCATTGTTTAAATAATTTTCCTGGTCATATTTAACCCAATTATGAGAAGTAATTAGATAAATCATTATTTATCTTATTTTTTCTAGGAATAATTAATTAAATCATTATTTAGTTATTATTCCTTGTTAAATTTGACTAAACCACCTAGAAATAATTAAACAAATCATTATTTGTTAATTATTCGTTAACCACATTCTTAAAATGATAAATAAACCATTTATTTGTTAACTATTTCTAAATAAACATATTCAACTAATTTAAATACCTTCCCCCCCAACAAAATATAATAAAATATTCTAAGCAGTTAGATCTAGATTTCGGTTAATAATATTTTATTATGCGCCATTATCAAGGATAACTCAATATATTTTATAAATAGGAGGGTTTTCCATTCATTCTTCACTTCGATCGCTCTCATTGTCACGCTTTGATCATTCTCATTGCTGCTACTACTTTCTTTGATTCTTGAGCTTTCATAGATTTCAACACATTTTGGGTTTTCTACACCATTGAGAGAGAGAAATTTCTAGATTTGAAGCATTGAGGATAGCCAAGAAGCCATCCTATTCAGGGGGACTAGTAACATTATTATTTGTTCCCTTCCTAGATGTTATAATATATTCAAAATTCTATTTATCTTGTCTTTTCCATTGGATGCATGGAAAAATTCTTATTTCTTTTGACTGTTTAACAACTTTTACTGAATAGATCTAATTTTTTTTAGCATTTTTTTAAACTATCGATTGCAGATATAAAGAAGTTAAGCATCAATATTTGTTGTTAGGCTTGTTTTTCACACAAAGTTAAAGTGACCTCTTTTCGTACACTTGCATTAATAATTTACGCTAACAAATTGTGACTCCACTATTGCAATTCAGATACCTGTGTGACCAACAACATTAGTAACGAGGGTTTTTCTTCAGCTATTTTCAGTATATTGATTTTTTTTTAACTTTTATGCCCTAAAACAGTAAAAATTATAACTCCTATGTATTTTCGGGTGTTTTCTGCAGGTAACAGGCATAAGCTGTGCTAGAGACGAAAACTTTTCTGCAACTTGGTGCCTGAATATCTAGGAACTGGAAATCACACTTTTTGGCCCAAAACCTCTGGTTTCTGCTAGAACTCACACATGTTAGCCTGGAAACTACGATTTCCACAGCCCATGGGTTAGTACCTTTGAGCTGCAACTATTTTCTGAGTTTTTCTTGTGACTGTTGGGGTTTCCCGCAAGAACTGTTTTGGGTTGTCTGACCTCCATCTAAGCCTGTCTTAGGCTCGGATATGCTTAGTTTGTCTCCTTGAAGTTGAACCAATCCCCCTAGGGTTTTAGTACACTTCCACCTTTCTCTGAGGGGTTTAGGTGAGTAGGTAGTTTGGGATTTGCAGCGCTTTCAACCATTGTTTCAGGGTCTCCTTAATCCTTCTTCCAGGCCCTTTTTTATAGGTTATTATTCCATCCAGAAGCCTCTCTTGATTTTTTTTTGGTCTTTCCCTTAGGGTTCCCTTATTTCCTCTAGGGTTTTAATATTTCACCTCCCATTTTGTAACAGTTTTACCCTTCATTTTGTTGTTTTTTTCTGCATATTTTCCAGCAGATTGAGTCATTAGATCCCTGTCGCTTAGACGTTAGATATTTTGGGCGTCAATTTGGCCCACCCTTTAGACTAGTTGTTTGGGAAGCCTTCATTTGGGTTGAATTTATGCATGTGTAGTTGTTTATTTTACTGTCATTTCAGTTTTATTTATAATACTTTAGCATTTTTTCTTTTTCTTTATACAACCGTCTAGGCTTAGTTAAATTTAACACACAGCTTGTACACACTCACACCTAAAGCAAAGAGCGCTTGGTTTACAGTGCCAAGCTAATACATAAACATTATAATTAATTAATCTACCTCACTAAGCCATTTTTTATCACTGTTCAACCTTTTCGTGTCATTTTTTACTTGCCATCATTCTGTCCCCAAGGATTTTATCTCAGAGACTCCCATGTCATCACCCTCAGTTTACATTAGGAATACTTACTCCACTACATAGAATCTGAGTTAGTCCTCCACCAAGTCCCCATATTGACTCTCATTCTAGTTCATCGGGTTCTTCCTATGATTTTGAGCCCGGTTCCCCTCACCCTCATATCGTCATCATGTCACACGACAATGTAAGTGTGGGACCTGGCTCTAATGGTTGAGCTGCTACTGGAACATTCAATATAATCCTTTGCTACCTTTGATGGCACATTTAAGCCTCCTCAATTTTAGCTATTTAATCAATGACCCTATCCTCCACAATCTAGGTTGGCCTGCTATGCCAACTAAACTTCCCTCCGACATTCTTAAGTTGGAAGGAAACACTGGAGAAGACCCTACCAATCATGTCCGCTCCTTTCACATGTGGTGTTCATCCAATTCCATTATCGATGACTCCATTCGCCTTCGGTTGTTCCAACGTATGCTCACTGGAGAGCTATTAAGTGGTATGTTGACCAGACTACTGTACTTGATTCCACTTTTTTGACTCTTTCTAAAGCGTTTCGATCCTAGTTCCAGTTGCCTCTACACTATGATATCGATATTGAATTGTTGACCATATTCTGTCAAACTTCTGCCACCCACCTTTCTGACCATGTCCAAGAATGGCGTAGAAGGAGGAGCTTATGTCGAGCACCTACATTTGAAAATTGTGTCTATAAGAATTGGATTCTCAGAACGCTTTTTCCTACCATTGGAAAATATGTCGCGTCTCACTTTCCTCAGAGAGAGGAAGAGCTCTCCAAGTCGCATTGAAATATGAATTTATCTACACCCAGTCTCATTATTTTTATACCATTTTACCAGATCTTCCTAGACCTTCTGGTGCCAATGCACCGAGGGCATCTCATGTCACTGAGGATATCGTTGGATCTCTTTAACATTCATAAATTCATCCTTTCATGTGTTATGGTTTCCCTCAGGGATGTACCAGCTCCTCTAGCACTTGTCTGCCTCCTGGAAGCATGTATCCAGGTCAAAGCATGCCTTATGCATTTTCCGAATTGCATAAACCAATGTCAAGGCTAGTTATTGCTAAACCTATTTACCCCAATGTTTCTCAACCTTCCTTCTATCCTTATCCATAGGCCGATGCTCCTACCCCTCCGACCTAAATTCCCTAGCCTCCCGTGCCTTCTCAACCTCTACCACAATAACCACCTCCTCCTCAATGTCTGGTTCATGTGTACCAAAGTGTGACTAATCCTCCTAATTCAAAGAAAAATAATAAGGGGAAAGTCAACCAGAATGAACCAGAATATGGTAACCAAGGGCATGAAGGTAATCAACCAAGTGCACCCCAAGGGAACCAACCTAACACTACCAACCAGCAACAGGGTAATCAACACAAGCAGAATAAGCCTCTTTGTATGAACAAGCTTGGATCATGTTGTGGTGTCCATGGACATTATACTCGTCATTTTCCTCTTTTCCCCTAGATGCACCAGTTGTGGGAAGCACAAGCAGCATCTAGAGGACAACAAGCCACCACTTCGCTTCCTCCAAACACTGCGCCAGCTCAACAGGCTATGTTAACCAATTCTTTCCCTCAGCAAGGATATGTTTTTTGCCCAACTACCTCAAGGTTAGGCCACTCCTCAACTTCCATATTCTAGTACCCCTGACTTCCAGATTTTCATGATGAATTTAGAATAGGTCAATACCGTTGATGTTAACCTTTAGAACCAGTCGTACCAATATGAAAAGAATCTCACTATGTCTGCAGCTGAGTCCCAAACCAAATTTCCCACAGATTCCATTTCGACACCTAATATTCCCTTACAGATCCCTTAGTCTAAGGTAGAGATCATTCATAAGATCTCCAAAGGGCCATTACAGTGAAATGCTACTGCTGCCAAAGCCGCCCACACCTACAACTTAGTAGATGACTTAGCACAGTCTCCTACTACCATGTCAATGCTAGAATTCCTCTAGTCGTGCCCATATCAACAAAAATCTCTACTACCTTCTTTGGGTGTTGTGGATCCTTCAGATGATCATTTGATCATCTTTTATGTTGACAAATCAAGAAATCCCCCTTTAGCTTAATCTCTTTCCTTCCAAATACCAGTCAAGATTTGTAACACATGTGGTTAGATATGTATCACTGACGAGGGCACGTCCACCTATGTGATGTCCGCCTCTGCTTGGAATAAGCTCGAATCACCTGATTGAGCCCTATCCACCATCACTTTCCATGCATGGGATGGTCAGCCCTTCTCATCCCCTTGGCATGTTCTACAATTGTCTTGTCACACTTGTAGGATATATTGTTTGTATTTACATAGAAGTAAGTGATGCCCCATTGAATTACAATATCCTCTTGGGTCGTAGCTATACCTATGCGATGTCAATTGTCTCATTTTTGTTTCATCATAAGATGTGATTTGCTCACAATGGAAATATCATCGCCATCAATCATTTGACATATTAAGAACCAAAGTCTTAGACCTCCCCTAAGCCTATCATATCTTCGGTGGTCAATAAAAAATTAGTTGCACCTCTCACCAGTGTTTCACCAGGAGTCGATAAATATTCCACCTTACTTGACTCATTCCCTAGCCCCCCCCCCCCCCCCTCTTATTATTGAGTCCAGCTCATCGAGTGTTTCCATGTTGCAAGCATCTCAGGCTAGCCAAAAGTGGTCTAGTTTGACTAGCCAACTGCCATCACCTCTGCAACCTATTGTTATTCACTTGACACAACCTTTAGGACCTTATCCTTAAGGACCTTCTCCTTTTCTCAACCAGGAATGATTCCCCCTAGCCTTAACCATTTGGGAGCCATTCTGCCAAGACATTACCCTTCTGGTCAGATACCATTTCTTGCTCCCCCCTCCAGAGTCTTTTCAGTGCCTACTATGGCTATGTTGAGCCTTCCAAATTTGACCCTGGGGATCCCTGTTTGGTACATTGATCCCCTAGTAAGCACTTTGCCTAGTTAGCTCAAAAAATATACTGCTTTGACTCTAGTTCAACTGGTCGTCATGACCCCTCCCTTTGCTTCAATTCCTTAGCCACCTCTATAGGAACCTACTCCTGTTGTGAAAGCATCTGGTGAGGAGGAAAAATCCAAAAAGAAGGAACCTAAGGAGAATTCCCCCCAAACAACTCATGATCCTCCTAATCTTCTAAAGAGGTCACCTCTGTGCACTTCCTCGTCTCAAAACTATGGTCAATGAGATGTTTCCTGAATCTCACATCCTGGAGGTCCATGTTACCTTACATGATTCTACCAAGAAACTAAAATCATTGCCCACGAACCATGCATGTGCTTTACACGATATTTATGGCCTCTATTCTCATATTTTTCCCTGTCTCAATGACTTTCATGACACCCTTGAGGAATTTCGTTAATTAGAGGCCGCTCGTAGTGGATACTCTACCACTCTACTTGTGAGTTTTTCTTCAGCAGAATCAAAGGACATTTATGCACCCATTTTGATACCTCCACTTGATGTGAAGATGACATACTCTTCGGCCACTATTCTCTATTTGTAATCATCCATGAGATCCCTGGTAGAGGACTCCTCTAGGGCATCCCCTTCTGTTTCAGTCGAATCTCCCTCAACGAACACCTTGGTCTCAACATTGGTAGATTTGTCATCTACTGGCTCTTCATCTACCCTACATAGCGATGCGTATGTGAAACATATCTCTCATGATCATGTGTCAGGTATCCCAGCCACATCATGTGGTCTCCGTTCTGCCAGTACTGTCATATCTAATTATGATGAAGACATTATGGAAGCCATGACCACCCCTTACATTCCCTGGGATGATATGCATCGTTGTGCGTACTTCCCTCCACAATAGTCCAAGGACGAATATGTTATGGAGTCTAAATAATTCATCCACAATGAATTCAATTGGTTTAGAAAACCCATTCCTGCACCAGATTCTTTCGAAGAAGGAAATATGGCCAATATATCTTTACCATTAAAATTAACATTTCCAATAAACCGGGTGTAGAATAAAACATTAACTTGGGGGCACATTGCACCCCAGAAGAAATTTAGGCTTACAATAATCTGTTTAAGGAATTATGTGATGTTTTCACCTTGTCCTATTCAGAGATGCTGAGATTTGATCTTCCTATTTTCAAACACCATATTGATACATGAGCTGATTCCAATCATGTCCATCAAAATTTGAGAGCCATTATTCCTCCCCGATCAGAGGATATCAAAGAAGAAATTGATAAGCTCAAGCAGACTGGTTTTATCTATCTGATTGAATACACCACATGGATTTCCAACATGGTTCCCATTCTCAAGAAACAAGGCACCATCCTTGTCTGCCCTCACTTTCATGACCTAAAAAAAGCCTGTACCAAAGACAAATTCCCCACAACATTTATTGACGAGATCATCGATGAGTATGTGTGGCATGAGTTTCTATCTTTTATGGATGGTTTCTCTAGGTATAACCAGATTTTTATGCATCATGATGATTAGTTAAAAATTGAATTCATTAGTCCATGGGTAACTTTTTCTTATAGGGTCATGCCTTTCGGCCTAAAGAATGCAAGAGACACCTTCCAATTGGCCATGTCATCCTGTTTCCATGATTTGGCTCATATTATATTTACCTACCTTGACAACCTCACTGCTCGTTCTAGGCATCGGGCGCAAGACATTCATGATTTTCGTATTGTGTTTCTCTGATGTCACAAGCATAATATCTATCTCAACCCGCTGAAGTGTTACTTTTGCATTGCCGTCGGCCGTCTCTTGGGCTTCATTGTGTCCAAATATGGTATAAATCTTGATCCCCTCAAAGTTCAAGCCATTCTCGAGATTCTCATTCCTCGTACCTTGTGCCAGTTACAAAGCCTTCACAGCAAAGCCAACATGCTTCTTAGTTTGTCTGTGACTATGCCACCACTACGAATGGGATTCTAAGACTCCTTAGATATAACTTTCCATTTTTTTGGGATGACTATGTTCAATAGTATTTTGATGCCCTAAAACATGATCTCACTTCCACTCCCTTGATTAGTTCTGCTAACTTTGAGAGGGATTTCATCCAGTACATCTCAACGTCCAACCATTTGGTCACTAAGGTCCTTATTCAGGATGATGACACTAGAAACGAATAGGTTATCTACTATGCCAATATAAACCTTGTCAGATCCATGTGTTCTACATTCATGAAGAGAAGTTCACGTTGGCTATTGTGTTCTCAGTCCAAAAATCTTCCTCATTATATCCTCACATGTTCCACCAAGGTCATGACTAATTCCAACCCCATTTATTTCTTGTTGAGTCGACAGATCATCAATCAGAAGTATGCCTAGTTAGGTCAATTTACTGAGTAAACTAACACATATATTTTACTTATCAATCCGATTTTGTAGACTTGGAAGAATGTCCAAAATATATGGATTTCAGATGTAGTCAATTTTAGATGAAAAAATGTATAAGTTGAAATAAATGCATATTACGAATATAAAATCTAACTAAGAATTTTTTGATTCAATATGTAATAAGTAAGGGAAGAGGCTCCTAAATTACAAGATCCCGATTGTCCTTCCCCACAGTACTACTTTCATGAAGAGAAACCAAATAACTGATTAACAATAGTTTATGATGTATAAAAAGTAGGAGAAGAGGCTCCTAACTTAGGAGGTTCGGGTTGTCCTTCTTTACAATTCTTTTCCATCATTTTTACCACTACATTAAAACTAGAAATTCATGAATTAACTCAAGGAAGGAAAAGAGGATGAATTTTAGTTGTTGCTCAGAATTAGATAGAAGGAGAATTTAACTTAAATTCTTATTTGTCCCTTCAAATTAAAATTAGAAATAAACTAAGAATCATCCAACAACCATAAGAAATCTTCACACATCTAAATGACTAAATAAATCTGAAGTAAAACTAGCTCATGAAATTTATGCTAATTTAACCAAAACGTGTACTTAGCTTGGTGTGGGGGCCGTCCACCCTTTCCTTCCACACTTGAATAAATTCTAAGCTATATAAAAATTAAGAAATCATCCATAGCATAAACAACAAATAGAAAATGGAAATGGCTCTTCAAATTATGTCCAAGTCTTCAAGAGTCTCAATACAAAATTATACAAATTCTACATGCTTGAATGGTTCATAAGCTTCATTTAAATAAGAAAATAATAAACAAACTTGAGATATACTATGTCTAAAATTCCTATCCATCCTAATCCCATCCATATATGTTGCACTCATCCATTCACTTTCAAAAAATCTGGAAAATCCCCAAAAATACTAATTTTTCCCATTTTCCTAGTGATTTCTGAAAAACAAGTCAAGTTTGATTAGCCTTAGTCGGGGATGTTTTAGCTCATTTTCACTGAACCAATACATGTTTTTCCATCTGTGGTTCCCAATATTTCAAAATATATTCTCATATCATGCCTATCTGTCCTACACATATGACTTCCATGAAGCTATTATAGGCATTTTCAGTGCATTCCAAAAATACTCTTAAACCCCAATTTTTACAAAAATCTATAAAAATTGAAAAAAATAATTTAATTACCTGAATATGCATAATAATTTTAAAATTAGGCATATATGGATGATATAAGGTGGAATATTATGGAATTAGGTGGATTTTTTATAAGAAAAATTGACCAAAATTGAGGGCCAACATCTCCCCCTTGCTGATCTTCACTCGCATGTCCTCATGCTTGCTTTCTTCTCTTTGATCTTGTGAGTGCTAATGTGCCCACTGTCTCTGATCCTATAGTACCTTGTTGTGCAGCCTGAAGAAGACAATCAATACCTTCATACTTTCCTTCCTTGTAGATTGTAGCATTTTCCTTCTGTCTCTCACATTTGTATTGCCATGTTTTCTTCTCATTGATCCATCTATAAGCTTGTTTAGAGATAAGGATTTTCTTTGTTTCAAGATTACCAAGTTTCTTGGTCAGTTTATCATTTTATTTCATTATATTTTTATTGTTTTATTTGTACATTTTTTTCTCTTTCTTCAAATGTCTTTCCAAGTTTTTTCCGACCTCCAAATGCCTTTTCAACTCTTCTATTTTCTTAAGGTGATATTATTTATGTAGCTTTATTTATTCTCCTTCAGACTCCTTAGAAAATGAATGTGATGAGGTGGCTCCTACCCAAGAATTTTGAAATTAGGAATCCCTCTCCAAAGGTTCTTCTTGGAAATCTCACTCCATCCTTTATAATATCTCATTAATTTGTTTTGATGTTGTTGGAGGCTCAACAATTTCTATCTTAGGGTATTTTTCTTTATTACTTGGATCTTCTTATATTTTCCTCCTAGGCTTCCTAGGAACATATATGAAGGATATTTATTTTTCAAACATAACACTATCCTACTTTTTATTTGATATAGTCCTATGATACACAAGAGAATTCATAATGATCCTAGTCCCATGCATTTTTTCAAAATTTTCCTCCAGTTTTTGCTCCCCAAGATGATTCTAAATAAAAAATTGTTTCCAAACCAATACCTTGTTTATCACCTCATGTTCCACAAGAATTTTAATGAGCCCTTGATGAAAAATGTTTGCTTCCTTTGTTTCAGTTTTGTTTTTAACAACCTTTATCATTTTTATAAAGATGCTTGAAAAGAAAGGGTAGATTGATCTTGGATTCTTCCCTCATGTGTTAAATAAATATAATGTGATAGAGATATACCACACTAAACTGGTTGTCACAAGTAAAATATCTTTGGATAATCAAAACTAATTCATACCATGTTTCACTTAACCAGTTCCTTGGGATTCCTTTTTCTCTATCAAAGGATCCATTTATCTCTTTTTCTAGGAAGAATTTCTATCCTTTCTCTTTAAAATGTAAACCCTTGTGATACTCATCTCCAGTCAAAGGAAGATCTAGTGCTTGGGAGATAAATTCCGGGTTTAGTTGTATGGAGAGCTCAGCCACTCTTGTTTGTTCATTTTCATAATTATTATGAATTCCTATGTTATTTTTTCATTATATCCATTTAACCTATGAATAAACCCTATCAATCATGCATGATATAGTCTTCCTATGGTTTCTTTCCCCCAGTTCTCTAACTTGAATTATTTTGGCTCAATTTTTGTTCCCATTGGTTTTTGATCTATATAACAACTAATATATCCTTTTACATTTAACATATTCATCATGAATAAAAACAAATATAGATACCCTTGATATTTTTTATTTATGAAATTCTAGGATAATTATAATGATAAATAGACTTACATGATTTCTGAAGCTCTTTTTGTAAAAAATGAGATTATTCCCTTGCTTGAAACTTCTTCAATTTCCTCTCTTCTGTTGTAAATGATAGCAAAAATAAGTCCTCTGTTTTATAAAACTGATAAAAAATTCACTATGTAAAATACCAAGAACATAAAGACGTCTCGAAAATGATTTACTTCTCCTCAAAATAGAGTCTCATCCTCTGTTTGCAACATTTGTTCAAGTAAATCCCTTTTTTCTTTTAAAAAATTCCTCACTGTGTATATTGAATAGGAATAAATTGCACATTGTGTATATGAAAATAGTATTCTTTGTGTTTTCATATGTGACAATTTTACAATCATGCATGAAGAAAATCAAACTAGAATACCAGATCTTTGATTAATATGAAGAAAGCTTGTAGAGATTTCTAAGTAATACCTTGTCATCTTGTGTTAGACAATACCGTTTTAATTAAAAATCTTCTCAACATCTTCGAAGATTCATAAATGACACAGGTGGCAAGGTATGTTTAATGGTGGCACAGTTTTACAAATGTGTAACTGAAGTATTACTCCCTCATAAAATGACACATGTTAACCAATATATTGAGCTTAACTACCCTTTGAATTCGTTTAACTGCTAATAGAAATACGGGATTTAATTCTTACCTCTTCTCTTGGGGAATGTTTGGATTTTGTTGGGAAGCACAATCAACTTGGCGTAGAGGAAATCTTGGCCTCAATATCATTAAAACCGACATGTCTCTCCTTAATTATCCACATACTTCTCAAAATTCCTCACCTATTTCTTATTCAATTTCTTCTCTGTTGAGGTCTTATTTGACTTACGCAGACCTCTCTTCAATTTTTGTGCACTTCTTTATATTTTTTCTCCTTCCACGAGGGTTCTACTTATGCTATGTGAGTGCATAGTGTTTCTCTCATCTTCTGAGCTTGGGTTTTGATGCGATGGTGTAAGATAGCATTACACAGAGCTTGGTTTGCGTTGTTATGGTGAAAGGGATAATTAGGTAGAGCTTGGTTTTTTTGTTTGTTTGAAAGTGTTTTGACCATTTATCGCTCCCATCTCATACTATGACTTCTATACTTATGGTTGCCTATGTGTCATAGTTTGACTGTGTTCTCTGTTTCATGATCATCCTTCATTACATAGGTTTACATGCTTGTGTTGTCACCATAATATTTGTATTACTCATGCTCTGTTATGTGCATTCTTCATCATAGCTTTGTTCACTTATTTGTATGCATACTATTGCATGTATTTGTAATCATGCGTTTGTCTTTTCATGTTTCATTTCATATGTTTTCTTTTTGATTCCTATGTTTTTCATTTCTATGTGCTCATCCTTAATTTATTTTTGAAATGACAATATGCATAAGTTATTTCAAAATCAAATCTATGTTATAATGAGAGTAACTCATTTTTAGTTTTGTAGGCAAGCAAGGTAATTCCTAATGAGGCAAAAATTTGAGCCACAAATTTTGATAAAAAATGCTTATGTAGGAGGATAATGTAGGAGTATATGAGGTTAATGTAGGATTATGATGAAATAATATAGGAAGTAGGATAATGAATTATGATTATGGTATGATGAGGTTAATTTAATGAGTAGGATGAGGTTAATGTAATGTTTTTAATGTAGAATTTAGCAAGGTTAATGTAATATGATGTACGATGTAGGTAAGGTAATGTAATAAGATGATGAATTCATGAAATGAGTATTGCATATCTAGTTAAATTAGTTTAACAATTCTAGAAAAAATTTCAAAATCAAAGGTTTTAAGAACATTTTTTCTACACTTACAGTAACTTTCCTTTCGTGCTTAATATTTCAATGTCAATGCTCATTGATGATGAATTTTGCTAGTTTTTCCATACTTGACTCTTTTTAATGATGATAGTTCTTCAAATATGAATTATAATGGAATGTAGATGCTTCTATCTACTTATTGGATCGTATTGTTGTATATTATGATGTTTAAAAAGATTTTTTTCATCTAATATTGATTCATGTCCCTTTTGATGAATATTGATGTCTCAGGTCCCTTCTGCAATCATATGATATTTGATTTTGTTTAGGTTCCTTCTACAATGATATTTGAATGTTTTTTTAGGTCTCTTCTGTAATGATATTTGAATGTTGTTTCAGGTCCCTTTTGCAATGATATTTGAATGCTATTTTAGGTCCCTTTTGCAATACAATTTCTTAAACTATTTACATAGTTTTATTATGAATCTTCCCCCTTGCTTACTTTGAGACTTGTCCTCAAGTCTAGGAATTATGGAGGATGACTTATGTAAAATGAAATTAAATAAAAATTAAAACAAAACAGGGAGATTATATTGGCCAAAAATGTTGGTTTCGGATATGAATTCGAGTTTGTAATGTGCTAGTTTCCTATATTTTCACAACCAAACTCATTTATTATTTATTATTTCTATTTTTTTATATTTTTTATTCTAAAAGTAAGGAAGGCATATCACTATGTTGTTCCATTATTTCCATGTCATTTTCTATTGAGACTCTTTACATAAATTCCTCTTTATTGATATGCTTATTATAGACTTTAAGCCTATGTCCATTAACTAGAAATGAAATTGTTGCTTCATCAATTGTCTTTATTTTAACTACTCCATTGTCAAAAATTTCTTCTATCTCATATGGCCCAAGTCAATGAGTTGTAAAATTTTCTTTGAAATATTTGAACTTGGAGTCAAAAACTAATTCCCAATCTCCCTTATGAAATTTTTTATTTTTGTAAAATCTGTCATGCCATTTGATTCTCCAATGTTGCACTAGTGATGTATGCTCAATTGCTTGTTGTCTGATTTCATCTAGTTCATTTGGTTGCATGACTCTTTGTTGTTGTGCTTCTAATAGGTGCAATTCCAATTCTAGTGCAAGTTTGAATGCAGGAATTTGAAATTCAATTGTAATAGAACTTCCTTACCATATACCAATTGTCATGGGCTGAATCCAGTTGTATTCTTCCAAGTAATTCGGTATGCCCATAATGCATCTCTTAAATTTTTTGAAAAATCCTTTCTGTTCATTTGTATTGTCTTTGTCATGATTTTTTCTAGGACTTTATTAGTGGACTCTACTCCATTTTCTTTGGGATGGTACGGAGTAGACTTTTTGCATTTTATTTTATATTTTTCTGTAATATCTCGAACAAGTTTATAGGTGAACTGTGCTCCCTTGTCTGTAACACTCTATCTCAGAACTCCAAATATAAAAAATATTTCCTCGAAGAGGAATGAAACAACTATTTCTTCTATTTCTCTCGCCACTTCTTTAATATGTACACACTAGAATATACTTTTTTCCATTTGAAGGCGGGTTAATTGGTCCCACAAAGTCAAGAGACCATTTTTCAAATGGCCCTATAAGTACTTTTGGTTTCAATGGCATTATCTGATATTACAGGTCTTCCAGTTCTTTGGCAGCTATCACACCTTTTAACATAGGCTTTTGAGTCTTTGAAGATTGTTGGCGAGTAGTAGCCAAGTTTGAGCACCTTGTATGTTGCCCACTTGTATGCAAAATTGATACCACATCGCTCTTCATGACATTATTTCAAAATATCAAGAATTTCATCTTCTCTAACATATTTTCTTATCAAAAGATTAGAACTAGTATAAAATAGGTCACCATTGACCCAGTTGTATCTAGCACTTTCTCTGATCATTTTTCTTTTTTGCTTGTCAGTGAAATGGGATGGTAATATTGCAGATGATGACTAATTAGCTACATCTGTGAACCATGGGGTTTTAGGTGTTATAGAAAATAAATGTTCATCTAGATAATTGTCTGGAACAGGAATAGGATCACTAGGTTAATGAAGTATTGACAGGAAATCTACTACTTGATTGCATTTACCTAATCGATCTAGAACAATGAGATTGAATTCTTGCATCAATAACAACCATCTTAATTCTACCATTGGTAATTTATTTTTTAATTAAATATTTAATGGATGAATGATCTGTATGAATAAACACTTAATATCTTGTTATATAATGCCTAAATTTATTGACTTCATGCACTACAATTAACATTTCTTTTTCAGTTATAGTATAGTTCAATTCTGTCGGAGTTAATTTTTTTCTTATGAAGTATATGGCATATTTAATCTAATTTTATTTTTTCCCAAGTGATGCTCATATAGCTGTATCATATGCATCAATAGATACGTTAAATGGAAATGACCGGTTTGATCCTCGAAGAGTGGGTGCTATTGACAATTTTTCTTTCTATATTTCAAATGTAGTTTGGCAATTTTTTGTCCATTGAAACTCAATGTATTTTGAAAATAACTTGAACAGAGGTAGAGCTATTTTACTAAAATTTTCAATGAATCTTCTATAATATCCTTCATATCCCAAGAAAATTCTTACTTCTTTATGTGTTGTTGGTGACAGTAAGTTCACAATGACTTGTATCTTTGCTCGATCCACCTTGATTCCTGAAGAAGAAATGTGGTGTCCCAACCCTATCCCTTCAATTAACATCGTAATTTTTTTTCATTTCTTAGGGATAAGTTTGTATCTATGCATATCCTTAAAAAAAATTCAATATTACTCAAACAATCATCAAATGTACCTCCATATATAGTAAAATCATCCATGTAGATGCCTACACATTCATGAATTAGATCAGCAAAGATGGCTAGTACTATTCTTTGAAAACTATCAGGTTCATTACATAACCCAAAAGGAAAAAAATTATATGCATATTTTCCCCATGGACAAGTAAATGTGGTTCTATCTTGATTCTCCAGTGCTACCTTAATCTGATTATATCCGCTAAATCCAACAAGAAAAGAAAATAATTTCTTTCCAGCTAATGAATCTAGTACTTGATCAATAAATGGTAATGGGAAATGATATTTCAATGTGGATTTATTCATTTCCCTATATTCTACACATATTTTCAATTTTCCATTTTTCTTTGGTACCACAACTAAGGGAGAAACTCGTTGACTATCTGAAATAGGATAGATGAATCCTAGTTGTAACGATTTTTGCAGTTCTTCTTTGACTATTTCTTTTGTCGTAGGATTCATTCTTCTTTACGGTTGTTTTAATCGGTTGATATGATCATCAATATATATATGGTGACTACATGTCTTTGGATGATTTCCTTTCGTGTTTGTATAATCCCCTACAAAATATTTTGAATATTTCTGTAAAATGCAATTACCTTTTGTTATTTTGATTATCATAGATTATTACCAATATTTAGACTCTTTCCAAGATTGATTTCAATAATTTTACTTTGTGAATTGGTAATTGAGTTAACAGCAAAAATAATTTAAAATTATTTTTGTAATGATTGAATAGTACAATTTTCCTGAAAACATTGATTCAAAAGATGATTTGTAGCTTCAGATTGTGTTATTCTTAGTTGCTCAAAAATATCAAGTTCTGAGATGAAAAGGTCTATTAGATCCTAATTTTCTTCTTATTCTCTAAAATTAAAGACTTGATTGATACTTAGAATAGACTGAGTTTCTAGTTGTTGTTGATAATCAAGCCATGATAATAAAGAAGGAGATTGTTTTGGAGGATAGAGTGTAACATGTTTCCTTTCACCCCCATGTGATATTATCATACTTCATGATCTGCATCCAATGAAGGCACTTGTTGTGCCTAACCATGGTCTGCCTAAAATTAAAGGATGGCCTCCTATATTTATTTTTGGTTGCAAGATTATAAAGTCTATAGGATATTTCCATGAATCCAAGGAAACAATGGTGTCTTCTAATATTCCCTCTGGTACAACTTTATATCTATCTGCTAGCTCCAAAATTGTAGTAGTAGGTTGAATATTGGGAAATTTTAAATATTTCATACTCTCTGTTGTCATGACATTTATAGCAGTGCCCAAATCTATTAAAGTTTTTGGAACTCAAAAGTTAATGATTGAAATGGTAACCATAGGTATCCCATGATCAATATACTTTTCAATTGTTGTTTTCTTAGGCATAAGACTAGCTAATTTAAAAATGACTTGGATTCCAGGTGGATCTCTTTTATTTCTTCCAGTTTTCTTAATACATAATTCCTTTATTGTTTTTCATAGATTGGAATATCTTTGATAGCTTGCAACAAAGGAATTTTGACATAAGAATTATTTAACTCATCCAAAATATCAAATTCAGGAGAATTCTTTAATTCATCCAGAATATTAAATTCAGGAAGAGAAATTGGAATTTGTTTCTCTACTAACCTCTCTGGATAAGGTGGTGTTTGAGTCATAATATATTTCCCTTTCTGAATTTGATTTCCTGGATTAAATTTTTTAGATTGTTCTCCTTGTTTAATTTTCTCCTCTGTGATGGGTGGAGAATCTTTGTGTAATACTTTCCCATATCTTAAGTGGACATATTGTATAGGAAGAATAGAATATGTAGGAAAATATGCTGCTTCTTCCACACTCTATGCTAGTCTTTCAACCTTCTTACTCAGATTTGCTACTCGCTGAGCTGGTAATTGGGTTGTTCTAAGTGGGGGTTGGTTAGAAGGAAGTTGAAGTTGTTGTGGTTTAGGTAGTAAGGGTGCAAGATTTTGTTGTGGAAATGGAATTGGTTGAGGATGTTGCTCGAATTATTGATATTGAAATGCTTGTTGAGGATATGGTTGTTGATATGGCTGTTGATATGGTTGTTGGTATTGAGGATAGATTTGTTGAGGTGGTTGGGTTCCTTAACTATATCCTCACCAACCTTGTCTAGGTTGGTTTGGTATTGTTATGGAGGCCAAGCTTGCCATGGCATCAGAGCATTCCATGAATTTTGAGGAGGGTATTGATAATCCTGAGGGATTTTTTGTCGAGAAATCCTTAGCTGCCAAGCTCTCCTTTGTGCCATATAGTAAATAGAATCAATCCCTTGTACTTATTACATTGAATTCACTTGCAATTATTTAAGCTTTGGAAAATTTTCAGTTGAATGATTTTCTGTACAATGTACACACACTCGAATATTATCCAAATGGCATTCTCTTAGTGGATGCTTCTTTCTACACTCATTACAAAATATTGATAAGATATGATCTTGTTCATCTTGTTTTTTCTTCGCTTTCAAAACATCAATTTGTGTTCCTAAAGATCTCAAAATATTAGTTTTAATTTTTCTAAAAAACTCCCTAATTTTTCTCTTGTTACTCCTCCCACTGCTAATTTGGAAGCTCTTGAATTAACATCTCTTTTCCCAGTCTTTGCTCTTCCCCTACAATATTTTTGAGATAGTTCAAAATCTTCATCAAATCGCAAATTTTAGATGTCTCCTTTTCCCATTACATTGATAATACCAAGGTATTCATCTCTTATACCTTTAAGAAAAATTGTGTGAATGGTGTCAGGATTGAAAGAGTGTTGTTTGGATTTTTGTAGATTGTAAAGAAATTGTTCTAAGCATTCTTCCAAACTCTCATCTTCTTGTTCAGACATCCTGAAAATATACCCTTTTGAATCTCTAGGCCTGAAATAGGCTTGATATTTCTTAAGAAAAAAATATTTTCATGTCACCCAAGAGGCAATAGTGTGTTCTCCTAATCCCATAAACCATTTTAGTGTAGCTACTTTAAGAGTAAAAGGAAAGAGACAAAGTTTATGTGTGTCATTGTGTATCCATAAGTATGACTTAAGATATCAAACTCAAACATAAATGAATCAGGATCTTCAGTAGAACTTCCATAAAAATTAGGTAAAACAAAAGGTGGAATATTCTTCACTTTTATCTCCTCTCCAAGAATTTCTCTTTTGTCTAGAATTGGGAAGCCAAAAGTAGCTTCCTGATCATTGTCTGGTTCTATATCATTATGTATCTTATTATCATATTCTCTTTTTTTCTCTTCTTCTCTTTTCATATATGCTTCTATTCTCCTTTCTTCCTCTCTTTTTCTCTGCTATTCTTTTTTTTGCCTCTCATACTGAATTCTTTGCTCTAGAGTCATTATTGGCATATTAGATCTTTCTCCTTCCTCCATCATTTTATTTTCAGTTTTTTGTAATGTTTCAATAAGAGGTTGAATTTTTGTTTCCTCAACTTTATCTCTTTTTTCAAGAATGGGTTTCTCTAATTGTTTAACAATTGGTTTCCTTGTCTCCTTTTGTTTTTCTATGAAAGGTGCTTCTTGTAGTGTTTTTTTTCTTTTCACTTCATAGGCTAACAAGGTTTGTCTTTCAATAGGAGTCAATCTTTGTCTTGATATTTTTTTTTCTTCCAATTCCGCTAAATTGGTTCTCCCAAAAACTAGTGTAATTAGTCCTGATGGTCTTGCTCCTATGGGTTTTCAAATTGTTGGGGGGGTTTTGTTTAGTAAATCTACCTTTTTCATATCTTTATCTAGGCATAAATAAATATAACTAAAAGAAAATTAAGTTTTTTTGTTGTTTTTATGTGTTTTGTTTTTTTTATATTAATTTTTTTAGAATCTTCCTAATTTACTGTGTTTAAATATTCTTCCCCAGCAACAACGCCAAAAAAATTGGGTCAATTTACTGAGTGAAATAACACATATATTTTACTTATCATTCCATTTTTGTAGACTTGGAAGCATGTCTAAATATATGGATTTCAGATGTAGTCAATTTTAGAAGACAAAATGTAGAAGTTGAAAGAAATGCATATTACAATATAAAATATAACTAATATGTTTCTGATTCAATATGTAATAAGTGAGGGAAGAGGCTCCTAACTTAGGAGATCCTGATTGTCCTTCCCCACGATACTAATTTCATGAAGAGAAACCAAATAATTGATTAACAATAGTTTAACATGTATAAAAAGTAGGAGAAGAGGCTCCTAACTTAGGAGGTCTAAGTTTTCCTTCTTTACAATTCTATTCCATCATTGTGACCATGGCATTAAAACTAGAAATTCAGGAAATAACTCAAGCAACGAAAAGAGGATGAATTTTAGTAGTTTTTAATAATTAGATAGAAGGAGAATTTAACTTAAATTCTTGTTTGTCCCTTCATATGGAAATTATAATTAAACCAAGAATCATTCAGCAACCATAAGAAATATTCACACATCTGAATGAATAAGAAATATTCACACATCTAAATGACTGAATAAATCTGAAGTAAAACGAGTTCATGAAAATTATGCTAATTTAACCGAAAGGTGTACTTAGCTTGGTGTGGGGGCCCTCCACCCTTGCCTTGCACACTTGAAGAAATTTTTAGCTAAAAAAAAATTAAGCAATCATCCACATCATCAAAAGAAAATATAAAATGGAACTGTTTCTTCAAATTATCTCCAAGTGTTCACGAGTCTCAATACAAAATTATACAAATTCTACATGCTTGAATGGTTCATAAGCTTGGTTTCAATAAGAAAATAATGAACAAAATCGAGCTATAATGTCTTTAATATTCCTATCCATCCTAATCCCATCCATCTAAGTCAAAATCATCCATTCAATTTCAAAAATTCAGGAAAATCCCCAAAAATACTATTTTTGTCCTTTTTCCTAGGGATTTTTGAAAAACACATCAAATTTGACTAGCGTTGACCGTGGATGTTTTAGCTCAGTTTGACCGAACTAATAGGTGTTTTTCCATTCATGGTTCCCAATATTTCCAAATATATTGTCAGCACGATCCTAGGTGTCCTACACATATGACTTCCATGAAGCTATGATGGGAATTTTCAGTGCAGTCCAAAAATACTCTTAAAACCCAATTTTTGCAAAATCTCTAAAAATTGAAAAAATTAATTTAATTACTTGAATATTCATAATAAGGTAAAAATGAGGCATATATGGATGGTATAAGGTGGAATACGAGGGAAATTAGGTGGATTTTTTTATAAGCAAAATTGACCAAAATTGAGGGCCAACATGCCCATTGGATTGTTATCCTTCAGGAGTTCAATCTTGAATTTGTCACATCCAAGAGTAAGAAAGGTTTACTCCTTTCTGAACTCATTTTTAATTTCCTACTAGTACGTGTGATCCACCGTTTAATGATGATTTACACGATGAGCACTTATTTGCCATTACTTCGGATGATCCTTGGTATAGTGACATACTTACGTATTTGCGAACCCATAATTTTGCTTCCCATATTGATCATGATGCTCGAACATGTATACAACCCAAATCTCCATGATATCTTCTCATTTTTCACAATATTTATCATTGTGGTGTTGATTTTTTCCTTCGTTGTTGTCTCACGCACGCTAAAGCTGAGCAAGGCCTTAATGCCTACCATAGTGGTGCATGTGGTGGCCACCTCTCTGATTTGGCTACTGCACATAAAATAATGTGCACTAGGTATTTTTTTCCTTCTCTCTTTGGTGATTACATTGAAGAAGTCAAACATTGTTCCAATTTCCAACTATTCGCCCCAAGGGTTCAAGCTCCACTTGCTCCTCTCCATCTTGTCATATCAGTTGGTCCCTTCTGTAAGTGGGCCATTGACTTCATGGAGTTTAGACCTCAATGTAATAGTAGCCATAAGTATATGATCATGGCAGAAGACTATTTCACCATATTAGTTGAGGCCATGCCAACATTCAATAAAATTACAGCTATTATAGATCTATTCTTCTTTAACCATGTTATCATTCAATTCGGGGTTCCGAAAAAAATTGGTCTCTAACCATGGCCAAAATTTAAAATATGAGATATGGCATGAGCTATCCTCTTTGTTGGGATTTGAGCACCAATATTCATCATCTTATTATCCCCATGGTAATGGACAAGTTGAAGCGGTCAATAAAATCCTTAAAATTATGCTTCAATGGAGAGGAACAAGCACAAAACCAATTGGCACCTTATGCTCTTCACTGCTTTATGGGCCTAGAGAATTTGTTTAAAACCACCACTGAGTTTACTCCTTTCCACCTTTTTTTTGGTGATGAGGTGGTCTTACCAATCAAGTGTGAAATCTCCTCCCATAACCTAGCCATCGACCTCCTCCCTCACACCCAACCTTTAGAAAACATACTTGTCATGCTTGGCCATGGTATCATGCTTCCAAATACCATCCTGTTGCATTACAAACTATTTAAGTAACCAAGAAGTGCACCAAATCTCAATATGACTGAAAATTCCAACCTCTTACCTTCCATGAAGGCAATCCTGTTCTAGTGTATGACCAGGCTCATGATGTCCTTGGTCATGGGAAGTTTGACTCATTATGGATAGGAACTTACATCATTAGTAAGGATTTTTGAAAGGGGGAATACCTTATAGTGTATTTCGAATGCCAAATCCTCCCTAACCATCGAAATGAACTTTACCTCAAGATATGTTACCCATAGCATCTCCCATTGACATGCATGTTTTATTTCTGTCATGCATCTAGGTAGCTTGCATTATCATCTCATTTTTTGTCTTGTGGTGCCTTACATATGGATCCATAATCCACACCATCTATCGGTTATGTTGATGGTGCAATTAGGAAAGGGGTTAAAAATAATGCAATTTATCCTACCAACATGTTGGGTGCAGGAATTTCGGTTAAGAGGCCTCCTTCAACACTTAATTTCCAACCTAGGGGTGTCATAAAAATTAGAGGTGAAGCATAGGAAATGAAAAAAACGATATGAAATTTTCCTAACTCTATTCATACTTCCTTAATTACAAACCTGAACAATCAAAAATAAATATCACACGGCAAATAATACTAAAGAAATTGTAGTGCTGCAATATGAAAGAAAGTACTTTGAAAAGAAATAAATAAAATTAAATCTCAAACTTCTGTGAACAATCCTGATTTTTGGAATGAATATCTATGTTTATCTTCAGTATAGTTGCATGACATATTGATAGTTGGACCCTTGAAGATGTCTGTCCTCTTTGAAGATTTTCCTTCCTGCACTAAATTGTTATTCCTGTACTTCAATAATGTTATTGTACTAGTACTGGAATAAAGTTTATATGTTGGAAGTATATTCTACAATTCTACTAAATATTTAAATCCTCATACATAGGCTCTAAATATTATGACTGGAGCACTTTGTTATTGTATCACGATATTGATTCCTGTACCGGAACATAGATTCCTGCACCAAGTTTTCAAATTACTTTCAGAAAAGAATAAATAGCATGTTAACTAAGAAAATAATTGGCAAAGGTGAACAAAACTCTAAAATATCTTCCACAAATAGAAATATTATTTAACCAAACTTAATATGAAAATGATAATTAACTTTGAAAGTCAAGGCACAATTTTCTTCAAACAAGGAACTCTTTCATGCAATTAAAGGAATCATTTAATTATGACAACAAGATTTGTTGCTGTAATAGTTATTCACATAGATAAGATATTCCCTTTTAATATTTTTAATTTAGAAAGGTTCTCTTAATAATTTAATGTGAAGTTTGATCCTTTCCTTAAGAGTGTAAAATGCAGGTACAAATCTATGCATTATAACAACATTTATTCCTTAATTATCTAAGCACCTTTAATCCTTAAGTTTTAACTCTTAATATTAAATGTACCTCTGTCTAGAAATGAATACTCACTTGAAGAAATGCATCAAGATCTTATGAAAGAAAATAAATAGAAAGGCTTTGTTTTAATTAACCAAAGGAATCTAATTGCAGAACTGAAAATACACTAGTACAGGAAAAATGTTCTTTCACGATCCACCTAGAAATAAAATAAGTTTCGAAAAGGAAAATTACATAAGGTAAAATCGAACTTAGTTGAGCATGCACTCCAAGAATTAGCCACACAATAACTATAAATGAAATCAAACCTGAACTTTTTGAAAGAATTTAAATAGCTACTTAATTCATGCTTCACATTCAAATGAAATTAACACACCTTTGACAAGAAAGAAAATGAGAGGGAGAACGATATGGGTTCATGTGCCTCTAGGATTTCTGGACAAGTCAAGCTCCCTATTAAATATAAGTGTGTTGAGTACAAGTTTCAAGAGGGATGGCTTTCATGTCCTTGTATCCCCATGCAAATGCATCAAGATGGTTTTGTAACAATTTTACAAGCTACTCTTCTTTGGATGCACCGAGATCTGAGATAATATGTAAATATTTTCCTGGACTTATCTCAACGAGAGCAGTTTCTAGATGGAGAGTAAAAGGAGGTGTTGCTAGTGACTTCAGTAGGTAAGGTTGGGAATGATGACTTTCTTGAAAATCTAGACTAAATATTTGACATAATGACTCAAAATTAGGCATGGTATCTAGATTGTTCAAGAAGTATTGTTTCTCACCCTCCTTATTTGACTCAATATAATGATGTATCATTGAAACTAACTGAGTCTCCTCATCACTACTGTAATCTATCCATAAGTTATATTGGAGCTCCTGGCTAGATCTAGCTATTGAATATAAGGTGACTTTCTTCCTAGAATCTCCATTGGAAATGTACATGACACCAAAATGATATCCAATATAAGAATCAGCTGTAGGAAGCCAAGGTCATCCCAATATCAATGGATATCCTCCCAAATGTTTCTTTGGATGAGGCACAATGAAGTTTTCTGGTTATTCCCAAGATTCTATCGAAACAACCACATGGTCCAATACTCCCTTCGGCTTGATTTTAGATATGTCCTCCAATTCAAGCAAAGTAGGAGTAGGAAGTATGTGGACCGACCCATGTTGATCCATGGTTTTCTTGGTCATAACATTAATGGATTCCCCTAGGTCTATAATGACATTGGAGACAAGTACATCGCCTATCTGAATAGAGACAACATGGTTTCCAGGGTCGGTATATTTTTCCATTTGCACACACCCTGTCATTAACTCTGTTTCTCTTCCAACAAATTGAATGGTTTAAGGTTCTACTCTTTTCCTTCCAGGCTTCTTGAGACAGAGTTAACTAATTATTTTTGTATAAATGGGGATCTCTTTGATAGCATGGAGCAAAGGGACCTTAGTGAAAATATTCCTAACCTTAGAAGCCAAGCTAGACTTGGGAACAGAGTCACTCCTCTCCACAACTAGCCTCTCTGGATAGGGAGGTCAATTTGAAGAGGATGGAAAATGATATGAAGGTACGTGGATGTACTGAATAGTGACATATCTCCCACAATGGTCAGGAGTTTCCTCCTCACTTTTCTCTTCGATATTCACCATGGGATACTTTTTTTTTTCTCTTGTTACTACCTTCCCCGATCTCACTTGGAGATCATTGACCCCAACCGACATAGACTGGTAACTGGGTGGAAAATTGGTTTAATAGAGTGGATCATTTATACCACTTTGTTATTGGTGTTATTGGGATTTGGTATGGGTTGAGAAGGTAGTTGAGGAGGTCGGAATGGTGAAGATAAAGGTAATGGTGCCATTTTCTGACTTAGCTAGGGAAATGAAGGTAAAGGTAAGGTGCATATGTAGATGGATATGACTGCATAGGTGTTGGATAGGAATTATGTGAATGGGTTGGCCCTCTCCAACATTGTTGCCAATATTGGGAAGCATGTCCATACTGAAAATGGTTCCCATGTTGCCACCATTAAGAGTTATTATTATTATTATAGGAATATGGCTATGCATTATAACCAAAATAACGTGGAGGGATTTCAAGAGCCATACCTACACCTATCCGTAGGCCAACTTCCCCTTGCTCCCATCACATGCAATCACTCAGGTTCAAGTTTCCCTCCTTCGAGTACTGCTTTCAATCCAGGTATCAAGGGAAATTTTTCAGTGCCATGATTCTCTGCACAAATCACACATTTATTATTTCCTTTAACATAATTAGGAAATTCTCTTAAAGGATGATTATTACTACACTTTGGACAAAAAATAGACAATGACTCTTGTTCTTCTACAATTTTTTGTTGAAATTTTAAAGAGTATATTTTTTTCTAATGATATTCATTATTTAAATTTTCATATTGTCCATTTTTTTCTCCATCCAAATAATCATATCATATGTAGATCCAAATTTATTATTTCTACCTTGAGTTCCTTTACCGGATCTAGATTGATTCCTTGAGAATTTCCTACACATGTCATAATTCTAATCGAAGGGTTATGAGAAATATCCCATTGTCATAATAGATTTAAGTTATTTCTAACATCATTTCTAAGCCCATGTAAGAAAAAGGTTCTAATATTACTTTGATAAAAATTTTGATTTCATCTTTGGAGGATATACATAAATCTTTCTAGATAATATTCCAAGGTCTCATCATCACCTTGCACAATACTGAGGATTTCAGCCCGCATCTCTCTAGTTTTACAATATTCCTGATATTTCAATAAAAACACACTCTTCATATTCTCACAAGAAACTATAGTGTTTCCTCCTAATCCTATTTACCAGCGAAGTGTTGAGTCCTTGAGGGTTGCGGGAAACAACTTTAACTTCTGAGCATCTGAGGAGTAATCATAGCTTCTACATAATATTTCAAACTCAAATAAGAAATAATATGGGTCCTCATGTACCTTACCATAGAAATGGGGAATATTTTATGGAAGAATATTCTTCATTTGCAAAACTACGTCTTGATCCATAATTAAGAATTTGAAGGTGGATTGTTCCTCATTTATATGGTTTTATCCACTCCCCTTAGCATGGTCTTCATTGTCAGCCATTCTTGTACCTCCAAATGAATCAATCTCAATATGCTCAGAAGGTTGAATATGAGTTTATTTTCTTTGAATTCAAATAGTCTCATTCTTCCCCTTCGTAGGTTGTATCACACCTAAACTGTTGTCACAAGAGTCCAAGTTGACAATTCCTGCATGATGGGTTTGTGTCTATTTGAAATTTCTGCCTACAAGAGAATGCCTAATATGATAAAAAATTTAAGATTTCTCAATGTTTCCTCGGCCCCTATTGGGCTTCAGAGCCCTACCCCTTTTGGGCATTCATCTCAAAACATGAGAAAACAAGAACTCAATAAAATGATACAAATTTAAAATAAGAAATCAAAACCAATAAAACCATTCAAACAATAGAAACACATTGTAGAAAAAATAATGACATACTTAACCATATTGTATAAAAAGAAAAGTCCTTACCAATTTCAAATCGCCTCCCCGACAACGATGCCAACATGTTGGGCATAGGAATTACGGTTAAGCAGACTCCTTCAATGCTTAACTTTCAACCCCAATGGTTTCGTAAAACTTAGAGGCGAAGCACAAGAAATGCAAGAAACGATATGAGATTTTTCTAACTCTATTCCTACTTCCTTAATTACAATATTGAAAAATCGAAAAGAAATATCACACGGAAAATAACACCAATGAAATTCGAGTGCTACAATATGAAAGAAAGTACTTTACAAATAAATATATAAAAGGAAATCTCAAACTTCTGTGAAAAATCCTGATTTATGGAATGAATACTATTTTGATCTCCAGTATAGTTTCATGACAGTTTTATAATTGGACCCTTAAAGATGTATCTCTTCTTTGAACATCTTCCTTCTTGCACTAAATTGTTATTCATGTACTTCAAAAATGTTCTTGCACCATTACTAGAATAAATTTTATATGCTGGAAGTATATTATACAATTTTACTGAGGATTTAAATCCTCATATAGGGGCTATAAGTCTTAGGACTGGATCACTCTTTTTCTGTATCAGGATATTGATTCTTGTATCGAAACAGAGGTTCTTGCAAAAAAATTTCAAATTACTTTCGGTAAATAATAAAGAGAGTTTTAACTAAGAAACAAAATTGAAAAGATGAATAGAACTCTAAAATAGCTTCAACAAATAGAAATATGCTTTAACCAAACTTAATCTAAAAAACAGAACTATCTTTGAAATTCAAGGAACACTTTTCTTCAAACAAGGAACTCTTTCATGCAATTAAAGGAATCATTTAATTATGACAGCAGGCTTTGTTCCTGTAATAGTTATTCACATAGACCAGATCTGCCTTTTTAATCTTTTTAATTCAGAAAGTTTCACTTAGTAATTTAATGTGAAATTTGATCCTTTCCTTAAGAGTGTAAAGTGAAGGTACAGATATGTGTGTTATAACAAAATTTATTCCTTAATTGTGAAAGAACATTTAATCCTTAAGCTTTAACTCTTAATATTAAAATTACGTCTATCTATAAATGAATACTCACTTGTATAAATGCATCAAGATCTTATGAAAGAAAAGAAATAGAAAGGCTTCGTTGTAATGAACCAAAGGAATAAAATTGCAAAACTAAAAATGCACTAGTACAAGAAAAACATGCTTGCATGATCCATGTAGAAATAAGCTAAGCTTCAGAAAGTAAAATTACGTAAATTAAAATAAAACTTAGTTGAGCATTCAGACCAAAGATCTGTCACCCAACAACTGTAAATGAAATCGAACCTGAACTTTGTGAAAGAATTGAAATAACTACTTAATTCATGTTTTGCATTCAAATGAAATTAACACACCTTTGACGAGAAAGAAAACGAGAGGGAGAATGAGATGGGTTTGTTGGGCCCTGTCCAACTAGCTCGTTTCACTGTTTAAGAAACTTGGAAACCCAGCACCGAAATAGAATTAAACAACAAAATTAAAACAACATGGTGCAGTCCTTTTATTTTATATTTTGAAATCAACAAATGTACATAGTGAAGTCAAATCCAACCTAGAAGGAGGGAAATTCCTGCAAAATTACAATTACCAAAATCACAGTAGCATCGCTATTTCTAGCTACTTCTGATATGAATTCTACATGATATACATCCCTTCAAGCCTGCGGCCATATCAAAATTACAAAAGTGTTACAATCTAAGACTTTAGGTTGTAATGAAATACTAGTCTAAGCATTAGGCTGACAACCTAATCTCTATCTTCTTCACACAGATTATCTCCTGTCCAATGTTGTACGGTACAACAACCCCCCATTTTTAACTTGTTCTGTAAAAGATAATGGGACCCTTTTTTTCTATAAAAATTTTAGCTAAAAACGCCCACCTTTTATGATTTTATTAAGTCAATTATCTTACGATTTTGTTAATTTTCATTTTCTTTGAATTCTTGTTTTGATTGCTTGGTTCAAATCGATTTTTTATAAGCTTCCTATTGGCAACATTTCGTCTCCATTTGTGGTCCAATAGGTTTATATAATGCTTACTCCTTTGAAATCTAATCGATTTATGTCACCTGGGTTAAAAAATTACGGATTTTAATAATGCATTTGGTTTAAATATTAACCCCTGAATTAATTATTACTAACATTTTTATTTTACTTATACATCCAAATCATAAAGCATCGGGATTTCGATCATTTATTCCAATTTTCCAATTTTCAAATAAATTTCTAATCTCGAAAAAATCCAAAATGTCAAAATGGTTGTTTTAGGTAAATCATCATTTTAGATAAATTAAATGATCTAATTTAACATCTCTAAAATAAGATCAAAAAACAAAAAAAAAATAATTTTTTTCTTATAAAATTTTTAAGATTAATTAAATTAATTATTATATTAAATATAATTAATTTAATTCAGTCATAAAATTTTATATTAAAAACAAATATATAAAAAAACAAAAAATTAAATTAGATTTTTTGCATAAAACACATACGCATCGGAAATATTCGTACGAACATCCTTTTAAAAACCGATGCAATGATTTTCCCGATGCGATTGGGGCTCATTAGTTTTTTCATCCGATGCGATTGAGCTCATTACCTCGATCAGATTAAGCTTGTTAGCCGTGCGATTGAGCTCATTACTCCGATCCGATTAAGCTTGTCCGATTTGATCGATTGAGCTCATTACCTCCGATCCGGTTGGTCACATTGAACTTATGCGATGCGATGAGGTCAATGTTCAAATCTTTCAGTCTCGATTAAGTCCAATGTTCAAATCTTGATCCGATTGGTCGAGGGGGAACAGGCGAATTTCAGATTTATATCGGATTAGAGCTTATCAACTTTGGAAGCTCATAGATTAGGTTTCATGGCAAATGAAGACCCATGACGGCTCATTGGAAGAAAATCAGGAGAACATTTCGAGGAGGTTTCAATAACAGATTTGATCATTTATTGGGTCAAAAATCAGGCGAGGAAAATCAAAGCTCGGAATTTTTAAAATAAAATCAATTTTAAGGGTTTTGTTTTCTTCATTTTCATTTGTCCATCCTCTTCTAATTGGATTCATGCATCAATAATATCCTTGATTAATTAAAATAATTATGAGTATCAGCCAAACTCAAATTTCATTTATTTAAATAGAATTTGATTGGTTGTTTAATGATGAAATAATATTGGATTTTATTTTACTTCTTAAATGATTTTTAATTTCTTTTTGCGGGAAAAAGCAATAGAAGAAATATTGAGGGAAAAAGATTTCAATCAATTATAGAATCGACAATTAAAGTTGGAATTTTTGAGCACTTAAAGTTGGATTGAGCGATTTTCTTGAACAAACTCTCTTCTAAAATAGTTTTGGAGAAGATTATAAATTCTGATTGCAAAATGTAAACGAGAGGCGACTCTCCCCTGCGCGAATTCAGACTTCAGAAGCATTTTACGTAATAGGAATTTCGGTGTAGATGGGGAGAAGGTTTCGGATACGAACATTGTTGAGGTTTATGCTTTATGTCTTTTATTGTGCATGATGGGCGGAAGTTTGCATTTAACGACTCTAGTCTTGAAAGCGATTCCAAGTAATGTGAAATCTTGTTAGAGACCGGATCGAGAGAAACGATTCAATTAAGCTGGTATTTTTTTTAGCATTTACATGTCAAATACCAGGTTTCATTTATGTTATTAAAATTGTTGTTTCATTTTATTCATGTTTTGGCATTTACGGTGATATGGATAATTTGTCTTAAATTGTTAGTATCTAACTCTTATAATTCAACTGCGGTTACGAAATCAACCATTACTCGAAATACGTCTTCTCTTTCTTGATTTATTAAATAGTAATGTGTTGTGAATTTCTTCCACATGTTATTGTTTGGTATTAGTTTGGTAGTATGATAATTGATATCAATTTTTGTGAATTTCTTAGGAATATTTGTTGATTTATTATTTCGATCAAATAGATGTAATAAATGTGTTTTGGTACTCACAAATGTGAGCTAATTGAATTTCTTCGTTAGCTTAACATTAATTTAAAACCGGAACATATTTTTAATTCTCATTATTTAATCGTCTTGCTCTTGGTTGGGTTAGATTTTCATCTACCTAATTGAGATAGGATTTAAATTAATTTCTTTTGCTTACATTGTAAAGACAAAAGCTTGCATTAGAGTAAATTCACCATTCTTTTAAGTCCTCTCACTTAAAGAGGAAAAATTTTAGTTCGTAGCTTGGGTAGGAACCCAAATCGACTTAAGGGTCATTCTCTTGCACGATCGACGAGAAAGTGATGCGATATCCACATCTTATTGGTAGTTAAAGATACATTTATAAACCCAGCCATGTAAATAGGGAGAAGAATAGCCAGACCTAGTTAAACCGATCGAGCCACCACACCAAACGGAAAAGGAAATTTGCTTTAAGGTGGGACAGGCAATTTGTCTAATGTTGCGGCGATTTTTCGAAACTTCAACATTTTTAGCTAGAGGGCAAAGTTTGTTTTACTTTGGGTCTTTGAATTCTAACATTTATTTTATTACAATGGCTCATACAAAACTTCCAATTTGGAGTTGTATACATGGACGTACATCTTCGTGCTCACCCGAAGTGGTAAGACTCTTGTCTCGGGTAAAATTCAATGGTAAGAAAAATTCTTATGCCTTTAATCATGTCCTTCAATTTGTTAAAAATGTTTCAAATTATGATTTTCAAGGGATTGATGAAGGCATTTGTCACAATTTTACTCTCACATTTGTGACAAAAGCCGAGCGGTAATAAAGACTCTTCCCGGTTACTTCAATCCCAGTGAGATGTTGTTACAATTTTCATTTGTAAATTTGACGGCTATGATTATGAACGAGTATGTGAAGAAATTGAATATTTACGAAAAGGTTTAGAAAATGGTCTGTTAATGATTTTAATATTATTTTCTATTTCTAAATTGCTTGGAATTTGAAATAAACCTACGGAAGAAGAATCATTAGATTGGTTTGAATATATTTGTTCTCTTCACCATTCCAAATCCATATGAAATTAGTTAAACTTTGTTCCATCATTACAATATAAATGAGAATCCCAATTTGGATGTACGAATAAATTGGCAGTAAAGTAGTTTCACAAAGCACCAGAAAATAACTAGTAAATGCAAGAAGACAACAACAGCAATTTTGAAGAAAGAAGCTGTGGAGATAAAAGGTACTTTCTGCACGGTCAGTGTCAGATCATAAATCAACAAGTACAAACGACAATCAAAGTAAATAATAAAATACAATATAACCCAATACCAAATTTGAATTCCTCCATGATGAGCAAATACACCGAAATCATGACTGATAATAAATAACCTATTCCAAAAGCTTTTAGTATACAAAGAATGATTTAGAATGCGGGAATTCTGATAAGCATAATACAAGAGTTATCAAACGAACAGTTTTAAATACATTGTTTCGAGTTCACATTTTTTTCTCTTTATCCTGATATTTTTAATGATGGTAATTTTCCCCTCTTGATATTCGTAATGTTTCGGAAAATACGGAAGCTGATCCAAATGAATTGCCTTAAGTTTTTATCAAGATAGAGAAACAGTGGAGTCATTCTTTTGCCATTAATGAACATGAAATTCTTGTTCCTCCTGGTTTGGATGTATTGGATGAGATTGAGAGAATTCCTAGAGAAATCGCAAGGTCATTTATGATGATTACTGCGATGTTGAGGATGTTGATTTTCAATTTTTTCTCAAAAGAATCCTCATGATAAAATTCAAATAACATACGAAAATGAAGAAACGCTTCAATTTAGAAATTATCCCAACCAATCCTCATTTTGAAAGGCGACAAATTATCTTCATGATTTCATTTATTAGAAAAACTTTCCAATTTGAGTTAGTATCGTGATCAAGCTCTCATTCCTACTCACAATCTGGGATGGTTTTCTAATTCACAGAGTTAGATTTAAAGTACCCAAATTCCATAATTAAGCGAAATCCTTGTGAAAAATAAATTATTTCAAAAGCAGTCAATTGTGTTTAACAACATTAGTTTTGTAAAATAGTGATTTCATTTTAGTTTTCTTTTCTCATTTTATTTAAATTTAGATTTATTTTTTGATTTTATTTTGCAAAAATTTTTTTCACACTTTTCGTGGCATATTGAACATACTATCAAACACTCAATTGATGCATTTGCCCCGGAATTAGGAGAACAATTTCATATTATAATCATGAACATCAGTGTTAATATTTTTCATTCAATCAATGCTAATGTTTCATCAAAACTTCTATTTTTTCAAAGGCAATATGCGACGAAAATATATTTTGATAAAGCGAGCAATTCAATTCGATTAATAATTTTCCATTTGTACGTACAACAATTCTTTCGAGGCCTTTGAATTTAAAAGCTCATCTTCCCCAATTGCTTTGTTATCTCTCCCTTTGAACATTTTCCGTTTTAATCCATCAAGTTGGTCAATTAATATCCAGTGAAAGAAATTTAAAAAGAAGAATTGCAATTAAGTTGCAACAATATTTGTGCAATACGATTTGATTTATTTTCTCCAGTTTTAGTTAAGATTTGTATTTTTATTACTAACAACTTTGTTTGTACATACATGTGACAATTAAAATGAAAAGTATTATAAAATGTATTCTTCTATTCATTTTCATGTATATGGTTAGAATAGGGTAAATTAATTTAGTTTGTTGTTTTGTATAGTTAATTTGTTTTTAACAGGTTTGTACATTAAAAAAATAAACAAAGCCAATCGACCTTCTCGCCCATGTTCTGAAACATTTTCTCCTTATAGAAGAGGTTTTAATTCTTGCTTTCCTTTTTAAATTTCTTGCATCAATACCTCTACTACTTATTATTTTGAATAATGTCTTGATTAAATTCAATTGAGGTTGCACTTGGCATTGATCGCCTCAAAGCCACTTTTCTTCATTTAAAGGATTTCCTTCTAAAAAAAGGATTGCCTTTTTGGAATTTATATAATAAAGGTTGAGATGTAAGAGCTTCATGATCTCATTATCCCATGAAGTAACCTTGATTGTCTATGATAGCTTAATTCCGACTCAATCATTAGTAGTCAATCTATTTTCACGATAATCATATGAAGTTCATATTATCTTCCTCGGAATTTAGTAAAGTGACCTTGAGATGTCAATTTCTTTAGGTGCACATTCCGTCTGTTTTGATATTTTTCTACAATTAGTGGCTTTGTCCCATTCTAATCTTTAGTTTATTATTCCCAGTGTATGTCATCATATTCATTCACTAAAGACATTGTTGAAACGATCCCATAATAACATCTGATTCACTAGTTATTAGAGCCTTCTGATTAATAAATTGTTGTTTCAATTCGAAAAGTCTATTTTGTATTTATTTCTTGTTAAATTTTATGTTTTATGAACATGAATAATTGGTCGATACGGTGATTGCGCCAGGTAAAATAAATAATGAGATGATTTTAATCGAGAAGAATTTGAAGATTTGTAAGGTAAAATTTAGGACAAATTCCTTTAGTCGCATTTACAACTTTATTCTCATCCATTATTAGTTCATTTTATTCTTAGTTTATTTTGATTTGTTAATTTGTTGCAGGGTCTTTATTTCTTTTCAAAACATAAATGCTTGATAAACCATTAAATTACCGCCAGGTTCGAGGAAATTTGTTTTATGATTCATTGAATTTCAGCATTCTTTAACTTTACTTTCATTCATTTAAAAAAATCAATTGAAATTAAAAAGAAAGTATACATGAATTCATATAGAAAATTCTCCAAACTTAATTTTATATTTCCGATCTTGAATCTCTGACGTGTTACATCATTCAATTTTTCATAAAATATCAAACCATATGGTAGATAAATTGAAAGGTTTGTTTTTTATTAAAGTTAAATGCGATGAAATGGATAACAAGCATATCACATTTAACATAAGGTTAATTCATTTTGAAAAAGCGTTAAGTCTACGATCAGCCAATCGTAATCATAAATCGGAAGAGACCTCATTTTGATATATCCATTTGCAAAAACTCCGATGCGATGAAGTTCAAGTACGTGCAGTACAGAATTAGTCAAGGATTAATTTTGAAAGACCTGCGATGCAACAAGTCCTAATCGCAAATCATAAATCGGGAGGAAAATTGAATACATCCTTGTGTGCTCATTTTAAAAATTGTGATGCAATAATTCATCACCAATTGTATATTTTATCGCTTTTTATTAATCGCCAAATGCTTATAGGTCATCACTTTTACTACTTTAATTTCGGAATTGTTCCGCTTATCGTTCTTCGTTCATCACCGATTATTATAAAAATACTTGTCACTTCTTATCGCAATTGTTTTAATTCAATTCCATGTGAACACAAAGCATTTCGTTTTTTTACATTTTCTTTAACTTGCGCTAGGTAAATAAAAATAAATAATGATTTTGGGTTATGGGATTTTAATTTAGTTTTTTCCTTCTTCATATTTTTTAATGTCAAACTAAAAAGAAGAAAGTCGGCTAGTATTGGAGAAATTGATACCTTCGATGAATCAAATCACAATCATCCGTGGTAAGATTCATGTACCCTTTCATTAATTTCCATTTCATTACTTTAGTTTCGATGTTGTTTTTTAAAGTGTATTTGATATTTCGAATGTTTATTACGGCTCCTCCCATAAGCTTTCAAGCTTGTACGCAAATCATATTTTGAAGCCCTATGCTCTTTTCTGGTTTATTTTCGAAAGCAACGATAGTCTTCATTGACTACACTAGGAAGTTTGCGAACCTTTAATATATTTCTTACAAAACATTTTCTTTTGTTAGAAAATGATTAAGATAATGCTTTAGAAAACGACAAGATTGACATCAAACAGTACTTACATTGTGGCTGAATTTTATCATCACTGCTATGCGAAACCTAAAGCATTTACAACCTTAGGTATAAGTTTTATAGATCTATGACATAAGAAGAAATGATTACATGATTATTTTATTTTTACTTCATGTTGTTGAGACATTGGTATAAACATTTTGTTAGAGTTTGTATTTCAAAAACTTGGATTTTTTTCTTTTCCACTTTTTTGCTTCATTTTAATTTTGTTTCTTGATTTATTTTCTCACTTTAGTTTAAGAATTCTTTTCCTTTGGTTTTCAATTTTGATTTTGGTAACTTTGTTCTGTTTTATATGGAAGGCTTTTTATTACTTAACAATGGTTGGCATGCACATGACATTGTTAATAGTCTACTATTGTTTTTCTTGAAATCTCTTAGCAAAATTTGTTTTCTTGTTATAAAGGTAGACATACTTAAGGAAGAATTACAAAACAAGAAAATTTGACAGTATCATGGAAATTTGAGAAATTTCTTTTTCATCAAAATTATAATTATTTTGAAATTTCAATACTTTATTAAGATCTTTCAAGATTATTATCGATCTAAAGAAAAGGTTATTTTTAACCAAGTAAAGACACTTTACAACAAAGCACTTTTAACTCTTGAAATTGTCATTAGAACTCTTAAGGAGTTAATGATTCTCCCCATTTAAAAAGAGTTTTATTTTCTAAGTGTAATCAAAAATATAACAACTTAGTAAGAAGGTCTCATCAAACCTGCTTACCATGATCATAGGGGAAAAATAGGCTGACAGCCTGTACTTTGCTAAACAAGCCAGGTAATAGCTTATAATTTCCAACAATTGTAGACAAAGAGAGGTCTCTTAATCACGAAACAGAAACATTAGGTCAGTATAACAGTGAATAACGTATAAAACTATCACAGCTACCAAGCCAGGACAATGGCTTTTAAGAATAAAAAAAAAAAATATAAAATAAGCATATATAAATGGATTTATCTCTAGGTCAATAATTCTTAGTAGATAGGATTACGAATCATTGATGATTAAAGAGTAACTTACTGTCGAGACTATAGATGTTTGTAGGGTGGCTCTACTGTGACAAATGAGTACACTTTAAAAGCACAAATTTAATAAAGTGACTGCTTATCTCTAGAACTAATTAAGGATTGATATGAAGTTATGAGATATTTTTTGATTTGTATGAAATTTCAAAGAAAATTACGGTAAGATGATTATTTGCTTTATTAGGATTATTGAACCTAGTCAAACATTCCAGAAATAATTTTCTCTTCTTTGATTATTTTTACTGTTTGGAAAATTTCATTTTGTCAAACGAGAGATAAGCTGTTTCAGCAACTTCGTTGAATGTCGAATTGTTGTGCGGTACAACAGCTTCATTTTTTAACTTGTTCACATCAAATAATGGACCCTTTCTGTAAGAAAATTTTAGCTACATACCTTTTATGATTTTATTAATTCAATTATCTTCGATTTTGTTAATTTTTCATTTCTTTGGAGATTCTTGTTTTGATTGGTTCAAATCGATTTTTTATAAGCTTCCTATTGACGCTTGTTGCGTCTCATTTGGTGTTCGGTTTGTAAATAGCACTCCTTTGAAGTCTAATCGATTATGTCACTGGGTTAAAAAATTACTGATTTTAATAAATGCATTTTTAGTTTAAATATTAACCCTGAATTAATTGTACTAACGATTTTTATTTTTACTTATAAATAAATCATAAAGCATCGGGATTTTAGGTCATTTATTCCAATTTTCCAATTTTCAAATAAATTTCTAATCTGAAAAAAATCAAAAAATATCAAAATGGTTGTTTTAGGTAAATCATCATTTTAGATAAATTAGTAGTCTAATTTAACATCTCTGAAATAAGATCAAAAAACAAAAATTAATTTTATGTAAGAATTTTGAATTAATTAAATTAATTATTATATTAAATATAATTAATTTAATTCAATTAAAATTTTATATTAAAAACAAATATATAAAAAAAACAAAAAATTAAATTAAATTTTTGCATAAAACACATCGCATCGGAAATATTCATGCGAACATCCTTTAAAACAGGTACAATGATTTTTCCCGATGCGATTGAGGCTCATTATTTTTCATCCGATGCGATTGAGCTCATTACCTCCGATCCGATTAAGCTTGTTAGCTTCCGTCAAATTGGGCTCATTACCTACGATCAGGTTAAGCATGGGTCCCGGTCACGATTGAGCTCCATTACCTGGGTCAAATTGGTCACATTGAACTTGTCGATGCGATGAGGTCAATGTTCCGTCTGGTCAGATTGATGGTATTCAAATCTTCCGATCCGATTGAGTCCAAAGAAGACAGCGAGATTTCGATTTATATCGGATTCGACTTATCAGCACGAGCTCATAGAATTGAGTTTTACTTGGCCAAATGAGGCCCATGACGGCTCATTGGAAAGGAGAAAATCAAGGAGAACATTTACGAGGAGGTTCCAATAACAGATTTGATCATTTATTGGGTCAAAAATCAGGCTGAGAAAATCTGAAAACTCGAATTTTTAAAAATAAATCAATTTTTTAAGGTTTTGTTTTCTTCATTTCCCATTTGTCCAAATATCTTCTAGTGCTGATTCATGCATCAATAATATCCTTGATTAATTAAAATAATTATGAGTGCATCAATAAGAAGCTCAAATTTCATTTATTTAAATAGAATTTGATTGGATTTGTTTAATGATAAATAATATTTGGATTTTATTTTTGCTTCTTAAATGATTTTCATTTCTTTTGCAGGAAAAACAATAGAAGAAATATTGAGGAAAAAGATTTCAATCAATTATAAGACTCCATTGGTCTAAAGTTGGAATTTTTTAACGAGCACTTTAAAGTTGGATTGGGCAGATTTTCTTCAAACAAACTCTCTTCTAAAAATAGTTTTTGGGAAGATTATAAATTAAAGTTGCAAAATGTAAACAGGGCGACTCTCCCTCTTGCAATTCCGAGACTTCTAGGCATTTACGTAATAGGGTTAGAATTGTAGATGGGGAGAAAGTTTGAATCTGAACATTATTGAGGGTTTATGCTTTATGTCTTTTATTATGCCTTCAGTGGGCGGGATTTGCATTTACCAAGCTCTAGTCTTGAAGCGAAGTTGGTAATGTAAAAAATCTTGTGTTAGAACAGGATACGGAAAGCGATTTAATTAACTGGTATTTTTGGCATTTTACTGTCAAATACAGGTTTCATTTTTATGTTAATAAAATTGTTGTTCATTTTATTCATGTTTTGGCATTTCGTGATATGGATAATTTATATTAAATTGTTAGTATCTACTCTTATGAATTAAACTGCGATTTACCGGAAGTAACCATTATAAAGTAAATATTACTCTTTCTTGATTTATTAAATAGTAATGTGTTGTAATTTCTTACATGTTATTGTTTGGTATTAGTTTGAGCGTATGATAATTGATATCAATTTTGGTAATTTCTTAGGAATGTTGTTGATTTATTATTTAGGTCAAATGGTCTCAATAAATGTGTTTTGGTACTCACAAATGTGAGCTAATTGAATTTCTTCGTTAGCTTAACATTAATTTAAAACAGGACATATTTTAATTCTCATTATTTAATCATCTTGCTCTTAGTTGGGTTAGATTTTCATCTGCCTAATTGAGATAGGATTTGAATTAGTTTCTTTTGCTTACATTATAGAATAAGCTTGCATTTAGAAATCATTCTACATTACTTTTAAGTCCTCTCCTTAAAGAGAAAAAATTTTAGTTGTGGCAAGTGAACCCAAATCGGCTTAAAGGGTCGTTCTCTTCTTTGATCGGCAAGAAAGAAGTGATACGATATCCCTGTCTATTGGTAGTTAAAAAAGATACACATTTATAAACCAATAGCAAATAGGAAAATGTTGGACCTAGTTAAACAGTCGAATACCACACCAAACGGAAAGGAGCGCTGGGTGGGACCGAACCAGATTGTCTAATGTTGTTGCGGCGATTTTTCGAGGGCTTCAACACAATCCAAACCCGATAGCTGATTCGAAATGAGATATCCATGTTATTTAATGAGTTGTCACAGGAGTGCGGGAAATACCAAAAGTGCAGGAATCCTACCTGCACTCGACCATGCTAGCAAATTGATTAATATGTTGCTTACCAAATACTTTAGGAAAGAAAATATTAGTTGAAAATAATATTAAAGGTATAAAATATATAAAAATAATTAATTAAGTCCATTGTAAATCTTAAATATGAAAATACAACGCTAGTGCGGGAATAGACATGATTCTTGAAATAATGCAGGAATGAGGAGGTTACGAGGTTAAAACAGAGGTCTTGGGTTGTGAATTTTAAGTAGTAAAGTGGTTAAAAATAAAGAAATTTAACGTACCAACATGTTGGGTGCAAGAATTGTGGTTAAGAACACTCCTTCAACACTTAATTGTCAACCTGAGGATTTCATAAAACTTAGAGGCAAAACACAGGAAATGGCTTAAATGATATGAACTTTTCTTAACTCTATTCCAATTTTCTTAATTAAAATCTTGCATAATCGAAAAGAAATATCACTCAACATATAACAACAAAGAAATTCTAGTGTTGGAATATGAAAGAAAGAACTTTCCAAATAAATAAATAAAAGGAACTCTCAAACTTCTACAAACAATCCTGATTGCTAGAATGAATATCTCTGTTTATCTTCAGTAGAGTTGCATGACAAATTGATAATTGGACCCTTGAATATGTCTCTCCTCTTTGAAGATCTTCCTTCTTGCACTAAACTGTTATTCATATACTTCAGCAGTGTTGTTGCACTAGTACTAGAATAAGGTTTTTATGTTGGAAGTATATTCTACACTTTTACTGAAGAATTAAATCCTCATGCAGGGGCACTAAGACTTAGGACTGGAGCACTTTGTTCCTGTATCATGATATTGATTCATGTACCAGAATAGAGATTCCTACAAAAGGTTTTCAAATTACTTTCAGGAAAGAATAAAGAGCATGTTAACTAAGGAAAGAAATGTAAAAGATGAATAGAACTCTAAAATAGCTACCACAAACATAAATATGTTTTAAACAAACTGAATCTTAAAATGAGAATTAACTTTCAAAGTCAATGAACACTTTTTTTCAAACAAGGTACTCTTTCATGAAATTAAAGGAATCATTTAATTATGACATCATGCTTTGTTCCTGTAATAGTTATTCACATAGATTAGATCTTCTTTTTTAATCTTTTTAATTCAGAAAGGTTCACTTAATAATTAATGTGAAGTTCGATCCTTTCCTTAAGAGTGTAAAGTGCATGTATAAATTTGTGCATTATAACACCGTTTATTCCTTAATTATCAAACAACATTTAATCCTTAAGTTTTAACTCTTAATGTTAAAATTACTTCTATTTATAAATGAATACTCACTTGTAGAAATTCATCAAGATCTTATGAAAGAAAAGAAATGGAAAGGCATTTCTATAATGAACCAAAGGAATCTAATTGTAGAACTGAAAATGCACTAGAACAAGAAAAAAGTGCTTGCACGATACATGCAGAAATAAACTAACCTTTGAAAAGGAAAATTACATAAGTTAAAATCAAACTTAGTTGAGCATGCACACCATGGATTCGTCACACGATAACTTTTAGTGAATCAAACCTGAACTTTGTGAAAGAATTGAAATAGCTACTTCATTCACGCTTCTCAATCAAATGAAATTAAAACACCTTTGACAAGAAATAAAACGAGAGGAAGAACGAGCTGGGTTGGCTAGGCCCTAGCCAACCAACTCGTTTCCCTGTTTAAGAAACTTGGAAACTCGACCTTCATCAATACATCAACATAGAATTAAAATGTTGAATTAAATTGACATGGCGCAGTCCCTTTATATTATATTTCAAAATTAGAAAATGTACATAGTGAAGTTGAATCCAACCTAGAACAAGGGCGATACGAGAAAAATTGACATTACCAAAATCATAGTAGCATCATTATCGCTAGCTACCTCCTATATGAATTATACATTATATACATCCGTTAAGGCCTATGACCATAAAAAATTACAATAACGTTACAATATAAGCCTTTCAGCTGTAACAAAATACTAGTCTAAGCATTTGACCAGTGACCTAATCTCTATCATCTTCCTCACCTATCTCCGCTCTGAGCCCAACTCAAAATGAATGATTCTGAATGAGATATCCACATTAGGTAGTGCGCGGTCATGGGATTGCAGGAACTGCCAGCGGTGCAGGAATCCTACCTGCACTTGATTATACTAACACATTTATTAATATGTTTCTTACCAAATACTTTAGGAAAGAAAATATTAGTTGCAAATAATATTAAAGGTATAAAATTTATAAAAATAATTAATTAATTCCATTGCAAACCTAAAATATGAAAATACAAAACTAGTGTAGGAATATATACGATTCTTGAAATAGTGCAAGAATAAGGAGGTTACAAGGTTCAAACAGAGGTCTTAGGTTGTGAATTTGAAGTTGGAAATGGGTTACAAATAAAGAAATATAGCCTACCCACATCCTTGTTGATCAACGGTTGTCATTGATCTCAACCCAAGGAGCACTAGGAGCTACCCAATATTGCATCGGAGTTTTGAGCTAACAAATTAATATATTATAGGTCAAGAATGGCTTTTATGATTTCTACTTGTCGAGATGTTTCCGTTGATATATGGCATTCCACGTAATTCTTCACGGTTTGAGAGATATTCATGTTTGAAGTTTGTACCCCCGTTAGTGGGCTAAAACCCCATGGGGTTGTGGCATGGGTTATTGAAAAGTCATAATTAATATTTTTAAGCTTCTAAAATCCCTCCCACATTCACTTGTTGAATCCCCTCTCAACCTAAGAATTTATATAAATTTTGATCCTCATATCCTCCTAAGGCAAGGGATTTCTCCATCTAAAACAGTTCATTGTGGAATTTTTGCTCTAAATTTTTTTCTACGAAGGTTCAGAAGCTGAAATTTTTATGAGGCGAAGCTGAAATCCTGGCGATGCTCCTGTACAAATTTCAGATCAAGGTACGCAATTATTTTTTAGATATGATCTGTGGAAGTCAGTGTTTTTGCATGCTCCTTAAATTCATCTCAAAGAAGTGACCTTTGGAGAATCATCATAACTCTCTCTCTGAGTATCGGATTTGAATTCTATAAAAAGTGGAAGATATTGCATATAATATAGTTTTTTCTCTATTAATTTTAGAGCCAAATGAAGAAACAGTGACATGTGGCAAGCCATACAATTTTGCTCAACTGAAATAGTCCATAATTAGGACATTGTGAGAGACTGGGCATAACTCTCTCTTGAAGATTACAAATTGGGTCAGACCTATGGCATTGGAAAGAAGACTTGGAAAACCACAACACAATTGAAAATAATATATTGGGGATTTGAAATAACAGAGATACACCATATTCAATTTTGAGCTCCTAGAAGGCAAGAAAAAGCTAGATCATGTGTTCTCGAGGGCTGGAAAGGACCAAATTTTATAGGGCAGCAACGAAAAGCAAGGTGCAGCAGAGGGTAGCATGACAAGAGCAGAAACCAAGGTGTAGAATAGCAAGAAGAAGATCATCACATGAAGTCTTCAAGTGGGCAGCACCGCATACAGTCACTGTAAATGTATCGTTGTACTAAGTCATTGTAAATACATTATTGTAAAAATTCTACTAGTGTTTATCTGCCAACAGTTGAAGAGGCAGTGTCGGGAGGTAGGATAATCATTAGGTGGTTGTCTCATAGTTGGTTTTATGGTCTAGTGTGTCTTATTCTTCTACATCATTCTATATCATTGTAAAGTGGACCATTTTCCCTCGTATGGGATTCCATTCTTCTTTTATTATTCTATAGGGCGGTAGGGTGGTGCTAGGGTGAGTTGTAGCTCATTGGGTGTTGGGGCATTCATTCAGTTGACTACTGAAGAATCTCAGGTGTTGGAGCGTCCATCCAGTGGGAGCTGGAGAAGAATTCTTTTCTAGATTCTAGGAAGTTGGAGCTTTATTTTCAATTGGGGTTGAATATTAAATAATTATTAGAAAAGCATTAGGTGGATTTTGTCCCAGAGTGGTTTTCCACCTTAAAACTGTGTGCATTTTTGTTCCTTTTTTTTACTGCTATTATTTTACAAACACTAATAATAATTGAAGATTAACTAATGCTATAATTGAAAGGAATACTAATCCATTGCCCCTCTCAGTATTTCCAACAACTAGTTTCGGAGCTTGGTTCGTTCAATAGTAGTTTAACAGCTAGAAGGAGGTCATGGAGCATACCAATAATGGTGTACTTATGTTCAATGAAAATAATTATGCACTTTGGAAAGGAAGAATGGAGGTCTATCTCTTGGCACAAGGTTAAAAAGTATGGGACACTATTAAAAATGGATTTACATCAACCATGAAGGAACAAGGTAAGAATAATTTGGTAAATGATGCAAAAACAAAGAATATGATTATCAGTGGACTTATTGAATTTGCTTATTATAAGGTGTTGGGTTGTAAAACCGCCAAAAATGTACGGGAAAATCTTGATAATATATATGCAAGTGACTCAAATGTCAAAGAAGCAAAGCTTCAAATCTATAGAGAAAAATTTGAGCAACTCAGAATGAAAGAAGCTTGTAACATTGCTAACTTCCAATACATTGATGAAATAACCAATACTCTGGAAGGATTGGGAGAGTCAGTTGATGAGAAGACTATTATACAAAAGATTCTTAGAACGTTTCCAGGGAGATTCAACCTAAAGGAATCAGTCTTAGAATACAGTGCAAATCTCGAAAAACTCGGCAAAGAGGAATTACATGGAGTTCTCATATAATATGAAATGAGACCCTATGAAGAAGAGGGCATTTCGCATCTAGAAATTGTGTTCGTTACATCTAAGACAACCAATAAGGACAAACAACCTTCAATTGAAAATACATGCACCTAGAAATGTGAAGAAAAGGGAGATGATGGAGAAGGTCTTTCAGATGAAGAATATGCTTACTTTACGAGAAAACTAAAAATTGGTAAGGGAATTCAAAGGTAAAATTCCATTGATATGTTTTCACTGTGGTGAGGTTGGGCATTTCACAGCAAAATGTAAGAGCAGAAGTGATGTCAACTCAAAAGGAAAGAAAGGCTTTAAGAAATTCAACAAGCAATGATTCAAAAGGAACTTTCTCTCTAAAGAAGATAGCTCATCATCTGATGAATACAATGACAGCGAAGAAGAATCCAATGAGAGAGTATTTTTTATGGTTAAGCACAATAAACCAAATCACAATAAATAAGAGGTATCAAACAACGAAGAAGAAGGATTGACCATAGAAGAATTTTCTAAGGAAGCAATCAAGCTTATAAAAGAGCTCAAGGCATAGAATATTCATTCTAATACTTTTCGAGAACAAGTTCAAGGTCTCAAAATTGAAGTCGAAGAACACAAATGCATTGAAGATTCACTTAAAAAGAAGTTGGAAGAAAGCAACCAAGAAAGGGAAGAATTAGAAGCCGAAGTAGTCTCGCTACGTAAGGAAGTGAGGAAAGGAAAAACTATCCAAAACTATGCCAATAGCTCAAGGGCATTGAAAGAACTCATCAACAATCAACGACCTTACAACGACAGAACTGGCATCGGTTAAAAAGAAGAAGAAGTAGGACCTTCTACAACAAAATACAATGAACCTATGAGATCTGACATGCATGCAGACTTCATTGGACAAGATTCGCAAGAACAACCTTGGAAGAGAATTCCTCGACAAAGATTTCCATCCGGGTACCAACATATTTTTTATGGCTATTGTTATTCATGTGGAAAATTTGGTCATAATGCTGTAGAATGTTGCATGTACCCCAGGAACGAATACAATTCCAGGAGATTTGTCAAATATGAACCACCCAGGGCTTAATGAAACATCAATAGATTTGAACATTTAAGAAATAATATTGAGTGTTACAAATGTCGAAACTTTGGACACATAGCCAGAGACTGCAGACTTGAAAATCCTCCAGAAGAATCTTCGAAGCCACAAAACGAACGAACATGGAAGAAGAAGAAGACTGATAATTGTGCTCTCACTCTCAAGGCTCAAAACAACAAAGATGTGTGGTATGTTGATAGCGGTTGCTCAATGCATATGACTGGAGATAGAAAGAAATTTGTATCTCTGAAAGAGAAGAAGGATTGAACCGTGTTCTTTGGAAATGATGGATCTTCAAATGTTATAGGATCAGGTACCATCACTCTGGGAAGAAAATATGCTCTAGCCAAGGATGTTCTATTAGTTGAAAACATGAATCACAATTTTCTCAGTGTTGGACAAATGTGTGATCAAGGACAAAAAACACTATTCAACTCCACAAAATGTGAAATAAGGACTGGCAGGTATGGTGAAATTGTGGCTACAACAAGTCAAGCTCCAAACAACATATCTGTTCTAGATGAAGCAACTAAAGGATGTCTAATAGCTAAAGAGGATGATATAATATTTGGTAGAAATGATTATCGACTAAGCAAGAATTTTGCTAAAAATATGCAAATTGATTTAGAGATGTCTTTGCTTGGTGAGATGACATGCTTCTTAGGGCTTCAAATATCTTAGCAAGAGAAAGGAATATTTATATTTCAAGCCAAGTACATCAAGGAAATGCTCAAGAAATTCAAAATGGAAGATTGCGAACCCATCCTTACTCCAATGGCAACAGGTTCCAAATTGAGCATAGACAATTCATTTAAGGATGTGGATCAAAGGTTTTACATATCTATGATTGGTAGTCTTCAACATGTAACAGCCTCTCGGCCAGATGTTATGCAAGCAGTTAGACAAGCAACAAGATTCCAAGCAGCACCAAATGAAGCACATGTTATTGCCATCAAAAGAACTCTACAATATCTAAAGTGAACAAAAGAATATGGCTTGTGGTATCCCAAGGGTAACAATTTTATTATTCATGCCTTTACAGATGAATATTGGGCAGGAAGCGGTGATGATCATGAGAGTACTCGTGAAGCATTGGAATATCCTCGCCAGAAGCTTGGGATTCTCCCAAGTTCTCATTAGATTTTCCTTTTTCAGAATATAAAGGGGGAGTGGAAGTGTGTATAGGTCCGTAGGACGGTTGTGTGTCAGGGGGAGTGGAAGTGTGTACAACTCCGCAAGATGGTTGTGTGCTAGGAGGAGTAACCCTTTGGCATTGATGTCAAAGGGGGAGAAAATTTTGTAGGAAGAGGTTTCATGATCGCAGGGGGAGTATTTGTGTTAACATCAATGCCAAAGGGGGAGATTTTTTATCAGCGGTTGTCATTGATCTCAACCCAAGTAGCGCTAGGGGATACCCAATATTGCATGGGAATTTTGAGCTACCAAATTAATATATTTTGGGTCAAGAATGATTTTTATGGTTTATACTTGTCAAGATGTTTCCGTTGATATATGGCACACCACGTAATTCTTCATAGTGTGAGAGATATTCATGTTTGAATTTTGTACTCCTGTTAGTGTGCTAAAACCCCATGGGGTTGTGTCATGGGTCATTGAAAAGTCATAATTAATCTTTTTTAAGCTCCTAAAATCCCTCCCACGTTCACTTGTTGAAGCCCCTCTCAACCTAAGAATCTATATAAATTGTGATTCTCATATCCTCCTAAGGCAAGGGATTTTTCCATCTGAAACATGTCATCGTGGAATTTTTGCTCTAAATTTTTTTTATTAGAAGGTTCAAAAGATGAAATTTTTATGAGGCGAATCTGAAATACCGACAACACTCTTGTAGAAATTTCAAATCAAGTTGCACAATATGTTTGGAGATATGATCTGTGGAAGTCAGTGTTTTTGCAGGCTCCTTAAATTCATCTCAAAGAAGTGACCTTGGGAAAATCGTCGTAACTCTCTCTCTGAGCATCATATTGGAATTCTGTAAAAAGTGTAACATATTACACGGACTATAGTCGTCTCTCTATCAATTTTAGAGCCAGATGAAGAAACAATGACACGTGGCATGCCATACAATTTCTCTTTACTGAAATAGTCCATAATTAGGACATTGTGAGAGATTGGGCATAACTCTCCCTTGAAGAATCCAAATTGGGTTAGACCTGTGGCATTGGAAAGAAGACTTAGAGGATTAAAAATAACATATTAGGGATCTGAAATAATAGAGGTACACCAAATTCAATATCGAGCTCCTAGAAGGAAAGAAAAAGCTATATCATGTGTTGTCAAGGGCTGCAAAGGACCAGACTTTCGAGGGCAGCAAAGAAAAGCAGGGTGCAACAGAGGGTATCATGAGAAGAGCGGAAACCAAGGTGAAGAATAGCAACAGGAATTTCATCATGTGAAGTCTTCAAGTGGGCAGCACTGCATACAGTCACTGTAAAGGTATCATTGTACTAAGTCATTGTAAATACATTATTGTAAAAATCGTACTAGTGTCTATCTACTAAGAGTTCAAGAGGCAGTGTCGAGAGGTAGGATCATCATTAGGTGGTTTTGTCATAGTTGGTTTTATGGTCTAGTGTATCTTCTTCTTCTACATCATTCTATATCATTGTAAAGTGGACCATTTTCCCTGGTACGATATTCCATTATTCTTTTATTATTCTATAGAGTGGTAGGATGGTGCTAGGGTGAGTTGGATCTCATTGGGTGTTGGGGCATCCGTTCAATTGACTACTGAAGGATCTCAGGAATTGGAGCATCCATCCAGTGGGAGATGGAGAAGAATGATTTTCTAGATTCTAGGAAGTTGGAGCTTTATTTTCAATTGTAGTTTAATATTAAATGATTATTAGAAAAACATTAAGTGGTTTTTGTCCCGGAGCGGGTTTCCACCTTAAAACTCTGTGCATTTGTGTTACTTTTGTTTACTGCTATCATTGTACAAACACTAATAATAATTGAATATTAACTAATGCTCTAATTTAAAGGAATATTGATTCACCCCCCCCCCCCCCATCTCATTATTTCCAACAATAGTGCAAGAATAAGGAGGTTACAAGGTTAAAACAAAGATCTTAGGTTGTGAATTTAAAGTTGGAAAGGGGCTAAAAATAAAGAAATCTACCCTACCCACATCCTCCCATCCCTATTTTGTTGTGTGTCCTCACAAAACCTTTACCTGCTACAAAAAAACCAAATCAAGGGAGCCTCCCTTAAATCCTGAACTTGTATGTTGATCCCTTCTTTCATTATTTTCACCTTCTAGCCTCGAGCCTTGTTCAGTTTCTTGGTCACCTTTTTAAGACGTCCATGGACCTTTCAGGTCCAAAATTTCCATATATTTACTTTTCCTTTCTTCTCCTTCACCTCTCCTGCTAGGACTGCACTTTCTTGCTTCTCCACTATCCCCTGCTCTTTCATGGTTTGGTTTAGTATTTATAAATGGTAAATACACTACTTGAGCTCTTCTATCTGACTATTCAAATAGAGGGTGGATTTTTCTGCTCCAAATTCTTCTAGTGTAGACATCTTCTTGGTAGTCGATTCTACACATGTGTTGACATCATCAAGGTCATGGTTACCCTAGCTACCAAGTTCTTTCACTTCAATATTGTCAAGGGCTTTAGTACCCATAACTTTAATGTCACCAAGGGTCTCAGTACCCTACACATCCATATTACTAAGGGTTTTAGTACCCTATTCTTAAAAATCATCTAGGGCTTTAGTTCCCTAGACTTCATATTCATCGAGGGCTTTAGTACCCTACGCTTCAAAGGTATCAAGGGATTCATGCACCTCGTCATGCATCTTACCCACTGTCGGGTATTTGCTTGCACTTGTACTCAGTGTCAGCGTCATTTTTATTTCCTTCCTCTTACCAATGAAGACTAAAAATTGTGTGTCATCTTCCTCCTCCTCATTGTTGAACTCTTAGTTAAACTGAGAGGGGGGGGGTGAATCAGTTTAACACATTCATGGACTTTTAAAAATTTTCCTTTAAAACTTATTTTACTTTATTAACACCTTCATTTCATGATCAACATAATGTGTGAGCAATCTTTATTTATGAGTAGCAATTAATAAGCAGATTAGATAATGTACCAGCAGTCTTAATATGTTAGCGGCAAGTATTAGCAGAATAGATATATCATATCAACACATAGACATCATGCACATAGACACCAGATATACGTGGAAACCCATAAAGGGAGAAAACCACATCTTATTATTGTTGTGATGCAAAGGAAAGCTCCAACTCCCTTTCACCACTGATTTTCTGCAGGCACCAACCTACAGGAGGCTCCAACCTCAATTCTGCAAGCTACAACTTGCAAGGAAGCTCCAACTCCCATCTATTTTCTGCAGGCACCAACCTACAAGAGGCTCCAACCTCAGTGCATAGCTTCACAACAAGCAGGCTCCAACTCCCATCTATTTTCTCTCGAACCAACCTACAGGAGGCTCCTACCTCAGTCAGCTACAACTGACATCTATCAAGCTACAACTTGATAGGGAAGCTCCAACTTCCTTACTCTTTCAAAAGAAAAACACTTGCTGATTTACCTTGGATATCAACTCTGTTCTGTACCTTCTTCTCTACTGTTCATCAACTCTTATATCAGACCTGCATCATCTCTGCTCAGCCCCTTCTTCTTCTTTGCTCAGCTCCTCCTTATTCACATTCTTCTTGCAGCTTGCTTCTTCTCTTCAACTCTCTTTAATTCTTCTGCATACTCTCTTCTTCTCTCACTCCTTTTTCATCAACCATCTCCCCTTGGATATTACCCAGTTTTATACAAAAATAGCTTCATGGATGTTTGTATTCCACTGGGAATTCGAAATGGACAACCATGTCTCTTTGCCTTCTGCCTTCTCATCTCTTTTCAGCTCACTCAGAAAAATGTAACTGTAGGTGCTTATTTTAATATTACAGTGGGATATTTGCTCTCTTTCGGAGACTTGCCAATGCATCACAACAATATAAATTTAAATAAAACATTTACATTCAAATTTACAAATGAAAACTCCATCTCAACTCATTTAGTCTTTTGAATCGCTACGCATTTGTCTTTTCTTTGGCTGTCTTTGTCTTTTCTGTGACTGTGTTTTATCTCTTTTCGGCTCTGTTTGCTTTTCTGTCCTCTGTGGGGGTGTAACTATTGCATACGTGTAACTATGCCTTTTAAATAAATAAAATGCAGTTGCTGACTTTTAAATCAGGGCAATTCCAACCCTTTTCATGCCACGAGTGTCTTGTTGATGTGGCGAGTTCCGCAAGCCGGAACATACCTATATCACAATTGTATTATGTTACAAATCACCCTCCACCTTAAGTCGAGGCCCGTGGGTCTACAGACCACGTGGCATATTTTAATACAATAACAGCGCCTTTTGATACAACTTAAATCAACTCTCGACATCCTTATATAAGGTTTTAACAAACAACTGCTACTTCTACTATAATCAATGAATAATCTTGATAATACTTAACAAATGCCCTTTCGAGCCCACCTGACATGTTTTCCGATGCATTGGTTCTCCTCCGATTGCGATTGATCGCTCCTGCTCCGATTGCGATTGATCGCAATCGCAACTAAAATCTTCTGATTGCGATTGAATCCTTTGCGCTTGTTCCGATTGCGATTGATTCCTTTGCGCTTGTTCCGATTGCGATTGATCGCAGTCACGACTTCGAATACTCTGATGTGATTGACCTCTCCTACTCCGATTACGATTGATCACAGTTCATTGCGTTTTGCCGATGCGATTAGACCTGGAACTCAAGTTGTATATGAGTCGTAGTTTATATACCAATCGGGTCCGGACTTCCAATCGCAATCGAAACTCTTATATTCTCCGATGGGATTGACCAGTGCCGATGCGATTAGACCTGGAACTCAAGTTGTATATGAGTCGTAGTTTATATACCAATCGGGTCCGGACTTCCAATCGCAATCGCAACTCTTATATTCGCCGATGCGATTGACCAGTGCCGATGCGATTAGAACCTGGAACTGAAACATTTGTTAATCATAATTTATAAGTCCATCGGGCCCGAACTCTTAATCGCAATCGCAAGTCCTTTAATATGTGTTGCGATGGTTTGTTTCTTTTCCGATGCGATTGGAACTGGACTTCAAACACTTTGTTAAACATGGTTTATAGACCCATCAGGTCCGGTCTTCCAATCGCAATCGCAACTCTTATGTTCTCTGATGCGATCATCACTATTCACTGGAACTCAAACACACATGAATTATGGTGCATTGATCCATCGGGTCCGGATTTCCATCGCAATCGCAACTTTATGTTGGTTACATGTTTCGCTGCCCTTGCGATCTCCGATTGCGATTGGGTGAGGGTCCCACTTTATATTACTTCCTTTCCATTGATCATAACATGCTCCACTTAAATATATATTAATGTATATGCCTTGGACCATTGCAGAATATGAAATGCGTGACATTTATATGTATTGTGATGGATATTATATATATATATCTGTGTGTGTGTGTGTGTGTGTGTGTGTGTGTGTGTGTGTGTGTGTGTGTGTGTCCGCCAGCGGGTTAGGCGATTCCCGAAATAATGTTTATGAATTATGTTAAATCTATAACGCCGATTGGAGTGTGCGATTCCCGAAATTTCGTTTTGCATTATATGCGTAACGCCCGGCTTGGGGTATGATTCTCGGAATTATATATCTGTCCTCCGGGTTGGCCGATTCTCGAAATTATAACGGCTCTGCCTCTGCCTCTGCCTCTGTCTCTGTTGCTCCTATCGCTTTGCCTCTGCCTCTTCCTCTGCTGTAGTGATAACGACTCTGCCTATGTTATATTCGCTTCCTCTGCCTTCATTTTCTTCTTTGCTACCTCCATTGTATTCACTGCTTCCTTTTTCTGTCTTTGTTTCAGCGCTGCCTCCTTTGCCTGTCTGTGATTCAGCGTTGCCTCCTTTTTCTTCTTTTTTCTTCTTCTGCTACTCGACCTCTACCTCTGCCTTTGCTGTACCTCTGTTCTTTGCCTATCTCTGCATCTGTTGTCTTCTTTGCACTACATTTCTTAAGTTCAACTCTTTTGTACATTACGTTGCCTCTGCTTCTATTCACTGTCTCTGCTTTGTCTGCTGCCTCAATTCCTTATCTCTCTTGCTTCTTTTGCTGCCTTTCTACCTCTTCTTATGCTTTCTCTGCTCCTTGGCTGATGTTTCAAGTGCTCCTCCTTTATCATTTCCTTTGCCTTATTGCTAGTTCAGGTGCTGCTCCTTTGTGCTTCTTTTCCATCAATGACAACATTTCCAACACTCATAACTTCGTTGACCACTGTATGGGCCACCACATCAACAAGGACTGAGAGGTTATTGTCACTTGGTGAAGTAGGTAGTGAGTCATCCGATTTTATTAGCGAGGTTGACTGAACATGAACCGCCCTTGAAGTGGTACTCCTCTTCTTGGCCGAGCTCCTGGTTGTTATTTTTGATGACGATGGGGTTTTCACAACACGTTTCTACTCCTTTGCACACACCAACTTATCTTTTCTCTCAGTCTTGGTAGGGTGTGGGGTATGGCTTTCTAGTTTTCCCTTCTTGCTTGCACTATTTTTCTTGGACGACTTCCTTGCACCTCGTCCTCGAAACTCCTTCAAAAATATTTTCAAGGTCACATTTTTTACGTCTAACTCCTTTTTTATTAAAATTGTGATCACCCTGTGGTGGTATAATTTGCATGAAACCTAGCTTGACTTCCATTTCTGAATGCCTTTCGACATTTCCTCCAAGAACTTGAGTAGATAATATGGAAAATTAATGAACTTACCGAACACATAATGTAGCAGCAATCATAGGTGATATAGGCAGGTTAGTGAATAATGACCCTTGCATGTGAGTAATTTCTCCAATATGTAAAGGAGGTCCTTCCATTTCTCGAGCATAGTGCTATGCTAGAGACCTTTCTTCCAGCCCAACTTTTTCTTTCAATCAACCACGAATTGACGCCACAACTTCTTATCAATCTTCTCCTTCTTGAACCACTTTTCTACTACTGCTGCTAAACCCGTAGCCTGAGATATGGACTCCTATGTGATCTTGAATTCAAACAAGACCACCTTGTCTCGACATCGATCAAAATTCTGAGCAAATTCTACTGCCACGGCCGAGTCGAATCCATTAATTCATTTCAGAAATGGGAGGAACAAAGATTCGTGCAATATTGAAAGGCTATTCTTGTACTTGGATTTCTGCTCCATCGCCTTCACGAACCGTGGTTCGATCCTTACACGTGTCATTTATCCATTTGAATTCACCCAATATCTATCTAAAAACTTGGAATTATTTAACAAAGAAGAAATCAAAGGATTTGTCAAAATATTTTTGTGATAGCCGAGCTATCCATCCGCTACTATATTGGCCACCATCCAACGATCACGCTCCATCATTAAGATTACACCCTTGGGACAGATGGGACATGAATTGGTTCAGGTACAGGCAAGAATTGATTATTAGAAAAGGGTAGTGGTTAACATAGTGATTCCATGTAACAATCATGTGGGGTCAGATATGAGGTAAGGCCATCATTAACAAGTGATGATATTTTTTCAAAAAGAGGCAAGAATTGGATTTTGAGCAAATCGTACCATCCCACATTCACTTCATGATATCACATAAAGTGTACACGATACTCATTAAAAAGATAATATTTCATAACCTAAAATGTCTTTGTACTTAAACGATTTCTTACTAATTTAGTAAATTATAAAACAAAGTCTTAATAATAATACAGATTATTGAACTCCCATTGTCAAAAGGCGGTGCAGTCATTCTGCTTGTACAAGATTTTTACAAAAAAAATATATATATATTTTCAATACACTTTCTTGCACCACGTGTTACACCAGTTTTTGGTCATCTAACCTGTTATTATTAGATGGACTAAAGTACACCATGTAAGACCAATTTTACCATATTAAAATTTCTTGCACTATGAAAAATAACTTAATAACCCATAATTTATTAAGTTGTTTATGGTCTAAATAGGAAACTCCATGAGGAATAATTAAATAAATCGTTATTTGCTTGATTTTCTTCTAGGGGTAATTAATTAAACCAGTGTTTAATTAATATTCCTTGTCATATTTAAGCCAAAACAGGAAAATTAATTAGATTAATCATTATTTATCCTATTATTTTAATAGGAATAATGATTTAAATCACTATTTAATAATATTCCTTGGTAAATTTGACTAAATCGTTTGTAAATAATATAATAAAGCATGATTTATTTAATTATTACTTAACCACATTATTAAAATAGTAAATAAATCATTTGTTTATTTATTACTTCTAAATAAAGGGACTTGACCAAATTGAATTTCCTTTTCCCTTTAACAAAAAAAATAAAATATTCCATAAAAGTTGGATCTAGATTTGGTTAATAATATTTTAACTATGCACCAATATCTAGACTAACTCAATATTTTGTTATAAATAGAAGATTTTTCCATTCATTCACTACCTTTTGTTGCCTAGAGATCACTCTAGATCTATACTTTTGGTCTGACTTTAATTCTCGCATCATTGTCATATTTTTATACTTTTTGCTTATGAGCTTGATCCAGGTGGATATCGGTGGCCACCCACCTATTCCATTTGGACTCGCAACATCAATTCTTTCAGTTTTTCAACTTCACCATCACTTACTAGTTTTAGCAGGTTTTTAGGTTTTGCACTCACAGAGCCATTTTCAGAACTTAATGATCCAGGTGGATATTGGTGGCCACCCACCGATTCCATTTGAACCCCCACCATCAGTTCTTTCAGTTTGTAAGTTTCATCACAACTTACTATTTTTAGTAGTTTTTCGGGTCCTGAACTTCCGGAGCCATTTTGAGGCCCTAAGCGATGCTTTTTGTGGAAATCCTGAGCAACATTGGTCTCATTGGTTGTAGACCAATCTTGCTCACTCAAAATTTTTAGTCCTCAGATAGATATTTCTAACAAGCTATTGAGCGCATCAAATGGAGATTGGATGCCAATGTTACGTCCCCAGGAAGTTGAAACACCAATTTACCCAAAAGAGACGCATAGTTTTGGTGCTTCATCTCCTAGGGTTAGGTTTTTGGACGTTTCGGATTTCACATTATTTATCAACAATAAATAGGCCTTTGAGCCTCATTGTAACATAATTCAAGGGCTGGTAGATGACACATCTCTTCTCAGACATACGCTACTAGTGCCCTAGCTCACTTGTTCCCATCATGTATGTATTGTAACAAAGTGGGGAGGTCTGTAGCCATCACATCTATTCTTAGAGATACGCTACCAGTTCCCTCCCTTGCTCATTTCCATTATGTCTCATCATAACACAATTCAGAGGCCTGTAGCCGCCACATCCTTTCTCATAGATACACCTACCAGTACCCTACCTGTTTATTTCAGGCATTTGATTATAATAAAATGAAGCATTATTTCCGGTGCATCTTTGTGTTTATGGTTATGTGTGTATTATGTTGCGTTCCTGCATAAATGTGAATCAGTGGTATCAGAGAAGTCTTCTCTTTCTTTGTTTTTCTTTTCATGTCCCCAATGCGACTAGGGTAAGAGTTCAACCTGGTGAACCCCGACGAACCCCCATGGCGGAAGGAAAGAAAGATGAGGGAGAAGGAGATCCTATCAAAATCTTTCTCAAGGAGGCGCTCGAGAAACAGAGGAACACGATGATGGATAAATTTTCCCATATCCTTCAATGGCTACCCACCACAGGCACATCTACATCCAGCACATCCACCAATAGATCCGAGACAACCTGGATGAATCCAATACCAAGTTCGACATGATTTTCCCCTCATGGAGGAACTTAACACAATGGGGATCATTGCTTCCTAAAGAGGGAGGAATGATCCAAGTCTATATCGGTGGCCACCCACCAATTCCATTTGGACTCGTAACATCAATTATTTTAGTTTTTTAGCCTCAGCAACGCTTACTATTTTTAGTAGGTTTTCAGGTTCTGCACTCCCGGAGTCATTTTGGAGACTTAATGATCTAGGTGGATATTGGTGGCCACCCATCAATTCCATTTGAACTCCCACAATCACTTCTTTCAATTTGTAAGTTTCAACAAAACTTACTATTTTTAGCAGTTTTTCAAGTCCTTAATTTCCAAAGCCATTTTAAGGCCCTAAACGATGCTTTTTTGGGAAACCGTGAGCAACATGGATCATAGATCGATGTTTCTCACCCAAAAGTTGTAGTCCTCAGATAGATATTTCTAATGATCTATTGAGTACGTCAAACAGAGATCAGATGCCAAATTTACGTCTTTGGGAAGTTGAAACACCAATTTACCCAAACAAGACCCACAGTTTTGGCGCTTCATCTCCTAGGGTTAGGTTTTTGGACATTTTAGATTTTACATTGTTTCTCGACAATAAATAGGCCTTTGAACATCATTTTAACATAGTTCTGTGGCTATTAGCCGACACATCTCTTCTCAGAGATACGCTACTAGTGCACTAGTTCACTTGTTCTCATCATGTCTATATTGTAACATAGTGGGGAGGCATGTAGCCGTCACATATCTTATTAGAGATATGGTACCAGTGCCCTCGCTCGATCATTTCCATTATATCTCATTGCAACATAGTTCAGAGGCATGTAGCTGCCACATCTCTTCCCAGAGATACGCCTACCAGCACCCTAGCTATTTATTTCAGGGATTTGATTATAGTAAAATGAAGCATTATTTCCGTTGTATCTCTATGTTTATGGTTATATGTGTATTATGTTGTGTTCCTACAAAAATCCAGATTAGTGGTGTCAAAGCGGTATGCTCTTTCTCTGCTTTTATTTTCATGTCCCCGACGTGGCCAAGGTATAAGAAGTTCAACCTCACGAATCTCGACGAGCCCTAATGGCCGAAGGAAAGAAAGACGAGGGAGCAGGAGATCCAATCAAACTATTTCTTGAGGAGGCCCTCAAGAAACAAAGGAATGTGATGATGGATAACTTTGCCCAGATTCTTCAACGACTACCCATCGCTGGCACATCTACATCTAGCACATCCGCCAACAGGTCTACGACAACCTGGATGAATCTGATACCAAGTTCTGCAGAATTTTCCCCTCATGGAGAAACTTAACACAATGGAGACCATTGCTTCCTAAGGATGGAGGAATGATCCAGGTGGATATCGGTGGCCACCCACCTATTCCATTTGGACCCGCAACATCAATTCTTTTAGTTTTTCAGCTTCACCACCGCTTACTATTTTTAGCAAGTTTTCGGGTTCTACACTCCCGGAGCCATTTTGGGGACTTAATGATCTAGGTGGATATTGGTGCCCACCCACCAATTCTTTTTGAACCCCCACCATCGCTTCTTTTAGTTTGTAAGTTTCAGCACAACTTACTATTTTTAGCAGTTTTTTGAGTCCTGAATTTCCAGAGCTGTTTTGAGGCCCTAAACGACGCTTTTTGGGGAAACCATGAGCAACATGGTTTGTAGATAAATTTTTCTCACTCAAAATTTGTATTCCTGGGATATATATTTGTAAATAACTATTGATCACATCAAACGGAGATCAGATGCCAAAGTTACATCCCCGGGAAGTTGAAACACCAATTTACCAAAAGAGACCCACAGCTTTGGCGCTTCATCTACTAGGGTTTGTTTTTTGGACGTTTTAGATTTTACATTGTTTCTCAACAATAAATAGGCCTTTGAACCTAATTTTAACACATTTCAGGGGCTAGTAGCTGACACAACTCTTCTCAAAGATACGCTACTAGTGCACTAACTCGCTTGTTCCCATCATGTCAGTATTGTAACACAGCGGGGAAGCCTGCAGTCGTCACATTTCTTATGTGAGATACACTACCAGTGCCCTCGCTCACTCATTTCCATTTTATATCATTTTAAAATAGTTCAGAGGCATGTAGCCAACACATCTCTTCCTAGAGATATGCCTATTAGTGCCCTAGCTGTTTATTTCAGGCATTTGATTATAATAAATGAAGCATTATTTCCACTGCATCTCTGTGTTTATGTTTATAAGTGTATTATGTTGCATTCCTGCATAAATCTAGATAAGTGGTATCAGAGCGGTCTTCTCTTTCTCTATTTTTCTTTTTATGTCCCCAACGTGGCTAGGGTATAAGGATTTCAACCTTGCGAACCCCGACGACCCCCCATGGCCAAAGGAAAGAAGGATAAGGGAGTAGGAGATCCAATCAAAATATTGCTCAAGGAGGCCCTCAAGAAACAGAGGAATGCGATGATGGATAAATTTTCCCAGATCCTTCAATGGCTACCCATAGCTGGCACATCTACATCCATCACATCCACTAATAGGTCTGCGACAACCTGGACGAATCAAATACCAAGTTCTGTAAAATTTGCCCCTCCTGGAGAAACTTAACGCAATGGGGACCATTGCTTCCTAAGGAGGGAGGAATGATCCAGGTGGATATCGGTGGCCACCAACCTATTCCATTTGGACCCACAACATCAATTCTTTCAGTTTTTCAACTTCACCACCGCTTACTATTTTTACCAGGTTTTTGGGATCTGCACTCCCGTAGCCATTTTGGGGACTTAATGATCCACGTGGATATAGGTGGCCACCCAAAGATTCCATTTTAACCCCCACCATCAATTATTTCAGTTTTTAAGTTTCAGCACAACTTACTATTTTTAGTATTTTTTTGCGTCCTCAACTTCCGGAGCTGTTTTGAGGCCCTAAATGATGCTTTTGGGGGAAACCATGAGCAACATGGATCATATACTAATGTTTCTCACTCAAAATTTGTAGTCCTTGGATATATCTTTCTAACAAGGTATTGATATTTTCAAATAGATATCGGATGCCAAAGTGACATCACATGGAAGTTGAAACACCAATTTACCCAAACGAGACTCACAATTTTGGCACTTCATCTCCTAGGGTTAGGTTTTTGGACATTTCAAATTTTACATTGTTTCTCAACAATAAATAGGCCTTTGAGCCTCATTGTAACATAGTTCAGGGGCTGGTAGTTGACACATCTCTTCTTAGAGATACACTACTAGTGCCCTAGCTCGCTTGTTCGCATCATGTTTGTATTGTAACACAATGGGGAGGCCTGTAGCTATCACATCTCCTCTCAGAGATACCCTACCAGTGCCCTATCTCGCTCATTTCCATTATGTCTCATTATAACATAGTTTAGATGCATGTAGCCACCACATCTCTTCCCATAGATCTGCCTACTAGTGCCCTAGTTGTTTATTTCAGGCATTTGATTATAATAAAATGAAGCATTATTTCCATTGCATCTCTGTGTTTATGGTTATATGTGTATTTTTTTGTGTTCCTGCATACATCTGGATCAGAGTTCTATTTGAGTTCAATTTTTTTCTGAATTTTCTGCACCATTAAGAGAGAGAGATCTTAGATATGAAGCACAGAGGAAATACAAGAACCCATCCCATTGAGGGGAATTGGTAACATATTTCTATGTTCACTTCCAAGGTGTCATAATAAAAAAATTTCCTTAAAAAGTTATTGTCTTGTTCATTTAATGCATGGAGAAACTCTTGCTTATTTCTTGTTGTTTAATGTCTTTAACTACATAGATTTAGATTTCTATAGCATTTATTTTGATCACTAACTACAGATCTAATGAAATTGACAGCCATCTTTGATGTTAGGGTTGTTTTTTATGAACAGCTAAAGTGAGATTTTTTCATACATTTGCGATTAAAATTCACACTAACAACTAGCAACTCCACAAGGATTTATAATTACAATCGTTGTCATTTTTCAGATCCCTGCATGACCAGCTGCTTCAACCCCTAGGGTTTTTCTTCAACCTAATATTTTTTATTTCTTGATGTTGTTTTTAACCTTTTTAACCCTAAAACAGTAAAAATTATAACTTCCTTGTGTTTATGGGCCCTTTGTACATGTAATAGGTATTAGCGGCTATAGAGATGATACTTTTTTCTAAAAAATTCTCTCGAGATAGCTGGAAGTGCATGTCACGCTTTTTGGCCCAAAACCTGCGACCTGAACTCTCATGTAGCAGATAACAGCCTAAAAATTGTGACCTTAGCAGAAAGCAGGTCTGAACGTGCGACCTGTAATTTTTGTGGGATTTTTTCTACAATTTTTCGAGATTTGTCTGAGGCACTATTCAGGGTTTTCTAACCTCCCTCTTCACCCATCTTGGACTTGTACTTACTTAATTTTACTCATAAAAATAGGAACTAAGCCCCTTAGGGATTCAATACCCTTCCACCTTTTTAAGAGGAGTTTAGTTGAAGTAGGTCTGCAAAGATTTCAATGTTTTTCAGCCATTTATTTAGATCTAAACCTGTACTTTTAGATCCATTTCAGATTCATTATTTATCCATCCAAAACACCTCTTCTTATTTTTTTTTGTCCTCCTTTAGGGTCACCTCCATTTCCCGTCAGGTTTTATCCCTTTGCCACCTATTTTGCACCATTTTTTCCCTCTAGTTTTTTGTTTTTTTCTGCACCTCTTTCCAGCAAATATGACCTTTAGATCCATGTCCCTCTTTATCTTAGATCCATTGTCCATATTGTGTGTTTTGACTAGATTTCACCCAACCATAGACTATTTTTTTGGAAGACCTCCTCTTTGGGTTTAAATTTATGGATGATTAATTAAAATTAACACACTTATCACATACACGCACACCTAAAGAAAAGAACGTCTGGTTTACAACACGAGGCCAAGACTTAAAAATTATAATTAATTTATCAGCAGCTCCATGCCCTTGTTTACCTCTCTTCTGTATTGGGTTTTATATCTCTTTCCCATCAATATGACTCGAAGGAATTTACCCGAGAGACTCCAAGGCCTTAATCCTCAGTTTCCGTTAGGAAGATATACCCCACCGCATAGGGTTCGTGTTCGTACTCCACTGAGTCCCCATTCCGACTCTCATTCTGTTTCATCAGGTTTCTCTTCTGGTTCTATCCTGGTCTCTCCTCCACCTTTCAGCTTCATCATTTCTGGTTTAGGACCTAAATCTTATGGTGGCCCTGATCCTAATGCTAGAAATGCAAATAGTGGTGCCGCAACAGGAAATATTCCAACTACCCACTTTATTCGTTATATGGCGGGTGTAAGCCTTCTCAATTTTAGCTAGTTTATTAATTACCCTACACACCATCATCCAGGTTGGCCTGCTATGCCAACTAAGCTTCCTTGCGACATCCCTAAGTTTGAAGGAAATGTTGGAGAGTATCCTACCAACCATGTTCGTTCTTTCCACATGTGGTGTTCATCTTACTCCATCACCAATCACTCTATCTGTCTTTAGTTATTCCAACGTATGCTTATTGGAGAAGCTTCCAAGTGGTATGTTGACTAGGCCTCCTCCTCTCATATTACTTTTGAAACCCTTGCCAAGGATTTTTTGTCTTACTTCCAAATTCCCATTCACTATTACATCGATACCGAACTCTTGACCTCTTTCTGTCAAACTTCTGCTACCCACCTATCTGACCATATTCAATAATGGCACAGAATGAAGAGCCTATGTTGAGCCCCTATTTTTGAAGACCATGTATAGATGCAATGGTTTCTCAGATCCCTTTTTCCTGCTATTGGAAAAGATGTCGCATCTCACTTTCCTCATACCGAGGAAGTTTCCCTCCAGATTGTGTTAAAATATGAATTGATCTATGCATAATTTGGTTATGTTTATACCGTATTACTTGATCTCCCTAGACCCGGTGGTGCCAATGCACCAGGGGAATCCCATGTCATCGACACTATTTTTGGATCCCTTTCACATCTATACAATCATCCTCCCATGGGTTATGGTTTCCCTCAGGGAGGGGCCAGCTCCTCCAGCACTTTTCCCCCTCCCGAAAGCATGTATCCAAGACATGACATGCCTCATGCTTTTGCCCAACCTGTTTACCCCAATGTTTCCTGATCTCTTTATTATCTGTATCCATACCCTGGTGCTCTAGTTCCTCAACACAACACCTCAGCCTCCCTTTCCTTCTCAAACTACACAACAGCAACCACCGACCCCTCAGGGTTAGGTGTATTCACAGCAGAGTGCGACTAATCCTACCACTTCCAAAAGAAGAGGAAAGGAAAAAAAAACCAACCCGCTCCAAGTAATCCTAGAAACAATCCCCAAGGGAATACATATAACACTGCAACCCAGCAATAGGGTGCTCAACCCAACCAGTACAGGCCTATCCGCATGAGTAAACATTGTTCTTGTTGTAGTGTCTATGGTCACTATACCGACGATTGTCGCCTTTTACCTCAGATGCGTTAAATGTGGGAAGCTCAAGCAGCGTCCTGAGGACAACAAGCCTCTTCTTCAGTTCCTCATAATGTTGTGCCCATCCAACTGACTTTGTTTATGAATCCTTTCCCCTAGCAATGATATGTGGCTACCCAACCCCCTGAAAGTCAGGTGGCCATTCAACCTCCTCCATATGGTACCTCTGATTACCAGATCCTCATGATGAACTATGACTAGACCAATACCGTTGACCTCAACCTTTAGGCTCGGTCCTGCCAGTACAATAAGCCCCCTTCTATGTTTGCCACTGAGCCCCCATCTTCAGGTCACAAAGAGCCTCTTTCGACACACAATGATCCTTTACTAAACCGTCAACTAAAATTAGAGGTTCATACCAAGATCTCCAAGGGACCATTATACCGAAATGTTGTTTTCGGTAAATCTACCCATTCCTACAGTATAGTAGATGACTTGGCGCAATACCTAATCATCATGTCAACGTTGGAAGTCCTGCAGTCATGCCCTTCACAATGAAAAGCTCTACTAACTAGTATGGGCGTTGTGGATTGTTGAGATGATTGTTTGATTGTCTTTTATGTTGATAAGTTAGAGCATCCCCCTTTCCTGCATCCAGCACCTTTCAAATACTTGTCGAGATTCGGAATACCAATGTCTCACATTATATCATTGACGACGGGGAATCCACTTGCGTGATGTTCGCTTCTATTTGGAAACAACTTGTATCACCCTAGTTAGCCCCTTCCACTATCACCCTCCATGTGTGGGATGGTCACTCTTCCCATCCCCTTGGCATGTTCCATAATTTTCCTATTAATCTTGCAGGAAATATTGTTTCTGTTGATGTTGAAGTCATTGATGCCCCCCTAGACCAAAAAATTCTATTGGTTCATAGCTACACTTATGTGATGACTGTTGTCCCATCTGTTTTTCACCATAAGATTTTCTTTTCTCACAATGTAAAGATCATCACCTTGATTAGCTGACATATTACGAACCAAATTCTCATACCACTCCAGAGTCCATTATTTCTTCGGTGGCCAGTAAAAAAATAGTTGAACCTCCGACTAGTGTCTCACCTAGAGTCTATAAATATTCCTCTTTTCCTGGTTCATTCCCTAGTCTCCCTCCTCCTATCTTCGACCCTAGCTCATCGAATGTTTGCATGATGCAATCGTCTCAGTGTGACCTCAAACAGTTCGGTTCGACTAGTTAGCAGCCCCGCCATCTGCAACCTTCTCCTATTACTTCGACTAAGCCTTCGGGACCTCCTCCTCCAGTCCCCTCATCTGTAGCTAGTGTCCATGATCCTATCTATCCTCCTGGAATAGTTCCCCCTCACCTTAACCATCTCACAGTTGTCTCACCTCGCCATTACCCCTCTGGTCAGATACTATTTGTTTCTCCCCCTGCTGGAGTATTTTTGGTACATGTTATTGCTACCTTTTCCTTTCCCAATATGACCCTAGGGACCCTAGTCTAGTACATTAATACCCTAGCCAACACTCTACCTGGTTAGCCAAAACCTTACACTGCTTTGACCCTGGTCCAACCGATCACCATGACCCTTCCCCTTGCCTTTGTGCCTCACCCACCTCAACAGGAACCTACTATTTTTGTGAAAGCCTTGGGTGAGGGGGGAAAAGCTCGCAAGAAGGAACCTAAGTAAAATTCTGCCCAAAAACCCTCTGTTCCTCCTCAGCCTCCAAAGCGTACCCCCCTGTGTGATTTTTGTGATGTTGTCGGTCAGGCCACCCATAATTGTACTAAATTGCCTCGGATCAATCCCATGGTCAATGAAAAGTTTCATAAGTCTGATATCCATGAGGTCCTTGTTACTTTACCTGATTCAGCCTTGAAACTCGAGACTTTTCACACAAATAATCCTTGTGCTTTGTGTGATTTACATGGCCACTATACCCACCTTTGTCCCCACCTCGAAGACTACTACACCTCTTTGGAAGTGGTTCACAAATTCAAGGCGAAGCGAAATAAGTCCACATCTCCCTTAGTTGCATGTTTTTCTTTGGTAGAATGAGAGGACACATCCACTCCAATCGAAATTCCCCCTCCCGATGTTGAGATGACGAAGCCTTCAACCACTATCCTCTACCTATCATCATCTATGAGATCCACAATCGAAGACCTCTCTGGGGCTTCCCCTTATATTTTTCCTGACCTCACTTCAATGGTCCCCTAGGGCTCAACATCAGTGGACCCCTCATCTACTCATTTTTTGGTCACCCCCAATGACGATGCACATGTGAACCTTTCTTCTGTTGATCATGATTCCGGTAGCTTGACCGTGTCATGTTGTTATCCTTCCACTAGTACCCCATCTTCTAATATGATGACAACATCATGGAATTTTTTTTCACCCCTGACTTCATCTATCAAGCCCATAAGAAAAATGGAACAATCTGTGTCTACGGTGACTTTCACAACCTGAGCAAAAATTTCCCCCAAGGCATTTCACCCACAGCATCCACTTTTCAGTGTGCGGGGGTGGAAATTCTACCCATACCATTCCCTCTAGAATTTCTTGTTTAATTTCTACCCAACGTTCAAGTTTCCATCATTTTTCATCATCCTCTCATTTGTTGTCATGTGGCATCATTCAGATGGATCCCCCATCCACACTGTATATCGGCTATGCCGATGGTGCAATTCACTACTCTTGGTATCTAGTCTCGGCAGCCTGGGCCATCTTCACTCCCTTGCATTCACTTGTCCTCTATAATGGCGTATGCATTGTTATTTCTACCAATAACCAGGCCGAATATGATGCAGTGATATGTTTATTATTCGATTCCCTTTACCGTTGCATCCTTCACCTTCATGTTCATTTAGGTTCTTTGATTCTTGTCATGCAATTGGATAGTGTCTATCATGTGCATAATCCTATCCTTTTTAGAAGATATTTACGAGTGAAGTTCTTAATGCGTCAATTTGAAATCGTTACATTCAGTCATGTACCTAGAGCCGAGAATCACTATGTAGATAGCATTGCAAACAATATCCTAGATTGGCATTTATCACACGGATTTCACACAAAATAATAACAATTAACCATAAAATGATTCATATCCATAATATGTGTCGTCAAAAATGTACAATGTTTCAGAGTCCATTAACTTCGATACATATGACATCCCCATAGCATGTTACAAAAAATAAAAACTAGGGGCACCTCATGCCCCTACATCTAATCACTATCTGGAGGGTCATGGGCCAATGTCTTCGCTGCTCCAGCCTGTAGATCACGCATCGCCTGTCTAACCATCTCCATGTGCTGCATGACTCCTCGCCACTCTAAGGGTAGGCCAGTACATGGATCTATGTACTGGTCGTCTAGCTCCTGCGAGCCACACTCACAAAATCTTATCAAAAGCCTCTCACATCTATGGCAGATTTCCTTCAGGAGGCCCACAACATCCTCATTCTGCAGCCCCCTCAATCCACTAGGTCCTTGAGCTCCTAACACTGCGTGTCATCCCATATACTCGACCGGTTTTACCGGTGCTATATATGCATACCAAAAGTGAATGAGTCAGTACCACATAAAATACTCTGAACCTTTAAAATGCACCATAAATGATAAGCAACTTTTCACTTACCGTTCGACCCCCACACTCGACCTGGTGGAGGTGGCAAGTCCAATTCCCCATGATAGCTCATCCCACTATAGGGATATTCATCTATGTACAAAGGCATGTAATCCCAATGTGCAAAAAGAATAGGTCATAACACCTCCTCCTCTACACATCATCTGCTCTCAGCAGTGCATCCTAGGCTCTCGCAGGCCCCCATCTTGGATCTGTATACGAGTCCGGAGTGTCGGGATCCTCTCAAAGAAGAGCGAGCAAAGCACTATGCCATATGCATAGTCATGGTTCACCTATCGCTTGCATAGAAAAAACTGTCATTTCAATGACGAAAACATCAGTTGGGCCCACCCATAATAGGTCCCACTCAATACTCCCTCAACAAGCATTATCTGACCCCCAGTGATGTCGTGGAGTGCCTGGTTACCGAGGATCCACAACACCGCTATGGCCACAACATGATTTTCTAGCCTCTCTAGATCTATGATCGATATCTATGTCCCGTTCACATGGACACCTAGTCGATAGTGGTGCTCTAAAAACTCCATAATGTTCTGCCCTCACGGTAACACTGGTTGTGTGTTTCCCACCATCCCCAATGGTGGGAGACTGGTTAGGAAATATATATCTTGGACATTCATCTCAATCCGGTGCCCTTGCACTATAAATATCTGATGATTTGGATCCAAACATCTGATGATATGGGCCAATAAGGGCTCTCCTACCCTCATCATTGGGTTCTTTGCAAATTTCAGGACCCCAAACCTAGCCAATGCAACGCGGACTACATGATCCTCTTGGATCTCAGAACGTAGTGTGTCCAATTCTCTCTCTCTCTAGTTGATCCTCAACTCAGCCACACCTGCACAAAAACATCCTGTTTGTCAGCGTACCCAAAGGAAATACTGCATCATAACCATAAAATCCCAACTCTCAGCCAAAAAGCAGCACTAAAACCCTCCCTCTGACGAGTCACACTTTTCAGGCTATTCGTGGGACCATTTGCAGTTTTCATCCCAATACCTGCTACCCAGGTGGTAGAAAAGGCCCCAAAAAGTGAGACCCCTCCATGAAGAGGAGGAGGGGTCTGCTCCTGAGATCTAGGTGCCTAAATTGAAACTTTAATCCACTGAATTGAAAGAGTATGGTTAGGCCTCTTACCTGCAACTAACAGATCTCGATCCCAACAGCCAGTTTGTCTACCACAATCACCACAAGATTTAGGAATTTTTATCCTCTCTACATTCACCACAACTACACTTCAAAATGAATCAAATTGGAGGGAAAATGATTTATTAAAAGAGAAACCCCAGATTTTTCTTTTGCTAGATGCGACCAAATTGTAGCTCGGTTTTGAGAAACAGTCAACATTGTTGGAAATATCTCACCGAGCTATCAAATTTGTATCCTTTCATTTTTTGTGATTTGATACTTCACCTGAAAGCATTTTTTCCAAGAAGGGTCACTTCACCACTTCTCAAAATGGAATTTCTTCATTTGAGACAGTTGTACTTTGGGAACCACTTTTCCTTCATACTTGTCGATGCTCATGTCGATTTGCGTCGTGAGTAACCATCTAGTATTCATGTTTTTATGGTCCCTACTAGGCTTGTTCTGTGTGGCAGCATCATCGAGTCACCCTTGTTTAGAGCATCTAAGTTGACTCATCATCACATCCATGGAGACTATCCCAAGTTCCCTTCACTTCAAGTCACAATCTCCCATCCTTCATTGCTTTGTCCCTCTCTCATGTCGCATGTTTTGGCCCTGATTCGTACTGTCCCCTATCCCCTCTGGAGTTTATTCAGTAGCTACCAGGTCATTAACGCCCTTATTCTCTAGCAAGGGAATTCGTCAGCCCGCTAATCAGTATCCACCATTACAAAATTATCCCTGGTGTTAGTCTTTCAGTCACTCTACTTTTATCCCTCATGCCTTAGTTGAGGATTCCTTATTTCCTCACCTATGGAAGACCTCCTTCTGTCGACATCAACTTATTCATTTCAGAAGAGAGGTCTAAAGGGCCATGTGCCTTGGTTCCAACTTCCATTCTTTTTTGGTGACTCGGATCAAGAAAAGGGACCCTTTCTTTCCCTTTCAGTTGTTTTTTTCTCAGTTCTAGTTCCTTTTTGCATGATCGATATCTGTATACTTGATGGTTCAGTGATGCAGTAGATTATAGCAGTGATTCCTGGGTGTGTGTGTGATGTTTCAGACCTCATGACGGTGTGGCCCTTCAAGTATCACCCCACATGCCCAGATGACCACTCTAATAGATTTTATGGTTCCATCCTCAGTCGCTTGCAACTCCTTTTATGTTGCATGTATCATTCATATTTTCAGAGCCCTTTCCTCTTTTACAGGGCCTCTTTGGTTGTACTTATATCTCATGTACTCATATATTATTGTATAAGTCTTGGCTGTTGTCCCAGGCATACTATGTATTTCGGATCCATTATTATTTTTTTTATCTGTCCCATGTTTATGCTAGTATGTACTATATAGTTCAGTCCCATGTTTGCTGGAGACACCATTATTCTTTGTAATTTTTTATCTCGACGGGCACAGGTATGCCTCCCCCTCCTCATGTAGAATAGGTACTCACTCATAAAAGAGACTTTTCACACCTGTAAGTCTTACCTCCTCAGGGTCTTGTCCTCTCTCGCTTTATTCCGTCTTATATTTCTCTCTCTCTCTTTGACTCCCCTTTGGTGTCTAGTGATTGAGTTCTTACAACGTACTTTGGTCATACGATTAGCTCCTAACGATCACACATTGGGGGGGAATTTGTTACACTAATTTTCAATCATCTAACCAGTTACTATTAGATGGACTAAAGTACACCATGTAAGAAAAATTTTACCACAGTAAAATTTCTTTCACTATGAAAAATAACATAATAATCCATAATTTATTAAGTTGTTTCTGGTCTAAATAGGAAACCCCATGAGGAATAATTAAATAAACCCTTATTTTTTTGGTTTTTCCCTAGGGATATTTAATTAAACCACTATTTCATTAATATTCATGGTCATATTTAACCCAAAACAGGAAAATTAATTAGATAAATCATTATTTATCTTATTATTTTCTAGGAATAATTATTTAAATCATTATTTAATAATATTCCTTGTTAAATTTGACTAAATCGTTTATAAATAATTGAATAAATCAATATTAATTTAATTATTTCTTAACCACATTATTAAAATAATAAATAAATCATTTATTTATTTATTATTTCTAAATAAAGGGATTTGACCAAATTAAAATTCCTTTTCCCTCAAATAAAAATAATAAAATATTCCATAAAAGTTGGATCCAGATTTGGTTAATAATATTTTAATTATGGACCAATATCTCGACTAACTAAATATTTTGTTATAAATATAATGGTTTTCCATTCGTTCACTACCTTTTGTTTCCTACAGATCACTCTTGATCTATACTTTTGGACTAACTTTGATCCTCCCATCATTGTCTTATTTTTCTACTTTTTGCTTGTGAACTCCCTTTGAGTTCCATTTTTGTCTAGGTTTTCTGCACCATAAAGAGAGAGAGATATTATAATTGAAGCATTGAGGACATACAAGAACCTATCCCATTGGGGCGTACTGGTAACATCTTAGTATATTCCCTTCCCAGGTGTTAAAATATAAAAAATTATTTAAAAAATTCTTGTCTTGTTCATTGGATGCATGGAGAAAATCTTGCTTATTTATTGTTGTTTAATGTTTTTAACTGCATAGATCTAGATTTATGTAGCATTTATTCTAATCACTAACTATATATCTAAGGAAATTTACAGTCACATTTAATGTTAGGGTTGTTTCTTATGCACAAATAAAGTGAGAATTTTCATATGATTGCGATTATAATTCACACTAAAACCAGGCATCCCTGCACTGTATCAAAAATTCTTCCACTGAAGACCATTGTTCCTACTCTAGAACATGTTTTTTCATATTTTGGCGTGCTCATGAGTGTAGATTCCTACAATGAACATGCTTGCACTTGAACGATATTGTACTAAAAATGCATGCATTGTGTTATGCTCCTATACCAATAGGTGTCATATATCATGATTGACTTGATGGGCAATGTAATATGTTCATACCTTTACTCGTTGCAAAGGTTTTCCATATTGTCAAAAAAAATCAAAAAATTTAAAAAACGTAAAGAGGGTATACCCTAAAAGAAAAATCAAAGGGTGAAAAGAATAAAAACGGCCAAAAAAGTAAAAGAAAATGAACCCCACCAAAAGAAAGGCCAAGGAAAGTGTGCAAGTCTAAATGCCACTACTTTTTGCTCTTATGTAATAAACAAATTGTGTGCAACTTGTATCTTATGCCACAATTGGTGAACAGTCAAACAACTTAAGCTTGGCTACTTCATGTTTGAATTTTATGTTTTAGAGATGGAGAATAAAATCTGACCTAATTGTTCAATCCTGGAAAATAAGTAGATATGTAGAGTAAAGGAGCTCAACAATTTAATCTAAGCCCTCGGATGTAATAAGGTTAGATTTAGATAGATTTCTACATGTAAAAGAAAATAAAGTGTGATAAGCGTTTTGCCAGTCTAAGTGCACCCTAATAAAGAAGAAAAAATGCTAGGTTAAAGTAGGTAGGGTAGGTAGATGATGTTGCAGAATTACATGTAATGGATAATGAATCTAAATGTGTTAATCTTTACTTTCATCACAAGTGCAAGGCAGACATTACACTGGAGGAATTTCAAGCAAAACAAGGTCAAATAATTAACTCCCCTTCTCATTTTTCCCTAAATAATTTCACTAATTTCCCCTAAATACTAAGGCATTTGAAAATTAGAGGGGTTCAGAGCATTTCTCTGACTTCTGGAGGGACCAGACCCTCAGCCCAATAATTTAAAAGCCTAAGTACTTAAAGCCATCCATACGTTATTCATTTATTTCCTTAAGTCTTTTCCTAAGTAAAATCCTATTTTACTTATGAAAATTACATAATATCCCACAAAAAACCCTTTTTTCATTCGAGCCTAAGTTAAATACACAATCCTAATGTTTTTATACTTAGTGCTTTTTTCATTCTTTATCACATATTAACTTTTAACTTATATTATTTAACTCCCCTATAGCATCTACCCATTCCCATATCACTATAACTATATAAAATCCCCAAATATTACATATCCCACCCCTTGGTTAAAATATAACCTTAATATAACATTAAAATAAGAATTAACTAACCCCCATGGTTAATTAACAACTTTCCCGACCAATTAAATTACTCCGAATATGATTAAAAAATCTTTAGTTATGTTGGGCTCGCCCTTATTAATCTTCTGTCATCTCGCCTCCCTGATAGTCGTCTGATTAACCCTTCCACATCCAACCGCGGTCATCCATATCGCATGCCCCTCCATGACCGAACGATAGCACATGATTGTGGAGTGTTTTTGCGAACAGTGCCTCGCCATGCGTCACAAGATGTATGGAATCGCTGGCTCTCGGCCGAATACCGCCCGTCCCAAAAAGTGGTGCGATATCATACCGCTTGCCGCCTTCCGCATACAACAAAAAACCCTTTCCCACGTACGTCATCCATCCAAAGTAAAAAAACCCCCACCAACCTTTTCTTTGTGAATAAAATAAACAAATGCACATATTTTCATCATTTTATGCTGCAACTAGTGTTCCCATGCAAAACGTCAAAATCAGTTGTTGAAGATTTCCAACCACCACTTTTCCAAACGATTTTCAGTTGAACCAGTTAGCTATTGCCTGCACCTGTTTCCTCACTATTCACTTACCGAAACAAGGATTTATCCAATTTCCGTGGAACCCTGTAAGTCTTGGTTTTTACTTTAATTCCACATAAAAAGACTAAAAAACAGTACAATTCGGTCTTTCTTTCACCCCATAAGTTCCTAGACCTGTAATTTTGCCCATTTTTCCACTAAAAACCTAAATTCCTTTCTTAATCCACAAGAACCAGAAATGGAAACGCCTGTGGCTTTGACTATTGCACCCTTGAATGATCCCCACAAAGATTTAGATTATCTGCCACTGGCGGATAGGGATTTCCAGATAAAAGACCTTATCTTTAGCAAAAATCCTCTCAGAATATTTTTCCAAAGAAGAGATAATTACCTGAAATGCTCTGATATATTTGGACTATGGGAATCCAATATTCCTATGTATTTTTTACCCTAATTTCATGTCTTTCCTGAAATAATTTATCACTGCCATGCCAATTATGATCCTAATCAACGGGCAGTTATGTCCCCAAGTCAAACCATTCTTTTCCCAATAACTGCTCAATCCATCAATGAAATGTTACAATTTCATCCCGGTCAAGCCCTGACTCCCCTTTTCATGGAATATTTACTTGAAAATTCCACAAAATTATCCCAAGAAGAACATAATCGCCTTTGTCAAACTTTCATGCTACAAGAACATCAACCCAAAGGCCCCCCTCCTTATGGACATACCTTTTTCACAAAGATGGGTAGAATTATAGTGGATATGATATCTTTAATAATGGGATTCAACACTAGTGAATACGTTGATGAACTAACCCTAGTGTTGTTATCAATTTTTACTCTTGGAAAACCCCCTGCTGTCAAATATGACTTTGCCTCTTACATTTCTGATAAGATTCATGACCAGTTCATGAGACTGGAAAATGAAAGGGTTTTCAAATACTCCACTTTTATATACCATCTTATGCTCTATTATCAGTCAGATAACTTCGCCTTCCCTATCTTGAAACTTGACACCAGAGGAAATCCAAGGTCTGTAATCTTCTGGTCTGCAGTCTTCCATAGTTCCTCTGAGTCCCCTTACTCATACAATGAATTCATTGACCTATTTGTTCAAACAGTAACCACCTTATTAATAGGAGTTTCCCCTTCTAGGATTAATAGTGATATGAAGAAAATCCTACAGCTCTCCAAGCAATACAAGATAGGTGATTGGTACTTATACAAAAACCATACAGAAATCAGGATATATGGATGTGAGCTCTACCCTTTCAAGCTACCAAAGTATGTTCCAATGAGGCTTTTTTCCTTGGAATATTTCAGGAAAATGATAAATTCATACCTAGTCCATTTTTATAATGCTAATAAGAAAGCTCAGCTTAGACTCAAGAGTCAGTTAGGCCCTTTTGTCTGTAACAGTAGAGATGCATGGAAAGAAGCAAAAATAATTCTGGAAGATTATCTTAAGTTGCAAAAGAGTTATCGGTGGGTACCATATGACCCTAACAACTTTATATGTGATAGAAGAATGAAGAAAAAATTTTCACCATACATTCATCGTAGGATTCCAGAGATTGAAAAATTTGCAAACATTGATGAATGGATGGAAGGGAAGCTAGTAGAAATGGATAGTGAACAAGTCAATGTTGAGAATTTTATGAGAGATCTTGAGCAAATACTTGACCTGTATTCTTTTGGGTAGGTACAAAGATCAGGGATTGGCCCCTCCTTTGCTGGAACCTCTCAACAACATTTTAAGGAAACCAACATACTAGCAACAACAACATCCAAAGGTAAGGAAAAAGAGACCAGTACACAGGTCATAGAGAAATTCACGATGTCAGAGAAGTCTAAAAATTCCAAGGGATAGACCCAAATGCAGACTTCTCCCACTCAAGTCAATATGGCAGAAACTCAAATCTTGCAAACCCCCTTGAATGAGGAAAGAAGTAAAAAGAGAGACAGTGAAACAACTACCCCTACTAGTAGACCTTCAGAACAGCCTGGTACCAAAAGGCAAAGATTAAATCCTCTCTCAGAAGAAGAAATTGTTGAAGAAATCACTGATAGTCAGACGAAAGAAGGAGTTGAAAGCCAAAAAATATTCCCAATCAGTGGGACATCTACCAACTCACTGAAAAAAAGAGCTAGAAAGACAACAAAGTGCTGAGGTATTATCCTTCAGGCCACCAGTGAATGATGCTTGGGATATCAAGAAGACATTTATAAACATAAAGGCCGGAAATGATCCATTAAGACTTCAAGTTTATAATCAATATTTGAAGATGGCCCCCACAAATCAACAAAGATTAATGTTAGCTTAAGCTATCAAGGAAGGTAAAATGATAATGAGTCATTTCAAGCCTAAAGTGTTGTAACCTAAAACAGTAGCAGATTATCTTAGAACCAATTTTGAAGTCATGGAAAAGGATATTCATCCTTTGGATTAGATTGAATTACAGAAACAAACTGGAGAAATGATTTATTCAACCTTGAATGGTAAGGCAATGATGGCCCAAAGGTTGTAGAATTCCTCAGATAATACATCTATCGAACTACATGTGGAAAAAGCTTCCTCCTAGGCCAAAGATAACAGAATAAAGTCTTTAGAAGAAATAATTGTTGGATTGGGTCATGATCCCAAGGATGTTAAGGCTACAGAAGCCTTAATAAGAAAGAAAGATGATGATATTGCTTCCCTAAGAAAACAACTAAAGCTGCCACCTTCAAGGCATCCACAAACTGCTGAGGTCATAAAGCAAAAATCTGAAGAAGGGCTAATGGATTTTCTCTTATAACTTAATGAACAACTAAATGAGACTGAACAAGAACTTGAAAAAGCATTGAAGGAAAAGCAGGGAGAGTCGACCTCTCAGTATCCCAATGTGATTCCAGTAGTCTCAATAGCAGTCCCTTCTACACTTGGAACAATACTAGCATCAAACATCCCAGCAGCCACAATAGAAGTGGTCACAGGTACAACAACAACAGGGAAGTCAGCAGGATTAGCACAAGGCAACATTTCCAATTTGAGCACTGAAGAACTAATAAAATCAATGGAGGAATTGAAGCTCCAAGTTACAGAACTCCAAAAAGAAAAGGAACAATTTACTACCTTGGAAGAAAAGTATGATCTCTCAAAGATAAGTGTTGCAGAAAAAACAAGAGAGATCAACAGGTTAGAAAAATTGGTGAAAGCATTAGAAAATGATCTCACATTGGAGAAACCTTTGAACGAAATCAAGGAAATTCTTTGGGACAACATCATTCAAACAATAAATGATGTTTGGCCATAATTCCAAATAATGTATGAGCAAAATGATTTAGTTAAATTGGCTCTAGAAGAAGTTCAAAATGCTAGGGCATAATTGGGAAATATGCCTGAAGAAGCCAACGAGCTTATACAATTTTTAAATTCCAAGAATAAATATCAGCTTGAAGAAGTGGGCATTCAAGATAGAACAGGGACAATTTCAGAGGTGAAAAAGGTTTTCACTAAAAGAATTCTGATGCAAAACTTAGAAAGAAGGTGCCATGATATGCAGGAGGAAATCAATGCTTTTATGAAAAGATTTGATATTTTGTGGAGTAGAGGGTTTCCAAGTCCTTTAGTTAATCATGATAAATTGATGAGTCATCAAAACTATGTTGAGAAATTTAATAAGTATGCAGACAACCAGGCGAGTCCATCGACAAGTTCATCAGCAGCAAAAGTGTTGCCTACAGGCAAAATTCTTTACGACAGTTTGGAAAACTTGTTTTACCTCGAACATGAGGTAAAGCACTTATTTCCAATTCAGCCTACCTTTTTCAGATACATAGAAACTGATGAGACCCTGAGAAAGCTTCAAAGAAATAGAATACCAGAAGCACAATGGTGGGAAGATATGTTGGACCTTTTGTGAAAATACCCTTGGATGAATTTTAGTTATTTATTACAGTAAGTAATTGTAAAAAGGATAAACAGAGATTAAAAAAAGATCAAACAGGTTAAAGTGTATCTGTACAGATAAAGACTATTAGTAAAAACATAGTAGCCAGCACAAAGTTACTAAAGAAGACAGCAGCAAGCCAAATTGTAGGGCCTGCCTCCAGCACATTCACAAAAATAGGAACAACAAAACATCGGTTTACCTCTTCTCCTATCTACGAGACTATCTCTCTCTATTTTCTTGTAACTTATTCATGAGTCATCCTAAATTATATCTCACTCTGTTAAAAGATATTTTTTATAATTTTTTGTATAAATACTCCCTCAATTAGAGTATTGAAGGGGGTGGATTCTTAGACTTTGCCGTAATATTGATTATTTTAGAATAAAGTGCTGTTGGACAAAGTTTTGTATGGCTAGCTAGATAAAGAATTGACGCAAAGGACTTCTCACAGGATTCTTGAGTCATACACCAGATCAATACGTCTTTTGTACCTTATGTTTTATAGTTTTCTTGTTTATTATACCATCTATGTTTCATATCTGAATGATAAACGGAAAAAAACAATTCAGACAGTGCTTGAGTGTAATCTATTTTCAATCATTGTCATTCTTAATGTTTTCTTCTGAACTAGTATGAACAGTGAATTCTTAATTGATCTTGTTTCCTAGTTTATTCATTTTGATTATTTGGTAAAGAATTCTTAATTTCCCTTTATTAATAATCATTCAATTTCCCTCTTTCGAATAGGTTGAAGGATTCTTAATTTCCCTTCACCCATTTTGAGTCCATTCCATTTATTTTAAGCCTTTAATTGTTCCCTATTTGACTACCTTGCCCTGTGAAACCATATCTTATTAAGAAAAAAAATCCAGTTAAGCCATATTCTATGACTCCATTAGCCCAATGGCCTAAACTACTTAGTCCTACCCCTCTGTTATTGAATTCCACCACCCAAAAACACAATCAAAATCCCTAAACTTTCATAACTAGCCTAATATCTTTCAAAACAAAGCTAAAAATTAAAGAGAGAGCCCTTTGTTAGTACAGATTGGCTAGATTTTGTACCTAAAAGTTGGTTTGTGGTTAGCTTAGACCCCTTTCCTCTTCCCAACAACTTCAAGGAAAATCTGAGTGATAACATAGTGACGATCATACTGGGGAATCAAATAATTTTCTTGTTATTATTGTTTACTTTATAAACTACAGACGAAGCCTGAAGTTAGTCAGGTAGCCTTTGAACTGCTCTTGCTTTGCTATTGCATAAGTAAATGAATGCTACTTCAGTCTATCTCTGGTCTAGTTTATGAACTGAACATCCGGTTTCAAACTCTTGATCAGTTCCTCTAATCAAATAAATCTTTAAGAAAATTAAAATCTAATATCTGAAACCTCTTAAATAAATTGTCAAAGTTGTATTGTTAATTCCATTTAGACAAAAAACCCAAAAAAAAATTATCTAGAATCCTGGCTTCAGAAAGGACTCATTACACCAGAGCTAATCCTGATCCAAATCCCCCACCCGTGTTTGAAAATCCTAATCTGATCCCTAGAATTATTAGGAGACAGGAGAGCCAAGAGAGTTTTGCTAGTTCTCGGCCTCTCTATAGATCAATATCCTATCCTGTGAAGTGGATTTACCTTGAGGACGAACCCTTTGATGAGCAATTTGAAACCTCTTTATATGTAACTTTTTCTGAATCTGAGTTGGCCCACTTGGTTCAAGATCCAGTATTTATTGAAGATTTACAACTTGAATTTGTTACTTCACATCTTGAAAAAAATTTGTAGAACTCTGTACAATCTGAGCTTACCTCTGAAGAAAGACCAAATCTTTCTATGATCACTACAGCCTCTACAAGTTCATCAACATTTCCTGAAACATCTCAATCTCAAACCACCCCTTCTACCCCTCCATCCACCACTCTCAGATCAACCTCGGCTGTTGTTTCATCACTACCTATTGTAATGGCGAACATATATGCTCCCTTGGTATTACCAGCCAATCCAGGGGCTATGCCCCAAGACTACCAAATTAAAATCACTCCATTTGATGGTTCTGGTACCTACACTGCACAACAACATACTAAGAAAAAATACTTATTATTTTCAAATAATTGAAGTAGATACAGATGATGTAAGAATGAGAATATTTGTTCAAAGTCTTACTGGAGAAGTTAGAACCTGGTTTAGAGCCCTTCCTGCAAACAGTGTCAATGACCTAGAAGCTCTTTATAGAGAATTTTTAAACAGATGGGAAAAGAAGAAAGATCCTCTCCAAATCTTATCAGAATATGAAAACCTAAACAGAGGAACACAAGAAACTGTGCAAGATTACTACACTAGTTTTAATAATGTTTACAATGCTATCCCCCAAAAACCTCAGACCTCCTCCAAATTTAGCATTAATAAAATTCCCTGATGGATTTGATTCTGATATGGCATACCAGATTAGGGAAAGATCTCCTTGGACTTTAGAAGATATTCAAAGTATAGCTGTCAGTGTTGAAGCCAAACTGATATCCAAACGAACTAAAGCCAGAAGTAAAATAAGAACCCTCAACCTTTGAACATAAATTGGATGCTATTATTAAAGGGATGGAAAGGCTGGGAGATAGAGTAGAAAAAATTGAAAGGAAATCCCCTTGGTATGGTCAACCGAGTAATACTGGGAGAAATCCAAATTTTAGAAAGAACCAAAACCAAAACATTGGAAATACTGGTCCTGACCAAAACATTAGGCCCCCATTTCAAGAAAATTATGTTGAAGCCTCAAATTCTAATGAACCAACAAAAAATACTCAAATAAGCAACTTTACGGGACTCAATAATGAACAGCAAGTTTTCTTGACCCAAGAGGATCAAGAAGCTCACATTCTCAAACAATTTCAAACTCAATCAAGTGAATCATTTGATTTCAAGGAGGGATATGATACAACCATTTATGAAGTTCACAAGAAATATAATCTAAGGAATAGAAGAATTGATGTCCCTGAAACTGATAAATAGAAAGCTACAAAACAGCCCCTCAAAGGTAAACCAATACTACCCCTGTACATATTCTTTCTAGATCAGATTCTAATCGTGCTAATCCAATTATTGAAGATGTATCCGATAATCAACCTAATAACAAACAAATTTCCAATACTCTTCCTCCCAAATGAAATGTACAGGAACCTCCAGAAGTTGATTTGGAAACAACCTCAGCCCACAACCCCACTCCTGAGAAGGAGAAAAATGCAGAAAATACAGAAGATAAAGAGAATCCAACTCTCTGAAATACAAGAACTCAGACTAAAAAACCTTTTAATCTAGAGGCTGAAGTAGGAAAATTAAAAATAGTTGTTCCATTATCTAAATTAGCTAAACATGATGTATACCAAAGTCAAATCAATAGATCACTCAAGATCACTAGAAGTGAAGACTCAGTAAACGTTTTTGATGACCAACCTAAATTACTCTTTTTCCCTGAAGTAAATGTAAAACCAGTAAATGGAGGAACTCCTCCATTCTATGTGAGTTTAAACATACACGATAAAATACTTCATAATGCCATGTTGGATTCCGGGGCATCTCACAACCTAATGCCCAAATATGTAATGGAGAAATTAAACCTAGATATCACCAGGCCATACGAAGACCTCTTCTCTTTTGATTAAAGTTAGGTGAGATGTTTAGGATTAATCAAAGACTTGTGTGTTTCATTGGTTCAATACCCTGCAAAAACAATCTTTATGGACATAGTAGTAGCAGATATTCCTCCAAAGTATGGCATGTTATTGTCCAGATCTTGGGGTGCAAAGATTCAAGGATCTCTTAAATTGGACATGTCATACACTACTATTTCAGTATTCGGCCAACCTAAGAAACCATACATAGGAACTTTAATGAATTATTTAGTTAGTAGTCAAGAGAAACCCGAAAATTTCCCCATCTACTCAGTACACTCTGATATGGATTCTTTTATTCTTTATAATTATGAAATTGATCCTCCCACTGAATTAGAAGTTCTAGCAGTAGAACCAAAATAAATTACAAATGAAAAACCTAGTGTTCAAATCCAAGAAATATCTAAAAATAGTGAAACATCAAATACCCAAGAGAAACCTGAAGAAAGTAAAAAACCAGATTTCACTGTTAAAAAAGCTCCTAAAACTCCTGATACTAATTATGAACATGAAATTATTTGGCATTTATAATTTGATGGTTCAGTCAACAAATTAGGAGCAGGAGCTACATTTTGGGTGCACAACCTTGAAAATGATCATGTTGAAGGCCATTCCTACAGATTAAACTTTAAGTGCACCAATAATATGGCAGAATATGAAGCTCTTTTGTTAGGTCTTAAACTTGTCAAAATATTAGGGGAAATCAGAGTATCGGTCATAGGAGATTCTGATTTAATCATTCAACAGATCAAAGGAAACTATCTAACAAACAATCCCTAACTGAGAGAATATAGAGGAACAATTGTAGAGATGCTCAATAATTTTCTACAAGCTCAACTTGCTAAAATCCCAAGAAAACAAAACTTGCACGCCCATAGTCTAGCAATGTTTGCCAGCACCTGTAAATTACCATTCGAACCTAATCATCAGTTCACAGCTGAGATTAGACACAGAGCAGCCATACCTGACAATTTTAAGAACTGACAAGTGTTTGAAAGTGATGAGAAGATTAACAATTTCCTGACTTTAGAGAAAGAATTTTCTAACAGTAGCATAGATGTAGATGCAGTCATTGAATTTGATCAAACAAATAAGCAAGAAACAAAAATTTCAGAAGAAAGTGCAATTCAAATGCTTCATCCAACAAAGTTCACGAAAAAAGAAATGCAGGACCTTAAAAAAATGGATGTTGATGAGATTATGGAAGGAGAATCTGAGGTCATTAATTTAAAAGACAATCATTTGCCTAAAGGATTAACTCCTCTGGAAGATATTTTTGATTCTAATGATATTCCAAAGAAACCTAAGATGGAACCATTAAAAGCAGATATTGAGGAATATAACTGAGGGACTGAAGAAAATCCGAAAATCATAAAGTTATCTAAATCTTTGCCCCCTAACCAAAAACTAAAATATGTTGAATTAGTGAGAGAATTCCAGGATTTCTTTGCCTGGAGCTATGAAGACTTGAAATCATATGACACCTCTATAATTCAACATATAATACCTCTGAAAGAAAATCAGAAACCATTTAAACAAAAACTCAGAAGAATTAACCCTATACTTCTGCCCTTAATTGAAAAAGAAATCAAACGTATGTATGAAGCAGGGATAATTGTTCCCATTAGGTTTTCAGAGTGGGTATCTAATTTAGTACCTACTAGGAAGAAAACTGGAGAAATTATATTATGCATTGATTTAAGAAATGTGAATAAGGTTTCTTTGAAGGATAATTACCCTTTACCCAAGATGGATCACATTTTACAAAGGGTAGTAGGTGCTTCTAGGATTTCACTTCTAGATGGGTTGTCAGGATATAACCAAATTCTGGTTCATCCTGATGACAAGGAAGAAACAACTTTCGCAACACCATGGGGCACATTCAAGTATGTTAAAATGCCATTTGGACTTAAAAATGCAGGAGAAACCTTCCAAAGAGAAATGGACATAGCATTTGCAAAAGAAATTCATGATTTTCTTGTTATATATTTGGATGAATTAACTGTTTTTTCTAAATTAGATCAGCAGCATTTGGATCATCTTAGATAAGTATTCCTAAAATGCAGAAAATTTGGTATCTCTTTGAATCCAAGGAAGTCCTTGTTTGGTCTAGAGGAAGGTAAAATCTTGGGCCATATCATCTCCAAAGATGGTATTAGAATTGATCCTGCTAGAATATAAGCTATACTGCAGATACCTCACCCTAGGAATGTCAAAGAACTTCAAGCTTTTCTAGGAAAAATAAATTTTTTGAGAAGATTCATATCTAGCTTAGTTGAACTAATTAGATTGCTTAATAATATGTTAAAAAATGATTCAAGTATTAAATGGACAGTAGAAGCCAAACAAGCATTTGAAGGAATTAAAATGGCTTTGACCAGAACATCAGTCCTTACAATTCCACAGTTTGATAGAGATTTCATAATATTTTCATTTGCATCAGAACACACTATAGCAGTTGTTTTATGACAAAAGGATGATCAAGGATGTGAGAAACCCATAGCCTTTTTCAGTAAAGCACTAAGAGATGCATCATTAAAATGCAACATCATGGAAAAACAAGCATTTGCACTTGTAAAAGCCATTAAAGACTTTAGAGTCTACATATTGTGCTCCCATGTGATAGCCTATGTACCAAATGCTATTTTCAAAGACATCTTAACCCAGGATGGAATTGAGGGAAAAAGAGGTAAATGGATTGCTACCATATTAGAGTATGATATTGAAATAAAACCTACAAAGCTTATAAAAGGACAGGGGTTCGCCAAGCTCATGACAGAAACAAATTGTCAAGCCCTGGACATAAATGAACTGGATAACGAACAGGAGATGGCAACTCCACAGATCAGTAAGGCCTTCTTAGATTCACCTTGGTATGCTGATATAATTTATGTACTATTAAACCTGCAAGGTCCTCCAGGGTTACTCAGAACAAAGAAAAGGTTTTTAAAGATGACATCTTCAAAGTTTTGTATTTTAAATAATGTTCTTTTTTGGAAAAATCATGAAGGTATTCTATTGAATTGTTTATTAAAAGAAGAAGCTAACAAGGCTCTCCAAGAGTTTCATGCAGGAGACTGTGGTGGACACCTTTACTAGAAATCAACTGCAGACAAGATCCTAAGGGCTAGATTTTATTGGCCAACCTTGTTCACTGATGTAAAGAAATTTTTCATTGCTTGCAATAAATGTCAAATTTTTGAAGGAAGGAGAAAACTATGACCTTTACCCCTAAAACCAATTTCCACAGAAAAACCCTTTCAACAATGGGGCCTAGACTTCATTGGAAAAATCCATCCTCCCTCTTCTGGCCAACACAAATGGATCCTCACTGCCAGAGAATATTTTACCAAATGGATAGAAGCAATTCCTTCCAGACAAGCCAATGACACTGTGATCATAGGATTCTTAGAAACCAACATATTATCTAGATTTGGTTTTCCTGATAAAATCATAACTGGCAATGCTGCTGCCTTCAAATCCAAGAAGATGATAAGTTTCTGTGACAGATACCATATCACCTTAAGCCATTCCACAGCCTATTACCCTCAAAGTAATGGACTGGCTGAGTCCTCCAACAAGAGTGTCATTAATATTATTAAAAAATTATTGGAGGAAAACAAGAAAAATTGGCACAAAAAACTTACAAATGCACTATGGGCAGACAGACTCACCACCAAAAAATCTATTGGGACCAGTCCTTATGAGTCATTTTATGGCATGGAGGATGCATTTCCTTCATCTTTAGGAGTTCCTGTAATGAAATTACTTCAAGAAGCTTAGGTTGAACCTAATGATATTCAAAGGAGAATAAACTAGACCATCAATCTGTAGCAAACCAGAGAATAAGTATATCAAAGATCCCAAGTATTGCAGGAGAAGCTTAAGAAGATATTTGATAAAAGAACCAAGGTAGAAGATTTCTATCTTGGAAACAAAGTGTTAAGATGGGATTCCAGAAGAGAGGATAAGGGAAAACATGGGAAGTTTGACTTCCTATGGAAAGGACCTTATATTATCTATGCCCTACAAGGAAACAATACATATTATTTGAAAAACTTGGATGGTATAGAAATGGAAGATGGGCTAGTTAATGGTCAAATGTTGAAACATTACTTTGATCCTACTTATTAATGTATCCTGATTTTTAACATGTACATACTATATCCTTTGTAATGTCACATTTTTTACTAGATAGTAACTTGCTGGAGTTGAAACCCGAAGAGAAGGCCCTAAGCTTCAGAAGTATTACTGTCATACATACAATAAATCAACAAGTAGAAGAAAATTCCATAGTTCAACCAAAATCATTCTGAGGACAACTGACCTGTTGTTCTTGACTTTTCACCAGGAAAAGCCATCCCCAAGTGGAGCCAGTGTTATGCTCCTATACGAATAGGTGTCATATATCATGATTGACTTGATGGGTGATGTAAAATGTTCATACCTTTCCTAGTTGTAAAGGTTTTCCATATTGTAAAAAAAAAAAGCAAAAAATTTAAAAAACGTAAAGAGGGTATACCCTAAAAGAAAAATCAAAGGGTGAAAAGAATAAAAATGGCCAAAAAAGTAAAGGAAAATGAACTCCGCCAAAAGAAAGGCCAAGGAAAGTGTGCAAGTCTAAATTCCACTACTTTTTGCTCTTATGTAATAAACAAATTGTGTGCAACTTGTATCTTATGCCACAATTGGTGAACAATCAAACAACTTAAGCTTGGCTAGTTCATGTTTGAATTTTGTGTTTTAGAGATAGAGAATAAAATATGACCAAATTGTTTAATCTTGGCAGATAAGTAGATAGGAAGAGTAAAGGAGCTCAATAGCTTAATCTGAGCCCTTGGATGTAATAAGGTTAGATTTAGATAGAATTCTACATGTAAAAAAAAAGAAAGTGTGATAAGGGTTTTGCCAGTCTAAGTGCACCCTAATAAAGAAGAAAAAATGCTAGATTAAAGTAGGTAGGGTAGGTAGATGATGTTGCAAAATTACATGTGATGAATAATTACTCTAAATTTGTTAATCTTTACTTTCATCACAAGTGCAAGGCAGACATTACACTGGAGGAATTTCAAGCAAAACAAGGTCAAATAATTAACTCCCCTTCTCATTTTTCCCTAAATAATTTCACTAATTTCCCCTAAATACTAAGTGTTACACTGAAAATTGTCATCCTGACATTCTGCTGTGTGTATGAGCTCATTATTACTCATACTTCTCCCTTTTTCAAGTCTAACATATCAGTTCCTCATGTCAATCCTTGAAAATTAGAAAAAATTCCTAAAAGTCTCCTAAAATTTGGTGTCGCACTTTCTGGCTATCTTGCCTGCGGTCCCGCACCCAATGTTCAGCTTTCCTACGTTCCTGAACGCACTTTATCTTTTTTATAGGTGTGGACCCCTGTAATATTAAAAAGGCGCAAGTAAATCCTAAAAATCTCAATAAAAGTGAATTCTGGAAGATTCTAGAATGGATTTTGCGGTGGCAGAACTGCTCTTGTGAGGTGCATGAATACCTTACCTTATGGAGCTAACCCCTTGATGTGAGGAGCTTATCCCTTTGAAGGAGGATTCTATCCCTTCATACTTGGAATAGAAAACCTTCTCTTTTCCACCATAAAAAGAGGCATTGGGTAGCCTCAAAGGGAGTTCAAGCTCTTAGAATATTTGAAGTTAAGTGCTGTTGAGATTTAGACTCAGTTAACTAAGACTTTTGTGAGGAGAGATTGAATACCTCTATTTGTCTTGGTTGGAGGAGTGCAAAGCTTATCAAAGTAAAGGAGACTCCTACTTCAGACCCCGGAAAGTCCTGTGGAACATCAAGGCTCAGGTTGTAAGGATTTTCTTCTTTTGAAATTAATACAAATATACTCATTTTTCTCAATAAGCTTTCAATCGATGGTTTATTTCATAGATTCCTTGATCACTATGATAAGCATGGTTTATGATGATTTATATATAGGTGCTATGTAATATATTTCTTGTTTGTGACTACAGGTTTACGAGGAAAACTCCTTGAAGCACGCGAGGGACAACAACGACTTCAAACAAGCACTGGACAAACGGTAAGTCCTTAACACCTATATAGAGATTTTTGTAAACCTTACATGCTTAGAGAAATATTAGTATGTTAGGCTATTTGTTTCTAAATACTTTTAGTACTAGGGAGATCGGTCTTGTCTGCAAGAAGGATTAATTCTCCAACAAATTGGCGACTCCACTGGGGAAAAAACTAGTTGTTTTTTGTTCTCTTTTATTTTGACTTGAGGAAACATTTTTCTTGGTTTTTGATTGATTGAAATCTTCCTGGGTAGCTTAGGTTTTCTCTATTTTTGAAAATTTTGGAATCCTTTAATTTTTTCTCTAGTTTTTCCTGGGACCGCACTTTGCCTTGTTTTCACAGTGTGGGCAGTTTTTCACTTTTCCTGTGTAAACAGTGCGGGACCGCACCTGTGATGTCCTGGAGCCTGCGGACCCTATTAAAATTTTGAAAAACTTCAGATTTCTTTTTTTTGTTTATCCTGATTTTGATTTTCAGTCTTTGTTTTCTTCCCAGATTGATGATTGTTTCTGTCAAAATATTTCTGTAAATAAATCTCAGCAGTATTGGTGTTTTGATGATTTTCTAGAAGTTTTGCGTTTTGGATTGCATTTCACTTGGTCTTTGTAGCGATTTGAAGCATTTGACATTTTGAAGTACCTCAGATTACCTTGGTATTTTTAGTCTTTTTGTTGGATCTGACCTGGTTGTGAAATAATCCTTTATTGAGAAATAGAGTTACCTGTTTCTTTGCAAATCTTCGAAAAGAAACTTTGTTATTGGTTTTCGAATTTCATTTTTTAATAAAAACATAATTGAGTGTTTTCTATCTCTTTGTTATTCTGGACGAATAGATCCTTAGTTTGCTGAACAACTAAGTAAAAACATTCTTCAAAAATCTTAAATCTTTTATTCATTTATATTATTAAAATTTGTAGTTTTGAGTGCTATTAAACTTTGTAGATCTCGAAATTAGGTTGTAGTTTTGACTGCTTTTAAAATTTCTAGCTTTGTTTTGAAGGAAAATTTTTTTGTAGCTTCAATTTTTTGGAAAGTGAAAGGATTTTTGTTGTGAGCTTTGATAATTTATTGGAAAAGACAAAAATATTTTCTTTCAAGTATTCTTTATGTTTAAAGAAGGAATTTTTTATTAAAAGAGTTGCATTCTCTAACTTTTCCTTAATTAGAATTTCATTGAAAGAAAACAATTTGATTATCATTTTTAGGTGCATTTTTAGTGTCTTTTGGAAATCGAGTCTTCACACCATCAGAGTTCCATTTCTGCACCCATTGACTTAAGAAACAACTCTTAAAAGTAACGCTTACGTAAAATTCATCTAGCAATCTTTTTATTTTCTAGGGCTCTTATTACCAACATAGCTTAGGCTAGTATATTGGAGTAGGGAGTAGTTAGCTCTCCAAGGTAGTAAAAAACAAACAAGTAGACAAATCTTGCAGTAGGAGATAAATCCAATTGTAATTTGTATAATCGGGGAAGCTTCTCTTAAAGAAGTCAATCACGAGATCATGTCCGAACCTTTGAGACAATAAATTTTGTTTCATTGGGGAAGATAGAATATTTTGCACGTATTAGAAATGATAAACCTCAGATTAACCATTTTTGAGGAGCCTGGGCTCACTTGTCGGTAAACCTCGGATTAACCATGTCGAGGAGCCCTCAAGGGGATTGAGCTTGCTACTCTGCCCTTGAGCGTGAAATCGGATCGTAGAATGTTCCCCCAATTATATTTGTTACTTTTGGTAACCTTAGCATCCATTATCTTAAGATTATTTCCTAAGGTGACGGTGAAGGAAAGATCTCACTGTACCTAGAGCAGACGTCGACTAAACTCACTTGGACTCTCTGGGGGGTTCTCTTCACACGAGATGGTTTTGTGAGGAAACTTGTGCCAGTTTGTTTCATTAAGCAGGTTGTCGGGGTAAATATTCCAACCGCCCTTTCTGTGTTAAATTTCTACTAAGTCGGATTTCATCACCAACTGGTGTTTTTAGTACGGAAAGTTACTGTTTTTGTGTGGTTTGAACTCTTAGATTTTTTTAAGTGTGTGATTCAAATGTTTGTTTCTTTAGATACTTTAGGTGTTTTCATTGAAATTTTATTTGTTTGCGTGTGATTAGTTAATATTTAATCGTGGCGGAATTGCCAAGACAATCCTGAAGACTACAAAGGAAACCTCCTGAATATTCACCAAGTCAGCTTGAAGGGCTTCGTGCTCTGGTATCATCCAGTAGTGGTAGGATTAGATCAACAGAAATTGGAAGTTCATCCATAGTTGTCCATCCTGATCATCAAATACCTATAACAGAATACATTCAAGAACCAATTTTAGTTTCTGAAGTTACTAATAGTATTCCTGCTTCCAGTGAACTGGCTGACGAACATGAAATCTATGAACCTGAAACTAAACTTTCTGTTTTGGAAACATCCTCAGGATTTATTTCACCAACTTCTCGCGATCTTGGTTCACCTAGGGTAAGAAATATTGTCACTAACAATCTTCCAGCTGGTCTTATTTCCATTGAAGAACTTACTAATCCAAATGAAGATATATCTCTTCCCGACTCCCCTCAATCCTTAAATATTATGGAGCGTGAATCTATTTTCTACAACCCTATTTGAACTAGTGTTTGGTATTTATCTTTAATAAACTTTTTAGAGAATCTGGGTCTTTCTTTTTATCCACCTCGACTTCCATTTCATCCAACACCCAGAGGTTACTATCCGCCATCCATTATGGTCGGAGAGTCATCCATGTTTTCCCAGACACCGGAATCATTTTTACACGGTGGTGCTTCTGTTCCTTCGGGATATCAGGCTCTGTCTAGTACTTTCTCAGGAGCAGCTCCTCAACCCATCGAACAAATGTTGTCATATGGTAATAGTGATGTTAAAACTAAAACGTCAAATGCAGCACAAATCTATCTGATGTCTGGTAATATTCTGAATCCTCAACCTCAAGGTAGTCAGTTATCGCCTGGAGGGCCAATACAAGGAAATCCATTACAGCCTGGGGGGAAACCCTAAGGTAGTAAATTACCGCCTGGAGGGCAACTTCAAGGTATTCAATTACTTCCTGGGGGGCAACCTTCAGGTAGTCAGTTACCGCCTGGGGAGCAACCTTCAGGAAGTCAGTTACCACCTGGGGGGAAACCTCAAGGTAACTTTTTCCCAGGACAAACTGTCGAGTCATATTACCCTGGGGGACAACCCCAAGGGAAGTACACACCTCAAGGGTATCAACCTTTAGGACAGTATATGCCCAAAGGTCAACCCCAAACTCAATATGCTTCTCAGGATCCTTATCAACCCTAGCTTTAGTACGCGCCTCAGGGTTATCAGCCTCAAGGTCAGTACCCAATTCAAGGTTTCCAATAGCCTTCTGGTCAGCCATATATTCAAGGATCCGGAAATGTACCACTTACCTATCAACCCTACGTTCAACCAGGTTATGGTCATTACGTTCAACCTTTTATGGGACAATACCCCGGAATGAATATGGTGTGCGATCCGTCCCAATATCAACAACCTATGCAGCCTAATGTGCAGTTGCCTTATCAACCTGGACAACCTTTAATTTCTGGTCCAACTCAGTAACCTATCCAGCCTACTATTCAAATTCCTGCACCTTGTCCTGTTCAGCAAGCTTGTCCTAGTTCACGTAAGACTCCGCCTCAAACTGTTGCAAATGATGCTACGTCTGTTCAACCTGTAACACCTGCTTCTGGAGTATCTGTAACCCCGAGTTCGTCTATCCCTACATCTGTGCAAATCCCTCAAGTCTCTGCACCCTAGTCAGGATCTTCGATTCAGACTTCGGTGCAGATGCCTACGGGACAAGCCGGTACAAGTACAGTTGTCACAAGTCAACCACAATTCACATATCAACCATACCAGGGACAGCCACAATTCGGTCCCTATACAAAAAATCCAAACTATCAGTATCAACCGTACCCTGGCTATACTTATCAACAGCCTCAACAACCCCAGTTCGGTCCGGTTAATCCTGGTTTTCCAGGAGGATATATAATTCCTAATGCTAATCCGATTCCTAGTTATCCTGGGTATCCGCCTCCTGGAACTTCTTTGGCTACTCAAGGTTTTCGCGACCCTAACAGTCAGTTACCATTTATCGCAAATTTGTATTTACCTGATTTGACGTGCCTTACGAATGATCCAATTTTATATTATTAGTACTGGCTTCCAATGCCGCATAAGTTGCCCAGTGATATACCAAAATTAGAAGATAAGTCAAGAGAGGATCCATCAAATCACGTCATGACTTATCACCTTTGGTGTGCATCTAACTCAATCATTGATGATTCAATTCGCTTACGTCTTTTCCAAAGAACTCTTATTGGTCTTGCAGCCAAATGGTACATTGAGTTACCACGAGGCTCGTTTCATAATTTCAGTCAGTTAGCAACTTCCTTCTTGACTCATTTTCGGTTGCCGGTCAGATACGACAATGCCACAAAATTATTAACTTTGTTGAAACAATCCACGTCTACGTATATTTCTGATAATATTCATGAATGGCGACGTAGGAGATGTTTGGTGAAAGTTTATATTCCGGATCAAATTTTGGCAGAATGGTTTCTTAAATCATTGTTACCCAAGATTAATGAAGATGTAGCTAAGACTGGTGTTGTTACTGAAGAGCAAGTAATTTCTCAAGCTCAGTACCTTGACCTCGTTTATACGCAGTCAGGTACTTTACATGAAAAAATCCCAGACCTTTTGAAACAAGGTCAAATAGTTGCTGCTCCTTCAAGGTCTCATGCCACTGACGGTATGATTGGTACAGTCAATACTAAAAGTAAGAAGAAATCTTCAAAGAATTCTTCTCCAATTATAACTTTACCTGATTCTCCGAAAGGAGAATCTTCCCCCGAAGTTTCTGTCGATATTCATGTTGTGGAGACATCTACAGCTAAATCTAAATCTAGTAGTAAAAATAAAGGGAAGAATAAAAACAAAAAGAATTCGAAAGAAAAAACTGATAAAAATGAATCCAATGATGAAAAACGTAAACCACGTTATCCTTGTTACATTTGTGACGAAGATCATTTTACTAAGGAATGCCCACATCGGGCCGAGGTCACAAAATTCGTCAAAGGTTCACAACCTGTTGTCTTGAAGGATCCCTTTCTGACTCAAGATAGTAAGATGGTTGGTTCTACCTCGACTGCTTCAGAAGAGCCTATTTTGATGATGTCTCATGTAAGGATTGCGACGCGATCACAAGATTACGGTACTAAGAATATTGTTGATGGTAAAGAAGCAGAACATTCTAATGCAAATACATCAACTACACCTCCTCCTGTTTCTAGTCCGCTACAGATCAAGAAACCAAATCCAGACTTAATAATAAAACCGTCTGCAAAAGGTGTTCTTCATAAATCAGCTTTTAATCCACATGCGAAAGCTACTCAGAATTACAACATTGTTGAAGACTTAGCTATTTCCCCTTCAGCAATGTCAGCTTTGGAAGTGCTGCAATCATTCCCAGCATAGCGTAAATTTCTTTTGTCTGCTATAGGAGCTATCGATGTTCAGGATTCTAATCTTATAATCTTCGATTTAGAAAATAGTACACCTCGTCTACCTCATCAGATGGCTTTCTAGATACCAGTGTTAGTCAAAAACAAACCGATCTATCGGACTGTGATTGATGAGGGAGCTTCAACATGTATTATGTCGATTCAGTATTGGAAATCACTTGGTTCTCCCACACTTAACCAATCTCCGATGATTCTTAAGGCTTTTGATTATCGAGGTTTCCACCCTTTTGGTATTTTGCAGGATTTACCCATAGGGGTTGAAGGTAAAATTGTAAATCTAGATGTGGAAGTGGTTGATGCCTGTCTTGATTACAACCTTCTTCTGGGTCGTAGTTGGTCTTATGCTATGACTGCTATTGTCTCTTCGGTCTTCCGACTCATAAAATTTCCATATCAAGGAAGGATCGTTACAATAGATCAGTTAACTTATTTTTCTTATGACCCAACCTCTACAAAAACAATCCAGCATGTTGGTAAAGCGACTATCCCATACAAGGATGTTGGAGTAGGTTTGATTAAAGATTCTGATTTGTTAGGAACTTTTTCCATTCCTCCTCCTAACGTATCACCTTCTGTTGCAACTATTCATATGATTTCCTCAGACTCTATTATGTTTGATGATCCTTGGATCATACCTTCTGAATCCGAGTTATCTTCAATTGATGGCATGATGCCTTTGAGTCCATTTGAATTTGCATACCAGGCTGTACAGTCATTTTCCAACCCCTCTTCAACCGAAATTGATCCAGTGAATGGGATCCATGAGGAATCACTTTCTATATCTAGTTTAGCTACAATGGCATTTCCTGAACCTGTTCATTCTGATGAGTAGATTCACAAATTATTGTTTGTTGACGATTTACCATGGGAAGATCTACATCACCGATCTTCATTTGTACCTGAACTAGATCATTTTGAATATGATTTCGCTTCAATTTTTATTGCTGAATATGTCAAAGAACCGTAGAATCCATTGAAAAATCCTGATTCTGAGTTAAATTTGGAAAATATTTCTCGAACTATTCCAATTGACATTTCAGTAAAACCTGGAATAATTGAAAACATTCATATAGGTGCTTCCTGTACTGAAGAAGAAGTTGAAACTTATAAAGCCCTATTTCAATAATTTTGTGATATGTTTGCCTGGTCTTATGAATAAATTCCAGGAATTGATTCGTTAATTGTTGTACATGAAATCAAGACTTACTCGGATGCCAAAACTGTCTGTCAACGTCTACGTCAAATGCATCCTAGAAAAGCTGCTACTATCAAAGTAGAGGTTGAAAAATTACTTCGTGCAGGTTTTATTTATCTGATTCCCTTAACAGATTGGGTATCTAATATTGTTCCTGTGACTAAAAAACAAGGAACGATGCGAGTATGTATCGATTATAGGGATATTAATCGAGCTTGTCCTAAAGACAATTATCCAACTCCCTATATCGATCAAATAATTGATGATTGTGCCGGCAGTGAAATGTTTTCCTTTATGGACGGCTTTTCAGGGTATAGTCAAATAAACATACTCCCTGCTGATCAGCCAAAGACAGCTTTTATTTCTCCGTGGGGGGAATTTGCTTACTGCAAACTACCCTTTGGATTGAAGAACGCTGGAGAAAATTTTCAAAGATCAATGTCTTATGCGTTTCATGACATTAAGCACATTATGCAACCGTATCTCAATGATTTACCTGCTCATGCATCACGCAGGGCTGACCATCTTACAAATCTACGTGCTATCTTTATGAGATGTCAGCATTATCGAATTCGACTGAATCCACACAAATGTGTTTTTGTGTTGAGTCGGGTCATTTATTGGGATTTGTTGTCTCAAAAGCAGGTATTCGCGTCGATCCGTCGAAGGTCGAAGCTATTGTCAAATTACCTCCTCCTTCGACTTTACGCCAGCTCCAAAGTTTGCAGGGGAAAGAAAACTTTTTACGTCGATTTATTCCTAACTACTTCGAGCTGACAAAAGGTTTTACCCGGTTGCTAAAACAGAACATTCTATTCTTTTGGGATGAGATCGCTAATCGATCTTTTGATGCACTTAAATACGCGTTGACCCATGCACCATTATTGCATCCTTCCAACTACAACCAGGATTACATTTTGTACCTCGCTGCTTATCATTCCACCATTGGGATGGTGTTAGTTCAGGAAGACGAATCTCATACTGAACATGTGATTTACTATCTTAGTCGAAATCTGCATCCGACTGAGATTAAGTATACACGTGGAGAAATTGGCTTCGGCAGTTGTTCAAGCTGTCCAACAATTTAGACATTACATATTGTTACACAAAACTACAGTAATTTCTGATTGCAACCCTATGATGTACATTTTAACCAAACAATTGCTAGGGGGCAAGTATTCCAAATGGATATTCATCCTGCAGGAATTCGACTTGGAATTTGAAAAATCCAAGGCGAAGAAATCCTTAGTCTTTGCGGAACTAATGTGTGATTTCCCCTCTACTAATACTGAAACTGTGGCAGAGCAACCCATTGCAGACGAATCTCTGTTTCTTATCAGTACTCTTGATCCATGGTATGGAGATATTATTGTTTATCTCCAAACCCAATCTTTTCGTCCTGAAATCTCGCGGTCTCAGCGACGGAAGATACGTTTCCAATCCCAACAGTATAATGTTATTGGTGATACACTTTATCATCGTGGAGCAGATTCTGTTTTCCGACGCTGTCTTATTCATGAAGAAACTGAAAAGGTTTTAAATGACTGCCATTCTGGAGCATGTGGAGGTCATATGTCTGGGTATGCCACAGCCCAAAAGGTATTGGGCGCTGGTTATTTCTAGCAGTCGTTATTCAAAGATTGTATTTCTGCAGTCCGGAAATGCCACAATTGTCAACTTTTTGATTGTAAGATGTGCACGCCACCCACTCCTCTTCATCCCATAATTGTTGTTGGTCCTTTCGAAAAATGGGGTATCAATTTTATTACATGTAACCCTCACTCGGCCGAGGGGCATGCATATATTATCTTAGTAGTAGATTATTTTACTAAGTGGGCCGAGGCGATGCCTACATTTTCGGCTAACAGAAAAACTACTGCAACTTTCGTATTTAATCACATAATTGCTAGGTTCGGCGTTCCTCAAGCCATTATTACTGATCATGGAAGCCATTTTCGGAATGTCATGATGACTGAAATGACAGAACAGCTTGGCCTGCCCCATGATAGTTCCACTCCATATTATTCGCAAGCCAATGGTCTGGTCAAAGCCATAAATAAATTTTTAGTCACCATGATCAGACGAATTATTGGTATTCACAAGACGAATTGGCATTCCATGTTATTTTCAGCACTTTGGGCATATCGAACCTCAGTCAAAACATCAACTGGTTTCACTCCCTTTCAGCTCGTTTACGATTTGGAAGCTGTGTTTCCGATTGAATGCGAAATTCCATCTTTGAAATTAGCCATAGAGTTACTCCCAGCTACGTCTGAAGAGGAGAAACGTTTTTTGTACTTGGCTCAATTGGATGAAAATCGGAGAAACGCTGCAACAGCAAATGAGGCTCATGTCAAAAGAGTAAAAACTCAGTATGATAGAAGTGTTACCCCTTGAAATTTTTCAGAAGGAGACCTAGTCTTAGTTTATGATCAAGCCAAAAATAAGGTAGGGGATGGGAAATTCGTGCCCATGTGGCATGGTCATTTCATTGTTAAGCGAAAGCTGGAAAAAGGAGCCTATGAGCTGATAGATTTTGATGGTATCCCTTTAGATAAGCCCAGAAATGGGTTATATTTAAAGAAATATTATGCTTAAACCTGGTGTGGAGATCCTTTATTTTTTAGGTTATATTTCTTTACTGCTGGTGTGTCTTAGATTAGAAAGGTGTGCCTAGTTTAGAAGTGTGTTTTATCACTATTCCTGCTTATCTGAGTTTTACTCTTGATATTGCAGATGTTGATGTCTCTTCAAACCTACATTGGTTTTGCTGATGGTGCTTGTCGTAGTACACGGAACATTTCTTCCACAGCTTGGGTTATCTATTCACCCTCTGATGAGTTAGTTTCCATGCATGGGGTAAGCCTTGGTCAAACAACGAATAACATTTCCAAGTATAGTGCAGTGATTGAGTTATTGTCTGAGTCCATATCATTTGGGATTTGGAGTTTGATTGTGAGGTTGGATTATGAACTTGTTGTATTACAGCTTAACAGGGTTTATGCCATTATAAATCCAGTGTTGTTACGGTTATTTTTAAGAGTTCGTCTCTTGGAATGTGAATTTGACTACATTGAATATCAACATATTCCAAGACATTTAAATACATTAGAAGACGCAGTTGCTTCTAGTATGATAAATCGACATTTGCAGTGATCAAAATAGTAAAACAAACAACATTCATAAAATGTACGCAAATAGCCGGTAAATAGTGATATATATCATAGGATAGAAGTGTTTTCGAAAAATATACATCGTCTTCGATCATAGGTTGGAAACACCTTATGATCGGCAAATGATAACACAAAAAGTCAAAAATATCAGTCTACAACACGATCATCCCATCACTGATGGTGATCACGATAAGAAACCACTGCCCGAGCCACCCTGCATAGGAACCTCCTAAAAGGTCCTGGAACACCAATCATGTATATCTGCAATCTGAGTGGAATATCATCTATGTCTGTCTCTGGAATATCTATAGTCAAACACTTTAGTTGATGCTCTAAATCAATCAAGACTTCTGCTGATTGGCCTGCTGGAGCTGGTGCGGCTACAACTGGTTGTCTTCTTTCATAAGGTTGGAGATGGGCTGGTCATCGTGGGCCCACATCTATATTCAAAAAACTTTTGGTTATTATTTGAAAATACAATCGAAAATAATTTTTTTTTAGAAATTAGAAAATTTTGAAGAGATATTTTTACCTGAATCATCCCACTGTTCCCCTGCTGGGAGAGTCATCTCTCGGTCGCTGCAGAAATCTATCCTGGTGTATGGAAAGTCCTCTATCACAAAACGTTGGTGATCCAGCCAACGAAAATATGAAGAAGGAAATCGAACAATCTCAGCGCCCTCAATATCGTGACGGGCCATCAGTGTGGACCAACGGACCATCCTAGGTTCTCTAAGTTGACCGGCATCAATAGGGATACTCTGTGGAGCTAGCATTGGAATCCTCTCTAGAGCAAAGGAGACGACAATGGATCCATATCCAAATTTATTTAGTTTCCCATTTTTTGCTCTAGTTAGTTGGCCTTTTATATTAGCCAGCACAGCGTCATACCAGTTGTAAATGGTGCTGCAAAAATAGTCCACAGCAATGCGCATTTGAGAACCGGTAGCTACATGCAATGCTGCACTCTCGCACAGCCTGGTAACAGTAAATGCAATAACTTTCAGCTCAGGACGGATGATAGTTTTTATATCAATCCGTTTGTCCTTGGGGTCTGCTTCATCATTACAGAATTCTTGCCGAAGACTAGCGACAGTCTGGCCACCTGGTCTAGTCCCAAACAAGGAGAGTTGTTCACCCCTCTTGGAAAAACTAGTCAAAAAATAAATTTCCTCCATCTCGATTTCGAGCCGGTGGTCACCAATTATGAAACACTGGTCCTGCACGTTCCACCTGTTACCCATACATGTCAGGAGCTCTACCTGTGCTCTCATGCCTTGGATGGCCCAGAATTTATATAAACCACATGCTCTTAATCTTTGCATTATGGGAATATGGAGCATTGTGGCGTCATCCACGTCCTCATGTTCACATTCTCTCCAAATCAACATCTTGTTAATCCTACAATACATAAAAAGATAGATTAGAACAATATAATTTGAAAAATTTTGGGCGGCAAAAGAGAAATTTGAGTTTTAAATTTAAACGCGCGGGGACCGCACTTTACCTTCGTAAACAGTGTGTAGGAACTCACGCGCTCTGTAAGGAAAGTGCGAACCCACGACTTTTTTCCTTGTAGGAAAAATTCGGGGTCCGCAGGTACCATGTGTATCACTTGCGGACCCCCACGAGCGATTTTCAAACCATGTTTTTCCCTTAAAAAATAATATTTAAAACCTAAAAACGAATTGTAAATGGATGAAATGCAAGATTAAGAGGTCTTGGATTACCTGGGACTGACGGTTCTCGATTTCAACGGACAGATTTTCTAGAATCTTCACAAGAACTTTTTTACCCAAAAGCTTCTACTTTTCACTCTGGACTTGAACGGTAAAAATGAAGTTGAAAAAGTCCTTTTTATAAGTTTTTTCGAATAGATGAATTTTTAATTTATTTATTTATCACTTTAAAAAGGGTATTTTAGAAGCATTTTTACTCATATTAAACAGGTATGTGTAATATTTCAAGTTTTTGTGTAGAAATTGGATTTTTCAGGAGAATTGATCATTTTTCAACAAAAGAGCATACTTTTATCACTTTTTTGGACTCTTTCAAAAATTCATGAAAAAGCGAAACATTGGAGTCCTATTTTAAGCCCTTTTTAGACTCTCTAAACATGAAAAGATCGCCAAGTACTTGATTGTTTGAACTCGTTAAAGTAAATGAATAATCGTCCCTTCAGTATAAGTTTACCCCTTTTACGGACTGAAGTGGAATATTTACGAAAAAGGTATACGTTGACTAATTACGGTCAATAGAGTTCTCTCCCACATTATTTTATCCTTTTTCGGACCTAAGAGACTAAATTTAGGAAAAAGTACACCCATGGAGTTTTCTTAAGTTTTTTCTTCTGACTCCCTAAAATTGAAAAACACCAAGTTTCTCCTATACTGGACTCGTTAAAATTTAACAGTAAAGGACATGTTCAATTTCAAAAAGGAATGAACCACTCCTTCTTAGGGTTCAAATCTTAAACTAAGTTGGACTCATCCGAAGGATGAGCTTATAAACATTCAAATGTTATCCTCCTCAAGCTGGTAAAAAATAAAGAGGTACTTGCCAGAAATGGTGGGGGAAAAGAGAGGAAAATGGGCGTGTTTGTTGTATTTTGATTCTTCGAAAATTCAGTCAACCACTCTTGAACACGACACTTTCATTCACCTGGGTTGGGAAATCCTTTTCCTAACAGTTAATCAAACCTCATTGAAAGTTTTCATCCAGTTTCTGGGTATTAGCTTTGGGTCAATTGTCACCAAGCCATCTGCAGTGTCGTTATGTGTTCAAGAGAACAGTTAAAACAAACCATTCATCTACAAAATATTTGTCATCCATTTTGACCATCCCTGAGTCAGTCCTTGCTGATATATTTTCAAAACTTGATCTATGATTTCATGTTGTGGGCTTGCCTATGACGGATCGCTTTCTATTGACGACAACTCATTATCTATAAATTTGATCTAGAAATCGTTAGTACCTTGAAATCTGCATGCCTTAATGGCACGTTTCTCGCTTTCGACGACGGGTTACATCATCGACCTTCGATCGAATGATTCCGTGAGATGTTCGACTTCATCTCATTCATTCACATTTCATGAATTGTACTGAGTACTTTGAGAGCCATTGACATTACCGGTGGTTACTCTCACACTTGTTAACAGTTTACATCATTGACTGGTAATCAAGTGGTTTCTACCATGTTCGACTTCGACACATTCACTCACATGGATAGAATCGTACTAGTTCGAGATGCAGAAATCAAGAACCTGGATCTAGTTTCTACCATCTAGGCTGCGAGGAATTTTGTTATCATTTATACAGTGGACTATTTATAAATAGATGGTTGTGTCCATACTGTGTTCACACATGTCTATACTATCATATACTCAAAATCATTCCTGTATCAGAAAAGTTGAATTAGTTTTTATTTATTTTAATCTGAGTATGGGAATGCCTACGTCAGTGATGATATGTATACATATATATTTTGCATTGAATGTTTTTACAGGTTCTAACTGGGGTGTCCATGGGATGATCCTTGAAATGATAAAGTACTGCACTCTTCATATATGAGAGACTTTAGTTTCATCTATTCTAGACTTTGCACTTTAGGAGGCAATCTGTTACACTGAAAATTGTCATCCTGACATTCTGCTGTGTGTATGAGCTCATTATTACTCATACTTCTCCCTTTTGCAAGTCTAACATATCAGTTCCTCATGTCAAGCCTTGAAAATCAGAAAAAATTCCTAAAAGTCTCCTAAACTTTGGTGTCGCACTTTCTGGCTATCTTGCCTGCGGTCCAGTACCCAATTTTCAGCTTTCCTGCGTTCCTAAACACACTTTATCTTTGTTATAGGTGCGGACCCTTGTAATATTAAAAAGGTGCAAGTAAATCCTAAAAAGCTCAATAAAAATGAATTCTGGAAGCTTCTAGAATGGATTTTGCGGTGGCAGAACCGCTCTTGTGAGGTGCATGAATCCCTTACCTTATGGAGCTAACCCCTTGATGTGAGGAGCTTATCCCTTTGAAGGAGGATTCTATCCCTTCATACTTGTAACATAAAACCTTCTCTTTTCCACTATAAAAAGAGGCATTGGGTAGCCTCAAAGGGAGTTCAAGCTTTTAGAATATTTGAAGTTAAGTGCTGTTGAGATTTAGACTCATTTAACTAAGACTTTTGTGAGGAGAGATTGCATACCTCTATTTTTCTTTGTTGGAGGAGTGCAGAGCTTATCAAAGTAAAGGAGACTCCTGCTTCGGACCCCGGAAAGTCCTATGTAACATCAAGGCTCAGGTTGTAAGGATTTTCTTCTTTTGAAATTAATACAAATATACTCATTTTTCTCAATAAGCTTTCAATCGATGGTTTATTTCATAGATTCCTTCATGACTATGATAAGCATGGTTTATGATGATTTATATACAGGTGCTATGTAATATTTTTCTTGTCTGTGACTGCAGGTTTACGAGGAAAACTCCTTCAAGCACGCGAGGGACAACAACGACTTCAAACAAGCACTGGACAAATGGTAAGTCCTTAACACCTCTATAGAGCTTTTTGTAAACCTTACATGCTTAGAGAAAGATTAGTATGTTTGGCTGTTTGTTTCTAGATACTTTTAGTACTAGGGAGATCGGTCTTGTCCGCAAGACGGATTAATCCTCCAACACTAAGGCATTTGAAAATTAAAGGGGCTCAGAGAATTTCTCTGACTTATGGAGGGACCGTACCCTCAGCCCAATAATTTAAAAGCCTAAGTACTTAAAGCCATCCATAAGTTATTCATTTATTTCCTTAAGTCTTTTCCTAAGTAAAATCCTATTTTACTTAGGAAAATTACATAATATCCCACAAAAAACCTTTTTTCATTTGAGCCTATGTTAAATACACAATCCTAATGTTTTTATACTTAGCGCTTTTATCATTCGTTATCACATATTAACTTTTAACTTATATTATTTAACTCCCCTATGGAATCTACCCATACCCATATTACTATAAATATATAAATCCCCAAATACTACATATCCCGCCCCTTGGTTAAAATATAGCCATAATATAACATTAAAATAATAATTAATTAACCCCCATGGTTAATTAACAACTTTCTCGACCAATTACATTACTCCCGATATGATTAAAAAATCTTTAATTATGTTGGGCTCGCCCTTATTAATCTCCCATCATCTCGCGTCCCCGATAGCCATCTGATTAACCCTTCCACATCAAACCACGGTCATCCATATCGCATGGCCATCCATGACCGAACGATAGCGCATGATCGTGGAGTGGTTTTGCGAACAGTTCCTTGCCACATGTCACAAGATGTATGGAATCGCTAGCTCTCGGCTGAATACCGCCCGCCCCCAAAAGCAATGCGATATCATACCGCTTACCGCCTACCGCATATGACAAAAAACCATTTCCCACGTAAGTCATCTACCAAGGTAACAGAACCCCCGCCAACCTTGTCTTTGTGAATAAAAAAAACAAATGCATGTATTTTCATCATTTTATGCTGCGACCAATGTTCCCATGCAAAATGTTAAAATCAGTTGTTGAACATTTCCAACCGCCACTTTGCCAAACGATTTTCATTTGAACCAGTCAGCTGTTTCCTGCACCTGTTTCCTCACTATTCACTTCTCGAAATAGGTATTTATCAAATTTCCGTCGAACCCTACAAGTCTTGGTTTTTACTTTAATTCCACAGAAAAAGACTAAAAAACAGTACAATTCGGTCTTTGTTTCACCCCATAAGTTCCCAGACCTATAATTTTGCCCATTTTTCCACTAAAAACCCAAATTCCTTTCTGAATCCACAAGAAATAGAAATGGAAACCCCTGTGGCTTTGGTTGTTGCACGTTTGAATGCTCCCCACAAGGATTTAGATATTTTCCACTGGCAGATAGGGATTTCTAGATACAAGACCTCATCTTTGGCGAAAATCCTCTCAGAATATTTTTCCAAAGCAGAGATAATTACCTGAATGGCTCTGATACATTTGGACTACGGGAATCCAATCTTCCTATGTATTTTTTACCCTCAGTTCATGTCTTTCCTGAAATAATTTATCACTTCCATGCCAATTATGATCCTAATCAACGGGCAGTTATGTCCCCAAGTCAAACCATTCTTTTCCAAATAACTGCTCAATTCATCAATGAAATGTTACAATTTCATCTCGGTGAAGCCCTGACTCCCCTTTTCATGGAATATTTACTTGAAAATTCCACAAAATTATCCCAAGAAGAACTGAATCACCTTTGTCAAACTTTTATGCTACCGGAACATCAACCTAAAGGCCTCCCTCCTTATGGAAATACCTTTTTCCAAGAGATGGGTAGAATTATAGTGGATATGATATCTTTAATAATGGGATTGAACACTAGTGAATACATTGATGAACTAACCCTAGTGTTGTTATCAATTTTTACTCTTGGACAACCCCCTGCTATCAAATATGACTTTGCCTCTTACATTGCTGATAAGATTCATGACCAGTTCATGAGACTAGAACATGAAATGGTTTTCAAATACTCCACTTTTATATACCATCTTATGCTCTATTATCAGTCAGAGAACTTCCCCTTCCCTGTCTTGAAACTTGACACCAGAGGAAATCCAAGGTCTGTAATCTTCTGGTCTGCAGTCTTCCATAGTTCTTATGAGTCCCCTTACTCATACAATGAATTCATTGACCTATTTTTTCACCCAGAAACCACCTTATTAACAGCATTTTCCCCTTCTAGGATTAATAGTTATATGAAGAAAATCCTCCCGCTCTCCAAGAAATACAAGATAGGTGATTGGTACCTATACAAAAACCATACAGAAATCAGGATATATGGATGTGAGCTCTGCCCTTTCAAGCTACCAAAGTATGTTCCAATGAGGCTCTTTGCCTTGGAATATTTCAGGCAAATGATAAATTCAAACCTAGTCCATTTTTATAATGCCAAGAAGAAAGCTCAACTTAGAATCAAGAGCCAGTTAGGCCCTTTTGTCTGTAATAGTAGAGATGCATGGAAAGAAGCAGAAATAATTCTGGAAGATTATCTTAAGTTGCAAAAGAGTTATCGGTGGGTACCATATGACCCTAACAGCTTGATATGTGATAGAAGAATGAAGAACAAATTGTCACCTTACATTCACCATAGGATTCCAGAGATTGAACAATTTGCAAACATTGATGAATGGATGGAAGGGACCTTAGTAGAAAAGGATAGTGAACAAGTCAATGTTGAGAATCTTATGAGAGATCTTGAGAAAATACTTGACCTGGATTCTTTTGGGTAGGTACAAAGATCAGGGATTGGTCCCTCCTCTGCTAGAACCTCTCAACAACATTTTTAGGAAACCAGCATACTAGCAAAAACAACATCCAAAGGTAAGGAAAAAGAGACCAGTACACAGGTCACAGAGCAATTCACTATGTCAGAGCAGCCTGAAACTTCCAAGGGACAAGCCCAAATGCATACTTCTCCCACTCAGGTCAATATGGCAGAAAATCCAATCTTGCAAACTCCCTTGAATGAGGAAAGAAGTAAAAAGAGAGATAGTGAAACAACTACCCCTACTATTAGACCTTCAGAACAACCTGGTACCAAAAGGCAAAGATTAAATCCTCTCTCGGAAGAAGAAATTGTAGAAGAAATCACTGATAGATAGACGAAAGAAAGAGTTGACAGCCAGCAAACATTCCCAGTCAGTGGGACACCTACCAACTCACAAAAAAAGAGCTAGAAAGACAACAAAGTGCTGAGGTATCATCTTTCAGGCCACCAGTGAAGGATGCTTGGGATATCAAGAAGACATTTATAAACATAAAATCCAGAAATGATCCATTAAGACTTCAAGTTTATAATCAATATTTGAAGATGCCCCCCACAAATCATCAGAGATGTAGAAAAAGAGATAGAAAGACAACAAAGTGCTGACGTATCATCTTTCAGGCCACCAGTGAAGGATGCTTGGGATATCAAGAAGACATTTATAAACATAAAATCTAGAAATGATCCATTAAGACTTCAAGTTTATAATCAATATTTGAATATGGCCCGCACAAATAAACAGAGATTAATGTCAGCTTATGATATCAATGAAGGTAAAATGATAATGAGTCATTTCAAGCCTAAAGTGCAGTAGCCTCAAACAACAGCAGATTATCTCAGAACCAATTTTGAAGTCATGGCAAAGCATATTCATCCTTTGGATAGGATTGAATTGCATAAAAATACTGGAGAAATGATTTATTCAACCTTGACTGGTAAGGCAATGATGGCCCAAAGGTTGTAGAATTCCTTAGATAATACATCTGCCCAACTGCATCTAGAAAAAGCTTCCTCCCAAGCCAAAGATAACAGAATAAAGTCTTTAGAATAAATAATTATTGGATTGGTTCATGATCCCAAGGATGTTAAGGCTACAAAAGCCTTGATAAAAAAGAAAGATGATGATATTGCTGCCCTAAGAAAACAACTAAAGCTACCACCTTCAAGGCATCCACATACTGCTGAGGTCATAAAGCAAAAATCTGAAGAAGAGCTAATGGATTTTCTCTTAAAACTTAATGAACAACTGAATGATACTGAAAAAGAACTTGAAAAAGCATTGAAGGACAAGCAGGGAGAGTCGACCTCTCAGCATCCCAACGTGATTCCATTAGTCTCAACAACAGTCCCTTCTACTCTTGGAACAATGCTAGCATCAAACATCCCAACAGCCATAGCAGAAATGGTCACAGGTACAACAACAACAAGGTAGTCAGCAGGATTAGCACAGGGCAACATTGCCAATTTGAGCACTGAAGAACTAATAAAATAAATGGAGGAATTGAAGCTCCAAGTTACAGAACTCCAAAAGGCAAAGGAACAATTTACTACCTTGGAATAAAAGTATGATCTCTCAAAGATAAGTGTTGCAAAAAAAACAAGAGAGATCAATAGGTTAGAAAAATTGGTGAAAGCATTAGAAAAAGATATCACATTGGAGAAACCTTTGAACGAAATCAAGGAAATTATTTGGGACAACATCATTCAAACAATAAATGATGTGTGGCCATCTATCCAAATAATGTATGAGAAAAATGATTTAGTTAAATTAGCTCTAGAAGAAGTTCAAAATGCTAGGGCAGAATTAGTAAATATGCCCGAAGAAGCCAACGAGCTCATATAGTTTTTAAATACCAAGAATAAATATCAACTTGAAGAGGTGGGAATTCAAGATAGAACAGGGACAATTTTGGAGGTGAGAAAGGTTTTTACTAAAAGAACTCTGATGCAAAACATAGAAATAAGGTGCCATGATATTCACGAGGAAATCAATGATTTTATGAAAAGATTTGATATTTTGCAGAGTAGAGGGTTGCCAAGTCCTTTAGTTACTCATGATAAATTGAGGAGTCATCCAAACTATGTTGATAAATTGAATAAGTATGTAGACAACCAGGGGAGTCCATCGACAAGTTCATCAGCAGCAAAAGAGTTGCCTACAGGAAAAATTATTTACGATAGTTTGGAAAACTTGTTTTATCTCGAACATGAGGTAAAGCACTTATTTCTAATTTAGCCTACCTTTTTCAAATACACAGAAACTGATGAGAACCTAAGAAAGCTTCAAAGAACCAGAATACCAGAAGCACAATGGTGGGAAGTTATGTTGGAACTTTTTTAAAAATACCATTGGATGAATTTTAGTTATTTATTATAGTAAGTAATGGTAAAAAGGATAAACAGAGATTAAACAAAGATCAAACAGGTTAAAGTGTATCCATACAGATAAAGAGTATTAGTAAAAACAGAGCAGCCAACACAGAGTTACCAAAGAAGACAACAACAAGCCAAATTGTAGGGCCTGCCTCCAGCACATTCACAAAAATAGGAACAACACAACATCGGTTTACCTCTTCTCCTATCTATGAGACTATCTGTCTCTATTTTGTTGTAACTTATTCATGAGTCATCCTAAATTATATCTCACTCTGTTAAGAGATATTTTTTATAATTTTTTTTATAAATACTCCCTCAATTAGAGTATGTAGGGGGGTGGATTCTTAGACTTTTCTGTAATATTGATTATTTTAGAATAGAGTGCTGTTGGACAAAGTTTTGCATGGCTAGCTAGATAAAGAATTGATGCAGAGGACTTTTCACAGGATTCTTGAGTCAGACACCAGATCAATAAGTCTTCTATACCTTATGTTTTAGATTTTTCTTGTTTATTATACTATCTATGTTTCATATCTGAATGGTAAATGAAAAAGAATAATTCAGAAAGTGCTTGATTGCAATCTGTTTTCAATTGTTGTCATTCTTAATGTTTTCTTCTGAACTAGTATGAACAGTGAATTCTTAATTGCTCCTGTTTCCTAGTTTATTCATTTTGATTATTTGGTAAAGAATTCTTAATTTCCCTTTATTAATAATCATTCAATTTCCCTCTTTCGAATAGATCGAAGGATTCTTAATTTCCCTTTACCCATTTTGAGTCCATTCCATTTATTTTAAGCCTTTAATTGTTCCCTATTTGACTACCTTGCCCTGTGAAACCATCTCTTGTTAAGAAACCAAATCCAGTTAAGCCATATTCTTTGACTCCATTAGCCCTGTTAGGTCCCTATATCACTAGTATAGTCCCTTATTATTGTTAGTGTAACCCCCTTATTGTTATTATTGTACCCTTGTAACCCCCATTTTGTTATTATTGTGCCCTTAAGTTATTATTGTTAGGTCGGCTAGGATTACATTGTGGCCCACTAGGATTACATTATGGCCCCATGGACTCCTATATATAGAAAGGAGGTTTTGTAGATTGTATCATCCAAGAATTGTTCATTCATGTAATGTATTGGAGGTTTCCCCCTCGAAGTGGCTTATTTCTAAGGCATTGATAACTCTTTTCTTCTATTTTTTGGAGCTGGTTACACAACATTTGGTATCAAAGCTTTCGATTCTAGGGTTTCGCTGCTCCAAACAGGTCATCGTGGAATTTTCGCTATAACTTTTTTTCTACGAAGCTTCAGAAGCTGAAATTTTGAGGGTGTGAAGCTGAAATCTTGAGGAAGTTTTTCTAAAAATTTCAGATCTTGGTTCGCAACATTTTCGGAGATATGATCTGTGGAAGTTAGGTATTTGTTCAGGCTCCTAAACAGGTCATCGTGGAATTTGCGCTATAAAAATTTTTCTACGAAGGTTCAAAATATGAAATTCATATGGTGTGAAGCTAAAATCCTAAGGAAATTCGTTAAAAAATTTTAGAGCTTTTTTCACAATATTTTTGGAGATATGATCTGTGGAAGGTAGTGCTTTTTCAGGCTCCTGAATTTCATCTCAAAGAGGTGATAGTGGGAAAAGTTCAATAACTCTCTCTCTGAACATCGGATTGGAGTGCCGTAAAAATTGGTTACAAGAACACAGATTTCAGTTTCGTGGCTATCAATTTCAGAGACTAAGGACAAAACAGTGACACGTGGCAAGTTGTACGAGTTGGCTCTACTAAACCAGTCCAAAATTGGGTCATTGTGGGAGATTGGAAATAAATTTGTCTTGAAGAATCCAAATTAGACCAGACCTGTGGCATTTTAAAGAAACTTCAGAAGGCTACTACAAAAATTAATTTCAGATATTGAATATTCTCAATTACAGAGATAATTCATTTTCAATACAGAGCTCCTCAAAAGCAAGTAAAAGGTGTGTATTTTTTTCCGAAATGCATAAGTCTTGTTTGAAGAATCGAGTTGAATTGATTCCAAGGGAATATTGTAGAATAGATATCAGTATTGGATTCTAAAATGGCCCCTAAAAAGAATTCAACTCCCATTAAGCCTTTAGAAGGCTCTACTATGACCCATGAAGACGAAGAATGGCAACATGACATATCAAAATTACAAGAGCAAGTGCAACAAATTTCGCTCTCGCAAAGAACAACAAAAAATGAAATGGAAGTTTGATGGAAAGGATCCTGTAACATGGATACTACAGATGGAGAAATATTTTGATCTCCATAATGTGCAAAACACACAAAAGTTACGCATTGCAACTTTACATTTAGAACAAAATACATTTGTATGGTATCGATGGCTTTTCTCCCGTAAAAAAATTATCACTTTGTCAATTTTTACGGAGGAAATGATAGCACATTATGAGGATACAAAGAGCAACACCTTCTTTAGCCAATTGATAAATCTCAGACAAAAGGGTTTAGTGGGGCAGCACATTGAGGACTTCCAAAAATTGAATATAAGGGTAACTGATATTCCAGAGGAACACAGGATTGATCTCTTCATATGCACTTTAAAGGATAACATCCAACATGAAGTTCGCGTTTTGGAACCTGATTCATTGGAGAAGGCATTCAGGTTGGCAAGAAAAGTTGAATGTAAAATTATGGCGACAAGGAAGCCTACCACTCAATTCTATAAAGAAGGAAGTGTTGCTACGCCGAGATTTCCACAACCTACAAGGTTGACACCACAACAATTGGAAGAAAAAAGAGAAAAAGGGATTTTCTACAGTTGTGATAGCAAATACACTAAAGGTCATAAGTGTGCTGAGAAGAAATTATTTTACATAGATTGTGAAGAAGAAGAAGAAAATGAACAAGAAGATGATATACACCAGGAACCACCCCTAGAAGAGGAAGAAATGAATCCGACCATATCGTGTAATGCACTGGCAGGAATTACCACTCCTCAAACTCTCAAGATAGAAGGACATATAAAGAAGAAAAGGGTAATAGTGTTGATTGATTCAGGTAGCACCTATAATTTTATTCATTATAAGGTAGCCAAGGAATTAAATTGTTTCCTATACCCAGCACCAGAATGTCAAGTGATGGTTGCAAATGGAGGAACTATAAATTGCTCTGGAAATTGCCATAATATCAAGCTAACCATGGGGGAATATGTATTGACTAGTCCAATGCTTGCCATTCCTATGGGAGGTGCTGACGTTGTACTAGGAGTACAATGGTTACAATCTTTGGGGACGGTAGATTTTAATTTTCAAGAACTTTTCTTGAAATTTTTTTCAGAAGGAAAGGAAGTTGAATTACGAGGTATATCAGGGAAGCCAGGAAGGATAATAAGCTCTAATGTCATGACAAAGCTTCTAAAGAAAGAACAACGAGGCGTAATTGCACAATTATGCTCACTAGAAGTTCTAACATCAAAATCATCTATTTCTGCAGATCTCCAACAAGTCTTGGACAATCATTCCAAGGTGTTTGAAACTCCCAAAGGACTCCCACCTATTAGTGATCATGATCATGCTATTCATTTGATTCCAGGAAGTGTTCCTCCAAACATCAGGCCTTATAGATATCCTTACTTCCAAAAGAGCTAAATTGAACGTATGATTGCAGAAATGTTAGAGGCGGGTATAATTCAACCTAGTCAAAGTTCTTTCTCTGCTCCTGTAGTATTGGTACACAAGAAGGATGGATCATGGCGAATGTGTCCGGATTATAGGGAGCTCAATAAGCTCACCATTAAAGATAAATTTCCCATTCCTGTGATTGACGAATTATTGGATGAATTACATGGAGCAATTTATTTTACCATGTTGGATCTTTGTTCAGGATATCATAAAATTAGAATGAAGACCGAAGATATTCCGAAAACAACATTTCAAACTCATGAAGGTCATTATGAATTTTTGGTCATGCCTTTTGGCCTTACCAATGCACCTTCTACATTTCAAGGGTTGATGAATTCTATTTTCAAACCCTTCCTTAGAAAATTTGTGCTAGTATTTTTTGATGATATACCAATCTACAGCAAGTCTTGGAAGTATCATGTTGAACATGTTGACAGGGTGCTCAAACTATTGCAGGAAAAACAATTATATGAAAAAACATCCAAATGTTTCTTTGGAGTACAAGAGGTGGAATATCTGGGTCATATTGTATTAACGAGGGTGTTAAAGTAGACCCTAACAAAATTAAAGCCATTAAGGACTTGAAAGTCCCCACAACCATAAAGCAGTTGCGAGGATTTCTCGGGTTAACAGGGTATTATTGCAAGTTTGTTAAGAATTATGGGAGAATAGCAGCACCTCTAACAACATTATTAAATAAAGATGCATTTTCATGGACTCCTGAAGCAACTAAGGCCTTTGAACATCTTAAAGAGGCAATGTGCCTAGCACCGGTCTTAGCTACGCCAGACTTCACAAAAACCTTTATTGTGGAATGTGATGCCTTAAGAAATGGAATTGGTGCTGTTTTAATGCAAGAAGGAAGACCCATTGCTTTTGAAAGTCGTCCAATCAAAGGAAAGTATTTACAAAAACCTATTTATGAGAAGGAAATGTTAGCAATACCGCATGCACTAAAGAAATGGCGAACTTACCTAATGGGAAGACACTTCAAGGTAAAAACTGATCATGATAGTCTTAAACACTTTTTGGAACAAAGACTATCTTCAAAAGAGCAGCAAAAATGGGTCACAAAGATGTTGGGTTATGACTTTGAAATAATCTACAAAAAAGGAAAGCTTAATGTTGTTGCAGATGCACTCTCAATAAAGAATGAAGAGGTGGAAGCATTGCTTTGTGCCATTTCTATTATCCAACCAGATTGGATAACCGAAACAAGAGATGAATGGAAGAAGGACAAAGATGTATGGACACTCATTCAAAAGTTGCAGCAAGATCCTAGTACATCTGATACATTTAGTTGGAAAAATGATTCCTTATGGTACAAAGATCGCTTATATCTTTGTAAGAATTTCCAACTGAAACAAAATATTCTTCTGGAATTGCACACTTCTCCTTTAGGAGGACACTCAGGATTTTTTAAAACTTACCACAAGGTGAAGAAAGATTTTTTTTGGGATGGCCTTAAATCTAATATTCAAAAGTTTGTGGCGGAATGTTTGGTTTGCCAGCAGAATAAAGTGGAAACAATTAAGACCCCGGGACTTCTACAACCTTTATCCATTCCAAGTCAACGTTGGGAGGAGATTTCAATTGATTTTATCATAGGTTTACCTAAGTCTGAAGGAAAGAGTGTCATCATGGTGGTAGTTGATAGACTTACCAAGTATGCACACTTTTGTGCATTATCTTATCCATTTAAAGCAAGTACAGTTGCTACTACATTTATGGACAGAATTCAAAAGCTACATGGAAGCCCAAGGGTTATTGTGAGCGACAGAGATCCCATTTTTACTGGAAATTTTTTGATGGAGTTATTTTCTTGTTTGGGTACTCAATTAGCTCATAGCTCATCTTATCATCCTCAATCTGATGGTCAAACTGAGATAGTAAATAAATGTTTGGAAGGACATCTTTGTTGTTTTGTATCTGATAAACAAACACAATGGGTCAAGTGGTTACCTCTTGCTGAATGGTGGTATAACACTTCCTTCCATACTGCAGCAAAAATGACCCCATTTATGGCACTTTATGGATATTATCCACCATCCATCACATCATCTTTAAGGGAAAATTCGAAGGTTCAAGCAGTGGAAGATCACATCGAGCATCAGCAAGAAGTTCTCCAACTCTTAAAGGATAACCTGAATTTGGCACAAAATCGAATGAAACAACAGGCAGATCAACATCTCAGCGAGAGAAGTTTTGATGTAGGAGATTGGGTATTTTTACTGCTATAACCATACAAACAAATTTCCCTAAAGCAAGCTAAGAAGGATAACAAATTATCGCCAAAGTACTATGGTCCTTACAAGGTGTTGTAAAAGATTGGTACTATGGCATACAAATTGGATCTTCCTGCTTCTTCGTAGTAGAAGAAGGGGAAAAATTTTACAATGAAAATCCGCCTGAGTAGTACTGAATCCAAAATAAATGCAGCAGGAATTGATAAGGTCTCAGTTCCAGTACTGAAAACCTCCTTCTTCTTAATGACAATTAGCACATATAAAGATCAAGCAACATTCCCATTTTATTTAACTTTGATCTCCCTGCCAGGATGTAGGTTTTCAAGTTGATCCTTCTATGATTATGTCAGGAAACTTGTTTTCATGACCATAGGAAAATATTTTTTATCTTTTTTTTTTCGTTTTATTTTTCTTTTTAATTTTTGTCAATTATTATTTTTTTTTTCCTTTTAATTTCAGGAAAATAAAGAATCAATTTTACAATAGGCTTGCATATCAACCTACCATCTCTTCTTTGGATTGTTGTTGTACTTGCTGCATAAAATCTTCCTTTGTAAGGGGATGAAAATATATATTCATTATATGCCCATTTACAAGGAATATTGAATCTTGCCCATCAATAGTTTTGATTTCAACCAGTCCACTTTCAACAAGTTTAACCACTTGATAAGGTCCCATCCAGCATGTGTGGAATTTCCCTTTTAAATGTTTAAATCTGGAATCATAAAGGAGTACCCAATAACCTGGTTGGAGTTGATTTTTCCTGATAGAATTGTAATGCCACTTCTTGCATTGTTGTTGAAACAATATATTAAGTTGAAAAAGATCCCTTATAAATTCATCTAACTCATTCCAATGTAGTAGACGTTGTTGTTGTGCCTCTGAGAGATCTTGTCCCAAATTAAATGCAGTTCGGAAGGTCTTGATCTGGAACTCTATCAGCAAAACGAATTATTTCCCGTATGATAGCTTATATGGTGTATGTCACGTGTTGTTCCTCAAAGTGGTTCCATATGACCATAACGCTTCCAAAAATCTGCTATAATGGTCCTTTCTATGCATGTTCACTGTTTTGGTGAGGATGGACTCGATTACCTTATTTGTAGATTCCACCTGGCTATTTCCTTTTTTTTGATACAGAGTTGATTTCCTATGCTGAATTTTATATTGATCCATTTCACCCTGTACCAAATTAGAAATAAACTGCTGCCCATTGTCAGAAACAATTTCTCTAGACACACCAAATCTTGTAAAGATCTCAGTAAATAAAAAGTCTACAACAACTCTTCTAGTAGCAAAAGAAATAGCTTTAGCTTCTACCCATTTTGTAACGAAATATGTACAAAACAATATATGTTTTTTATTTAAAGATGTTAGATTTATGCGTCCTTCGAATCAATAGCCCATTTTTCAAAGGGCTCAATCATAACCTTAGGACATAAAGGAATTTCATTGGCCTGGTTCGATTTACTCATTCGCTGACAGCTATCACATCGCCTGACATATTGTTTCACATCATTAAACAAGGAAGGCCAAAAATATCCACCTTGTAGAATCTTATATTCAGTTCTCTTATCATAAAAATGTCCTCCATAAGTTCCATCATGAGCATATTTCAAGATTTAAAACACTTCATCCTCTCTCACACATCTATGGATAATAAGATCTGGTCTGGTGTAAAAGAGGTCTCCTAGAACCCAAGTGTATGAAACACTTTTGTGTATGATATTCTCCTTTTCATGAGCGGAAAAGTGAGGTGGGGTTTTTATGGTGACTAAATAATTGGCTATGTCATAGAATCACATGGACTTTGTTGACACAACAAAAATATATTCGTTAGGAAAATCATTATCAACAAGAATTATTTCACTAGGATTATTTAATATAGAAATATAATCAACAAGAACATTAGACTTTTGTCGTCTATCAATAATAGTAACATTAAATTCCTGAAGAAAAGGTAACCACCTAGTCACTCTACCACTAGTCAATGGTTTATTCATTAAATATCTTATTCCATAATGATCAGTATGGCCAAAGAATTCATTTAATATTATCTACTGTTAGAATTTATTAATATAAAAAGTCACAACTAAAAAATATTTCTCAATCACAGTGTAATTCAATTAAGTGGGTGACAAGTTTTTACTGATGAAGTAGATAGCATAGAACTATTTGTTTTCTTCTTGTCCTAAAGATGTGCCAATAGCAGTATCTGAGGCATCAGAGAAAATATGTAATGGAAGGGACCAGTTAGGTCCTCTCAAGACTGGTGCATGTACTAACTTTTTCTTTAAGGTCTCAAAAGACTTTTGGCAAGCTGTGGACCAAGAAAAATCACTATCCTTGGCTAAAAGTCAGAAAGGGGGGGTATCTATCCTAGAAAATTTTTTAATGAGTCTCCTGTAGTAGCCCGCATGCTCGAATAATCCTCTCACTTCCCTTTGTGTTCTGGGTGCAGGAAGACATAAATAACCTCTATATTAGCTGGGTAAACCTAGATAGCTTTGTTAGAAATAAGGTGGCCAAGAACTACTCCTGCTTTGCACATTAATCTACACTTTTTTTCACTCAAAGAAAGGTGATCTTGGCAATGAGAAATAACCTTTTATGTATTTTTGAGGGCTCTAGAAAATGAATCACCAAATACTGAAAAGTCATCCATATAGATTTCCACACACTCAAGGTCGGAAAAAATAGATATCACTGCCCTTTGAAAGGTGGCTGGGGCATTAGACAACCCAAATGGAATCACTCAATATGAAAATTCTCCCCATGGGCATGTAAAAGTGGCTTTATCTTGATCCTCGGGTGTGATCTATATCTGGTTATAACCAATAAATCCATCTAAAAAATGAAAGTACTTTTTACTGGAAAGGTTAGCAAGCCCCTGATCAATGAAAGCAAGGGGAAAGTAATCCTTCAGAGTGGCTTTGTTCAGTTCTTGGTAATTAATGCAAACGCACCATCTCCCATATTTCTTTGGGACTAACACCAATGCAGAAAACCACTAGCTATCAGATATAGGATATATAAAATAAACATCTAAGAGATTTTGGAACTCTTCCTTCACAACTTCTCTGTGGTTGTTGGATAGGTCAGGATCCCTCTTGAATATAAAATTTATGAGTACAAGTTTCAGGAGGGATGCCTTTCATGTCTTCGTATCCCAATGAAAAGGCATAAAGATGGTTTTGCAACAATTTTAGAAGCTTCTCTTGTTGGGATGCATCAAGGTCTGAACTAATATGTAAATTTTTTCCTTGACTAATCTGAACATGAGTGGTTTTTGGCTGGAGAGTACAAAGAGGAGCTACTAGAGACTACAGTGGGTAAGGTTGGGAATCATGACTTTCTTGACAATATAGACTAAAGATTTTACATAATGACTTAGAATTAGGCATGGTATCTAGATTTTTCAAGAAGTATCATATCTCAAACTCCTGAGTTGAATCAGTATACTAATCTATCATTGAAACTGCCTAAGTGTCCCCATCACTAATGTAATATAGCCATAAGGTATCTCGAAGCTCCTGGATAGATCTTGTAGATGGATATAAGGTGTCTTTATTCCTATAATATCCATGGGAAATATACATGTCACTAGAATGACATCCAATGCAACCGTCAATAGTAGCAAGCTAAGGTCATTCCAATATCAAGGGATGTCCTCCCACAGGATTGTTTGGCTGAAGGAAAATTAGGTCTATGGGATATTCCCAAGAGTTTATCGAAACAACCACATCATCCAATACGCCCTCCATCTTGATTTTATATATGTCCGCCAATTGAAGCACAGCAGGAGTAGGACGGATGTGGACCAACCCAAGTTGATCCATGGTTTTCTTGGTTAAAATTTCTTTATTTTTAACTCCTTTCCTAGGGTGCAAGTAGGAACCCTCAAACTTCTATGAACAATCCTAATTGCTCAAATGAATATATATGTTTATCCTCAGTATAGTTGCATGACAGATTGATAATTGAACCCTTGAATATGTTTGTCTTCTTTTAAGATCTTCCTTCCTGCACTAAATTGTTATTCATGTACTTCAAAAATGTTCTTGCACTAGTACTGGAATAAAGTTTATATGTTGGAAGTGTTAGGGTCCGATAATAATAGGATTCATAATTTTGAATTGACTTTGATTATTCTTGTAATATGTACATACTTTTCTTTTTGTAAAATTGTTTTTCCCTATTGAAAAATTAAAAAATGTAAAGAGGGTAAAATTCCTAAAAGAAAAATCAAAAGGATTGAAAGAAAAAAGATAAAAAATAATATTAAAAATGAACCCCAAACAAAAAAGAGATAAAAATAAATCAGGAAAGTGATGCAAATTCAAATGCCACGACTTTTACTTCACTTTGCAAAATAATATTGTGTGCAACTTGTCAAAAATGCCACAAGACATGAAGGTCAAACTACTTAATCTTGACCTTTCATGCTAATAGATAGAGAATAAAGATCTAGCCAAACTGTTCAATCTAGGCAGATCAGTAGTTAGGTGGAGAATAATAAGGAGCTCAATAGTTTAATTTGAGCCCCTAAGATTAATAAGGATAGAATTATATAGTTTTATGTTAAAAGAAAAATGAATAAGGGTCTGTAAGATCACATGCACCCATGTAAATGAAGAAAAAAATGTTAGGGTAGCTGATGAGTAGGCAGAAGTAGTTTTCACAAGGCATGGATAGCAGAAATTTGTCATTTCATATTTACCAATTTCCCTTCAAAATCATTTCCCTTGTAAAAATACCCCTTACCATTCATCTTTATTATTTTCCCTTCAATATTTTTCCCCTACAAAAAATCCCCTTTCCTAAATTAAAATACACATTTTCCTTTGCAAAGCAATTCTCCCCTTATTAACTTCCGTTTTCATTCACAAATACCCCCTAAAATACACTTATCCTAAGTTTTCAAGTTTAAAACATTAATATTGGGCCCCAATTATATTTTGGACTCTAATTATCAGAAAATACTCCACAGAGTCCACCTACACAGAGTTCATTGATTCTTTTATTCATACTATGGTCAATATGCTGAACAACAACATGAAACCAAGAATTAGTGAGGAAATTAAGAAGGTCCTACAATTATCAAAGCATATTAGGACAGGAGATTGGTACCTCTAACATAACCATACATAGATTAGGGTATATGGATCAAATATTCTTCCATATATGCTACCCAAATACCTCCAAATGAGGTTATTTTCCCTTGAGTATATCAGGCAGATCCTTAATTATGATGGAATCAATTTCTTGGTAATGAAAAAGAAGACATAGTTCAAAATAAAAAATCAGGTTGGTCGTTTTATTTGTAACAGTAGAGATGCAGGTCCACAATAAGAAAAGTATTTGCATGAGTTTAAAATTATTCCAAGCTTTAAATGGTATTATGATCCTCTAGGAGTAATAAGAAAGCTATGGATTAAATGAAAATTAACTTATGTACATGAGAAGAAACCAGATATTGAGAGACACTCCAATCAATCTGAATGGTTGGAGAACACTTTGATAGAGGAAGAGAAGCAAGATGATACTAGTCAAGTCTTGAAAACTCCAACCCAAGAAGATAGAAACTCAAAAAGAATCACAGAAGAAGGATCATACACTATAGAAACTTACATTGAAACTAAATTTAAATTGAAGTACAAGAATAAGCCTAAATTAAATCATGTAAATGAGGAAGTGGAAACAATTAAAGTAATTGATACTGATACAGTAGTGAAAGACAATGATCCTCCTGTAGTTTCTAAAGAAACACACCAGCCTTCAACTTCAAACAATCAAATGATTCAGAAATAGAAAAGTGTTGAAGTTTCCTCATCCAACAAACCAGTAGAGAAAGAGATTGATATTAAAGAAATATACAAGGAAATGAAGGCCAAAAATTAGGAAATCAAGACAAAGATATATTCTCAATATCTAAAACAGACTCGTGGTAGCCAGAAAAGACTTCTTTCTGCCTTTGATTATAAGAATAAAAAGATGCAGATGACATTTCTTCAACCCATAGGTGAAACTCCTAAGTCATCTTCTGATTACAAAAAGACAAATTTTAAAGTCATGGCCAAGGATATTCATCCTTTGGACCAGATTAAATTTCATAAGCAGGCAGGGGAAATGATATATTCTACAATGACCACCAAGGCCATGAGTGTGCAGAAGTTGTAAAACACTCTTGGGAACATCAAGGATTAGCCCAAATTAGAAAAGGAATCTTCACAGGCTAAATACAATAGAATAAAATCTCTGGAGGATTTGGTAATTGAAGTAGGATATGATCCTAATAATGTCAAAATTGTAGAAGAACTAATAAAAAAGAAGAATGCAGGCATCGACGCATTAAGAAAGAAATTCAAATTGCCTCCTACAGAACATCCTCAAGCTAAAGAAATTCTAGAAATTCAAAGCCGAAAAGATGAAATGATGAATTTCATCCTTCAATTAACTGCCCAAATAAAGGGAATGGAGAATGAAATGGACAAGTTACTCTAGGAGAAAAAGGCCTGAGAAGAAATTCCTATCAGTGTAATTCCTATAGTCAGAACAAATGTGGCTTCTACACTAGCAAAATCATTAGCCCCTACAATCCCAATGGCTACACCACTTCCTATCACCTCAGCAACAACTCCAGAAACAGATTCATCTACAAAAGCAGCACAACCTACAAATGAAGCAAGGAAGTTAGTTAAAGCAATGCACGACATGTCTATTTAGACAAATGAAATAAAAAAACTTAAAGCACAACTGAAAATTCTAGAGGAGGAAAAGAAGGTTGCTCAGATTATGCTCAAGAATGAATAATAGTAATCAAACAGGTTAACAGAAAAATTGAAAAAAATAGAAAAATATATAGCACTAAAAGAACCAATGGCACAAGCCAAACAACAGCTATGGGCCAATATCATTGAATCTATCATTAATTTGGCCATCAATACATGTTATTTATGAACAAAAAGATCTTATCAAAGCAGCAGGAGAAGCCATCCAGAAGATAAAATAAGAACTTGGAAAGAAGCCATAAGAAGCTAATGAAACTATCAAGTTTCTTAATTCAAATAATAAACAAGAATTGGAATAAATTGGTATAGTTGATAGGATAGATACAATTCTTGAAATAAAAAAATTGATTTCAAAAATAAACTTGATGATACAACTAGAAGAAAAATGTCAGAACATGGAGGTTTCCATAACAAGATTTGTGATGAATTTTGACATTTTGAAGCAGAAAGGCCTTCCAAATCCTCTATTTATTCATGAAAATTTGATGAAACAAGAGTATTATGCTAAGAAAATGAGAGAAGTGGCCAAGGATCAAGCTAACCTTCCTTCTTCAGAAGGAATTCCAATAGGGAAAGTTGTCTACAGGAATTTTGAAAATATTTTTTACTTGCAACATGAGGTATAACACGTATTTGTCAACAAGCCTACTTTTTCAAAATATATTGAGACAGATGAAATATTTAGAAGGATGGTGAAGATAAAATTACTAGAGGTGGAATTTTGGGAAAAGTTGACTGATTTACTATGAAAACAGTTTGCAGTAAAAAATCGAGGAGTAAAGAATAAATAAGAGTAGGCAGTTAAAGAATAAAATGGAGGAGTAACAGTTTGCAGTGAAAACATGACAATAAAATAGTATCAGAGTTAAAGAGTATCAGGTGAAAGTTAGAGTTAAATTCAAATAAGAGATGATAAATCAGAGTGAAATATTTCCAGCATAAGGGACACTTCACTTCCAAACAAATCAGCAACAAACATCAAATTCAATAAAAGCAGGGACAACTTGCAATAGTTACATAGTTGTCTCTATCTTCTTGCATGAAGATATTTATTTTTCCATGAATAATTCCTAAGTTTGTTTTAGGATTTTTTGAAAGATTTTTTGTATAAATATTTCTCATTTTGAACTATTGAGTGTGGATTAAATGCTAAACATTTCTATAGTTGTACTGAGCTAAAACCTAAGGGTTGTTTCTATCATTTTCAAGCCAGCTGCCTGGATCAAGCAATAAAACATCATATTACATGATTCATGTGTTGAGCCACTTTAGTGAAGTATTTTCACTTGTTCTTTGTCATTTTTTTATGTTTTTCACATGCTTATATTTTTTCTTAATCTAAGTGATATAACATGAATTTTATTATAGAATATGTTTAATTACACTCTGTCCTGAACTTTTTATCATTTACATGTTTTATTTTGATATCCAAATTAGGTAATTCTTAATTTCTCCCTAGTTTCGATTGACCTATGTATTTTCACTCATTATCCTGATACGAGAATCCTTAATTTCTCTCTCATCCCGATTAAAACCATTTCAACATTTAGCATGAATATCTAAACTGACCCATCTATCTTGCCTTGTGAACATTTCCTTTTGACCTTGATTCTGTCCTGTTGCTTGACACATTGCCTCCATTTTCCCAATGGAATAGAAACCTACACCTATCCATATAAACTAGTGATTCCACCACCAAACCAAACCAAATCCAAATAAAAATCCCAAGTAATCCTATATAAGTAGCCTAAAATCAACTAAAATCAACAAAGATAATAGACATAGCCCTCTTTGAGCATTACGAAGGCTAGATCCTAAGGTTTAAAAGTAGGTTTATGGTTACCTCTAATATTCTTTCAACCAAAATATTAACAACCCTTGAGAATTATTGGAGTGATAACATGAAGTACATTCTACACTTGTACTGATATTTACATCCTCATGCAGGGGATCTAAGTCTTAGGACTTGAGCACTCTATTCCTGTATCTAGATATTGATTCCTGTACCGAAACAGAGATTCCTGCACCAAGTTTTCAAATTACTTTCAGAAAAGAATAAAGAGCATTTTTACTAAGAAAATAATTTTCAAAGGTCAACATAACCGTGAAATATCATCCATAAACAAAAATATTCTTTAACAAAACTTAATCTCAAAATGAGAATTAAATTTGAAAGTCAAGGCACAATTTTCTTCAAACAAGGAAATCCTTCATGCAATTAAAGGAATCATTTAATTATGACAACATCCTTTATTAATAAAATAGTTATTCAGATATATTAGAGCTGCCTTTTTAATATTTTTAATTTAGAAAGGTTCACTTAATATTTTAATTTGAAGTTCGCTCGTTTACCTAAGAGTTTAAAGTGTAGGTACATATTTGTGCATTATAACAACATTTACTCCTTAATTATCAAAGCATGTGCAATCCTTAAGTTTTATCTCTTAATATTAAAAGGACTTCTATCTATAAATGAATCCTCAATTGTAGAAATACATGAACATCTTATGAAAGAAAAGAAATAGAAAGGCTTTGTTGTAATTAACCAAAGGAATTTAATTGCAGAAATGAAAATGCACTGGTACAGGAAAAACGTGCTTGCACGATCCACGCAGAAATAAACTTAGCTTAGAAAAGGAAAGTTACATAAGGTAAAATCAAACTTAGTTTATCATGCACACCACGGATCTGTCACATGGTAATTGTAATAGAGATTGAACCTAAAATTTTTGGAAGAATTGAAATATATACTTAATTCACGCTTAGCATTCAAATGAAATTAACACACCTTTAATGAGAAATAAAATGAGAGGGAGAACGAGCTGGGTTGGTTGGGCCCTAGAAAACCATCTCATTTCCATACTTAAGAAACTTGGAAGCTCAGCCTTCAACAATGCATCAACATAGAATTAAAACACAGAATTAAAATGACATGGAACAGTCCCTTTATATTATATTTTGAAATCATTGAATGTACATACCAAAGTTGAATGCAACCCATAACGAGGGTGATACCAACAAAATTAAAATTACCAAAATCACATTATCATCGCTATTTCTAGCTACCATCTATCTGAATTCTACATTATATACATCACTTCAGGCCTGCGACCATAAAAAAATTACAACAACATTACAATCTAAGCCTTTCAGTTGTAATGAAATACTAATCTAAAAATTGGGCCGAATACCTAATATTTATCTTATTCCTAACTTATCTCTGATCTGAGCCCAACTCGAGATGACTGATTTTGAATGAGATATTCGTGTTAGGTAGTGAGATGTCACGAGAGTGCAGGAACTGCTAATGGTATAGGAATCCTACATGCACTCGAACGTACTAACACATTTATTAATACGTTTTTTACCAAGTACTTTAGGGAAAAAAATATTAGTTGGAAATAATAATAAAGGTATAAAATCTATAAAAATAATTAATTAAGTCCATTTCAAACCTTAAATATGAAAATACAAAGCTAGTGCAGGAATAAACATGATTCTTGAAATATTGTAGGAATAAGGAGGTTACGAGGTTAAAACATAGGTCTTAGGTTGTGAATTTGAAGTAGGAAAGGAGTTAAAAATAAATAAATTTAGCCTACCAATGCTAGAATAGGAAGCTTGGAGAATTTTTACCCCTTCCATTCATTATTCCTCTCCAACGACGTATGCATTGGATCTACCACCAATAACCAGGGCAGATATGATGCAGTGATATGTTTGTAAATCAATTCCCTTAATCATCACATCCTTCATATTCATGTTTTTTTATATTCCTTACTTCTTATCGTGCAATTGAATGGCGTGTATCGTGTGAATAACCATTTCCTTTTTAGAAGATATTTATGAGTGGATATTTTAGTGCGTGAATTTCAAACCATTACATTTAGTCATGTACCTAGAGCCCAAAATCACTATGTAGATAGCATTCCAAACAATATTTTATATTGGCACTTATCACATGCACTTAACACAAGACAATCATAAACCAAATGGTGAACCATATACTCGTCATATATAAAAATATGCATATTCATATTATGTATCGATAAAATCGTAAATTATTTGGATTACACTACTCTAAATACATCTACCATGCCCGTAGAATGTCACAAAATAAAAAATTGGGGCACCACATTCCCCTACATCCAACCACTATCTAGAGGGTTCCAAGTAAATGTCTCAGCTGCAGCAGCCCACAGATCCCGAACTGCATGTCCGGCCATCACCATGCACCGCATGACCCCTCGCCACTCAGAGGGTAGCCCTATACATCCCTCGATGTACCAGTCATCAATATCATGCAAGAAACGCTATTATATGCCGGTCAAAATCAGCTCACATCCATGTCGTACATCCTCTAGTAGAGCCCCATAGTGAGGTCTCTAGTATACTCTCGCTCCACCATATTTCGCAACCCTGGGTGTTGAGAGTCATCCCATATACCCTTCCAGCTTCATCGCTGCTATATCTGCATACCAGAAGTAATGGTACCACATACATATTCTAAAAAATTTAAATGCACCATAATATCTACCAACATTCACTCACCATATGGTCCCCATGCTTAAACTGACGGAAGTGGTAAGTCAAGTCCCCCTGAAATTTCATACAACTATATGGATAGTCATCTATGTACAATGACTTTTGATCCTAATGTGTAAATAAATCAGGTCAGAACACCCATAAAACTCCCATGCCTCCTCCTCTCTGCAAAATTTCCCCCCAACGGTGCATCCTGGGCTCCCATGGGCCCCCATCCTAGTTTTTTACATGAGATCGAAGTGTGGGGATCTTCTCAAATAAGAATGAGAAAAACACTGTATAGAAAGCATAGTCATGGTTCACATGTTACTTGCACAACGTCAATTGTCATTTCACTAGCGACAGCATCATCTCAGCCCACCCATAGTAATTCCCACTAATATCACTCTCAACCAACATCATCGACCCCCTAGTGTTGTTCTGGAACGTGTGGTTTCCCAGGATCCACAATACTCTTACTGTGATAACCCATGTCTCTAGCCTCTCTAGATCACTGATCAGAATGGTCATGCCCTTAGCATGGAAATTTGGTCTACAGTGGCGCTCCATAAACTTTGATATTTTCTTCCCATGTGGTAATACTAGATGTATATTTCCGACCAGCATGATCCTCTGCCCTGGTCAAGAAGTAGATGTCCTGGATGGCTAGCACGATCCTCAGCCCCTCCACCATATATTCCTCCTGGTTTGGATCCCAATAGTCGAATATCCTCTATAGTAAGGGCTAAATTGCCCTCATGAGTGGGTTCTCAATGAACTTGAGAACCACATATATTGCAAGTGCTCCTCGTACCACCTGATCCCCCTATATCTCGGCACGAAGCGCATCCAAACCCCTCTATAGAAATTTTATCTTGAACTCTTCCATACTTGCACAAAATCTTAATGTTTTTCATCTCAGAGAAGGTGAAATGCATCACAAACCATCTAGTCCTTGTCCCCAGCCACAAAAAAGCCTAAATCTCACCTCTAGTCCAACTCGCACTTTTTAGCATTTGCAGCTGCGAGCTCGTAGTTTTCCCCTCTAGAAACTGTGAGTGACATCACAGTATAGGCTCCAAAAGGTGGGAGCTGACTGGGAGGAGAGGTAGAGGTCTATTCCTATGCTCCGGGCACCTAATCTTTAAAAATAACCAGCCAAAAATGAAGAGTAAGGTTAGGCCACCTACCTGCAACTGACAGATCCTAGTTCCAATGGTCATTTTATCCGCTAGTCACAAGATTTAGGGCCTTTTCCTCCTCTCCAAATTCACCACAACTCCACTAGAAAATGAATCAAATTTGAGGGAAATCACCCTATCAAAAGAAATTCCATAATTTTTCCTTCACCAATTCTGACCATACCATATCACGGTTTAACGAGTGATGAACACCGTTAGAAATCTCTCCCCGAAAAATATAATGGGTATCTTTATGTTTTTAGTAATTTAACACTTCACCAAGAAGTTATTTTTCCAAGAAGGGTCACTTTTTCACCTCTCAAAATAGGAGTTCTTCACTTGCGCTACTTGTACCTCGGGCACCAATTTTCCTTCATACTTGTCAAAAAATGTGTCAATTTTCGTCATGAGTAACCATCTTTTTCTCATGTTTTTATGGTCCCCACTGGGCCTATTCTGCATAGCAACATCATCGAGTCACCCCTGTTTAAACCATCCGAGTTGAGTCACCATCACATTCATGTAGTCTGTCTCGAGTCCCTTTGCCTCCTGTTACAGTATTCCATCCATTTTTTCCTTGTCTCTCTCTCATGTCGCCCATTTTTTCATCCAGTCATACTGTCCCCCATCCCCTCTGGAGTCGAGTCAATCGTTTCTAGGTCATCCATGGTTTTGATGCTCTGACAAAGGAATTCATCCATCCACTACTCAGTCCTATTCCATCATTATCCTTTGTGTCAGTCCATCAGTAACTTTACTTCGATCCGTCGTGCCGTAGTTAAGGATTCCTCATTGCCTCACCTATGGGGGACCTCTTTCTGTTGACATTAGCACATTCATTCTAGAAGGCAGGTCTAGAGGGTGGTGTACCTTGGTTCCAAATTCCATTCTTGTTCGGTGCATCAGATCACGAATAGGGACTCACCATTTCACTTGGACTTGATTGTTTCTCGCCCACCTAGCTTCCGCTCATTATTGCATGATCAAGATTTGTATACTTCATATTTCGATGATTCAGCAAATTGTACCAGTGATTCCCAGGTGTGTGTGAGATTTTTTAGACCTCATGAGCGGGTGACCCTTCAGGTAGCTCCCCACATGCCCGGATGACCTCAGATTAGGCTACAGCCTGAGATGTAACTCTACAGATTTGATGGGTTCGGTTTCAGCCACTTGGACCATCCATTGTATGAATGTATCATTCATATGATCCATTCATATGTTCATAGCCCTTTCCTGTTTAGCACAACTTCTTTGGTTGTTATTATGTCTCATGTATTCAGATATTATTGTATTGAGTCTTGGCTCATGTTTTCCTAGACGTAGTATGTATGTGGGATCCATTATATTTTTCTCTGGCCCATTTTTATGCCAACACATCATGTACCATTTATCATGTGCTTTATTGATTAGTTTGATTTTGTTGGGCGTACCATTATTCTTTGTACTTTGTCATATCGACGGGCATGGGTATGCCTCCCCTGCCTCACTAAGAGTAGGTACCAAAACATTAATGGAGACTTATATAGTTTGTAGTTCTCTCCATCTTGATTATTTTCCTCTCTCACTTCACTTCGTCTATGTATCTCTCCCTCTTACTCCCCTTCAGTGTCTAGTGATTGTGTTCTTACAACGTACTTTGGTCATACAATTAGCTCCTAACGATTGCATGTTGGGGGCAATCTATTACACCAAAATTTGGTCATATAACCATTTACAATTAGATCAATCAAAATACACCATGTAGGACCAATCTTACCATAGTAAAATTGCCTTCACTATAAGGAATAATTTAATAAACCATATTTTATTAAGTTATTTCTGGTTAAAACAAGAAACTTATGAGAGCTAATTAAATAAATCAGATTATTTGATTATCTCAGGAATAATTAATTAAACTATTGTTTAAATAATATTCATAGTCATATTTAACCCAATTGATAGAAATAATCAGATAAATCATTATTTATCTTATTTTTCTCTAGGAATAATTAATTAAATCATTATTTAGTTATTATTCCTTGTTAAATTTGATTAAGTCACCTAGGAATAATTTAAAAAATCATTATTTGCTTATTATTTATAACAAAGGTATTTAACCAATTTGTAATATTTCTTCGCAAATATCGCAAGTCTGTGCCAGAGATGGACTATGGGGGAATTTACTAGATATGTCACCTTCTAAGGAAGGGTGAGATTTGGAGGCTTTCTGGCCCTTTTCAGACTCTGTCTACAGATATCTGAAATTCCCTAGTAGGAATGGCTAGCAACCCAAGCCTGGAAAATGCAGTTTCCAGAAGTGGAGGCAATAGGATTTGATCCTTGGTCTGGGATCCTTCAAATATATCTATCTGGAGCTGAAATCCTAAAGTGGACTCAAAAAAATTCCTTCTAGGAGCTTGAGACAAGCCTCCTTCACTTGTTATCTTCAGAAAAGGGCCCAATGAAAAGGGCTGCAAAAACACTTTGCTCAACAAGGGAAATGACTGTGTTATTTCTAATGAGCCATGTCACATGAAGATGAAATCAATCTATAAATATATGTGCAGTAGAAAATTTAGACAAACTTTTGAGGAATCTCTTACTTAAAGCAAGCCAAAGAATCTCAAGGAGACAATGTACATAAGAATGGAGAAAACACTGCTCACATATTCTATTCTTACTAAGACTGCGCAGTATATGGGAGGTAATGTAGCAGTAAATACATAAACATGAATGTTACATCAATGTAAGCTCAAATAAGAAGGGGGAGCAAGGCTTCGACCCCTGAAAATACAATACAACAATCCTCTAAAAGGATTGGATGAAGACTAGACAAAATGGCATTTTACCCAAAATGCCGGAGTTGCTGGGCAGCTGCTGCAACTCAATAGAAACTGGAAATGAAAGGAGCTTGTTGAATGTGATGCCTTTGCTGAAATAACTCCTTTGTTCAATCCTCTAGATGAAAGGATGATCATTTCATAGAAGATCTCATCACCCACTAAAATACTGCAACCTTCACTGCAAATGCTCTCTATGAACTGCATAGTCAAGTAAGAGGGATGATCTTCTACTGATGGAGAATGATTTTCCTAATGCCAAAGATGATGGAATGAATATAATAACTCCCTCCAATGATCTCCCAAAGGAATGGAGACTCCCTCCTTTGAAATACAATGCCGAAGGTGGTGTTGAGAAACCCTCCCCTGCAACACCCAGCAACACAACTCAACCACCAATGGAGACTGCGTTGGAGTTGAATGGAATGCTTTGGCCTCAAGCCAGAATATGGGGAAAATGAAGAACAAGCTCTTCCAAGAGCTACTCAATGGAAGAGATGGGATTCCCGCCCAGGAACACCCAGTGCTAGCAGCATTGCATCTCAACTAAGCAGCCAAAGAATGCTCTTGTCTGAGAAGACAAGAAAAATGATAATCAAAGACATGAATGAGAATGGCTGCTTCGTTCTCCTTTTGAACAAGTGAAAGGTGTTTTTCCATGGGCCCCACACCTTAGGGTTTCCTCTCTATAATGATCTCCTCCTTATGAAAACTGCGCGGGCCCACCAAGGGAATCTTATCTTCTTTATCTTCATAGTCAACTTGGCCTCTTCTAGAATTATCCACCTGCAATTTGTCTCTTTTCACACATGGGGTGTGAAATCTATTTCTTTATTGACCCCTTTCCAAATTAAAAGGGTTCCTTATTCAGATTTTTATTATCAATGGGTTTTCTTGCCCATTTATTCTTCTCCTAAAGAAAAAACAAAGTTTTTAATGTTCCACAAAATTTTGGAACATTACACAATTTAAATACCTTTTCCCCCCCAGGCAACAAAATATAATAAAATATTCCGAGAAGTTAGATTTAAATTTTGGTTAATAATATTTTACTGTGTGTCATTATTGAGGATAACTCAATATTTTGTTACAAATAGGATGATTTTCCATTCATTCTTCACTTTTATCACTTTCACTGTCGTGATTTGATCATTCTCATTGTCGCTACCGCTTTATTTGCTCCTTGATCTCCCATAGATTTCAACACATTTTGGGTTTTCCACACAATTGAGAGAGATAAAATTTTGGATCTGAAGCGTGGAGGAGAACTAGGAACCCATTCCATTGAGGGGGACAAGTAACATTAATATTTTTTCCCTTCCCAGGTGTTATAATATATTCAAAATTATTTATATATTATCTTGTCCATTAGATGCATGGATCAATTCTTATTTATTTTCATTGTTTAACAGGTTTTACTGCAAAGATTTGGTTTTTTGCAACATTTGTTTTAACTATCCATTACAGATCTAAAGAACTTAAGCAACCATTGTTACATTAATTTTTAGTCATATAACCTCTTACTATTAGATGGACCAAGGTACACCATGTAAGACCAATTTTACCATGGTAAAATTTCTTTCACTATGAAAAATAACTTAGTAATCCATAATTTATTAAGTTGTTTATGGTCTAAACAGGAAATCCCATGAGGAAATATTGAATAAATTCCTATTTGTTTGATTTTCCTCAAGGGATAATTAATAAAACAATAGTTTAATTAATATTCCTGATCATATTTAACCGAAAACAAGAAAATTAATTAGATAAATCATTATTTATCTTATTATTTTCTAGGAATAATTATTTAAAACATTATTTAAATAATATTCCTTCTTAAAATTGACCAAATAATTTATAAATAATTGAATAAATCACTATTTATTTAATTATTACTCAACCACATTCTTAAAATAATAAATAAATCATTTATTTATTTATTATTTATAAATAAATGCATTTGACCAAATTCAAATTAATTTTCCGTCCAACAAATATAATAAAATATTCCACAAAAGTTGGATCTAGATTTGCTTAATAATATTTTAACTGTGCACCAATATCGAGATTAAATCAATATTTTGTTATAAATAGAGGATTTTTGCATTCGCTCACTACCTTTTGTTGCCTAAAGATCACTCTAGATCTATACTTTTGGTCTGACTTTGATACTCCATCATTGTCATATTTTTCTACCATTTTTCTTCTGAGCTCCCTTTCAGTTCCATTTTTGTCTGGGTTTTCTACACCATCAAGAGGGAGAGATCTTAGATATGAAGCACTGAGGACATACAACAACCCATCCCATTGAGGGGAATTGTTAACATCCTTTTATGTCCCTTCCTAGGTGTCATAAATACAAAATTATTGAAAAATATTATTGTCTTGTCTATTGGATGCATGGAGCAACTCTTGCTTTTATTTGTTGTTTAATGTATTTAACTGCATAGATCTTGATTTTGTATCATTTGTATTCGTCAACTAACTACAGATCTAAGGAATCTGGTAGCCATCTTTGATGTTAGGGCTATTTGTTATGCACAACTAAAGTGAGATTTTTTCGTATGCTTGTGACTAGAATTCACACTAACAACTGGAAACTTCACAAGGGTTTATAATTACGACCACTGTCATTTTTCGGATCCCTAATTGACTAGTCACTTAAAACCCTAGGTTTTTTCTTCAACTTCTTATTTTTATTTTCTTCATGTCGTTTTTAACCTTCAAAACCCTGAAACAGTAAAAATTTTAACTTTCGTGTGTTTCTGGGCCTATTGCACAGGTGACAAGTATCAACCGCAACTAAGACGAAATTTTTTTTTGAAACCTGCTCCTGAGATTTCCAGAGGTGCAGGTCGCACTTTTTGGGCCAAAACCTGCGACCTCAACCTTTAGGATGCAGAAAAGAGCCTCAAACCTGCGACCTCTGCTGAAAACAGGTCAGAAACTATGGCCTGTAATTTTTGTGGGAATTTTTCTATGATTTTTCCATGTTTGTTTGGGCTACTGTTCAGGGTTGTATGACCTCTGTCTCTACCCATCTAGGACATGTACTTACTCTATTTTACTCGTCGAAGTAGGAACCTATCCTCCTAGGGCTTCAGTATGCTTCCACATTTCTAAGAGGAGTTTAGCTGAAGCAGGTTGTCTAAGATTTCAGTGTGTGCAGGCTTTTTTCAGATCTGATCCTTTACCTTCAGTTCCATTTCATATTGGCTATTCATACAGCCAAAACACCTGCTTTTAGTTTTTTTTGTCCTCCTCTAGGGTCCCCTTCATTTCCCATAAGGTTGTAGCCTTTCACCACCTCATTTGTAGCAGTTTTCCCTCTGATTTTTTGTTTTTTTTTTGCACCTATTTCTAGCAAATTTGACCTCTAGATCCTTGTCCCTCCCAACTTTAGATCAATTGGTCATTTTTTGTGTGTTTTGACAAGATTTTTCCCACCCATAGACTAGTTTTTGGGAAGCCTGCCTCCTTGGGTTTATATTGATGCATCTATAGTTGTTTATTTTCTATCATATTTGGTTTACTTTACCATTATTTGCAGATTTATTTATAGTTATACTTCACCCTTTTTCTTTTTTCTCTAGACACATCTGGGTTTAAAAATTAAAATTAACACACTTAACATGTACACCCTAAGTGAAGAGCGCCTGGTTTACACTGCTAGGCCAAGACTATAACATTGTAATGAATTGATCCCACACCTATTTGCCCTTGTTTCGACATTGTAATCATTTAATCCTGCACCTCCTAGCCCTTATTGGTCTCTCTTCCTTCTATGATCTACATTTGTTCTTCCATCATTGTGCCCACAAGGCATTTATCCCAGAGACTTCTTGGCCTCCATCCTCATTTTTTGGTAAGAAGACTTACTCCTCCACCGAGTCCCCATTCTGACTCTGCTTCTGGTTCATTGAGTTCCCCTTATGGTTCTATCACTATTTCTCCTCCTGTCCCCTTCACCATGTCTGGTTTAGGACCTAACATTGGTGATATCCTTGGCCCTAATGCTGCGAATACTTCTAGTGGGACCGCAACAAGAACTATCCCAGATGCTTCCTTACTCCCTTATATGGCATGTCTCATTCTTCCCAATTTTAACCAGTTGATCAATGCACCCATACACCATGATCCTGGTTGGCTTGCTATGCCAACCAAGCTCACTTATGACATCACCAATGTTGGAGTGTGTTTGGTGCACGTATGTACGAAATCACACTAGCTTAAGGGGTGCAATCTACCCACTTAAGTTATTGGTAACAGGTAGAAAAATAAGTGGAGTCAAGCAAATTACTGGAATAAGTTAGAATCATATCCATAATAGATAGAGAAATAGCATGCATATATAAACTAAAACTAAACTAAAAACTAAAAAAAATAAACATGAGCTTTGAAAGAGTCAAACAACAACAATAATATGAACAATGGCTCTACGCCCCTCTTATTGAGTGCTGGTAGTAATAAGAGTGAAACTTTTCCCTGTTGCCAAAGGCCCCTAGAACTTGGGTTCTAAGTCCTAACGCAAGGATATTTTTATCCCAAGCTTGCCTCAGTGTAGTCTCACTCTCTCTCTACTGTGTTGGACTGAACTTGTTAGATGGCGAACAATTGAGTTCCCTCTATCTTCAGCTCTGAATCACACCCTGTTGGTATGTCTTGCGAAATTCTAGCCAACATAACAATGTGTTCACCAATTCTTCATCTCATGGTGGCCTTATATAGGAGATTTAAAATCCTCCCTTCCCTCTCTTGGTACATTATGGATGGTGACCCAAGAGAGGGGTATGATTCCTTTTATTCCTTTCTAGAACCTAAAAGTTCCGTTTTTATGCTTACTCTGTCTAAGGAGGTATCTGTGGCTCTCCTTAGGTGGCTTCAAGCAGGAATCACTTGCCCATTGCTTTTTGTGGTCCCGTAAAGAGAATTTTTTCCCTATTCTCAGATTGCTGCATGGAATGACTTTTGTGAAAAAGGTGCACAATGGCGCTCTTCGCAAAGGATTATGCATGCAAAGAGAATTTAGGACTTGTTCAAATTTGATTTTCCTCAGACCTTGGAGATTTTTAAATACTTTCTAGATTTTGTAATGTCTTTCTGCCCTCTAAACCCTTCTGCTTGACATTAAATAATGTCGTCTTCTACTGTACAATTTTCCAGTGTTAACATTTTCCCCCTAATGTTTGAGGTCTAGGAAGAACTGTATAGCCGAAATACATTATAGTTTCTTTTCTATATATCATGCATAGAGAGAGAGAGAGAGACCTGCGTGATGCTTGGAAGTGAAAACACCCTGCACCTATTCCAAGAATGTTTGTATCCTAAGGGACCCCTGTAAGAAAATATAATAAAAGACATATACAAGTTTTCTACGAGTTGAGCAGGTCCCATGCTCGTGATGCTTTGGCTAGTCAAACAAATCTATTTTGATAGACATATGTTCTGTGTGTATCACTGACCTAGTAGTGATATGGTGGTTGCTGACGACCACTGCTAATGCACTCAAGGGCGTTTTTTCTTTAACAATAGGTGGAATATGGTAGCCGTATGTGTAAAATTGGTATGGAATATAGCTACACATTGTACGCATAGGTGTTGGCTGGGACCTTCCCATGTAAGAATCACTGAAAGAGATGCTTATGGAGGCAAAGGTCTTCGACGAATTTGATCAAAATACAATGGTTGTAACGTATAATACCATCTTGACATTAAATATTTTGTTTTATTATAATGTCACAAGGATCGATGACATCTATGGGCAATGATGTCTCCCATAGTGCACCCGAGGATGCCCCTTTTATGGATAGGGGTAATCCAAGGTACCGCTTCCTTTTTGGAGAATAAGTGTCAAAGTCAACAAAAAGGAAGCCTTAACCGACCGAGGGGTTACCGGCATGAGGGGTCAAAGACCTAGATGTGATGGGTTTAACATAGGCATGTTGGCAAGGGGTGACTGAAAACTGATGATGGGGATTCGGCGACCCAAGGTCGGAGTATACTCAACATCTTGGTGACAGTCATACTTATTTCTGATGGGGAAATATCTGGAGTCGGTAGGACATCCAGGGCGGCTATAAATTAGCTATTATTGTCATGGTGGTGTGTGTATGGGGGTGTAATACTCTGACCAAGGGTGTTTAGGGACTGTTGCCATGGGAGAAAAATATGGATGGGAGGGTGAAGGATGCAGTGCACCGAACAAGGTCTTTGTACACTTACGAAAAGAATAAAATAATGGGGTTTGGTTTGTACAACCAAAAATATGAGTACCCCAAAACATGAAAGTGTTCACTCACTGATGTTGTGAGGAAGGTGTTTTGTTGAGGGTAGGGGTCAGATTGGTTGGTCTCATGTGCGGGGTTGATGAAGTGGATGAAAAATTATCGTAAATAGTATTATGTTGGTGGAGGTATGGTGGGAAAAATGCGAGGCACGATAATGTGCTTTTAATCTGCTTACATAACCTGATTGTCTAGGAAGGGGTTTTTAGCTTGTATGGTGTTAGTCATCAATAATTTTCACTATCTGAAGATGACTAAGTATTGGTTCTAGATTTCTAGAAAAAAAATTCATGAACATTGTGAGTTCTAGAAATATCACGGCCTTCATTATCCTTAAGATAAAATTTCACTATTTCATCATTATGTCGTGTCAAGCTCAGCTCACCCATCCCAGAAGATCCATCATGGGCTCATGCCACTCATTATCAGTATGCTTCACCACCTTTGGCCTCACTCCTCTATTTTTGTTTTTCCCATAACTCCATTTTCCACCTAGGGTTTCCACAAGCCTAACCCATGCCCATGATCCCCAAGTCTCTGAAGCATTGATGGTCCCTAAACTATCTTTGTAGAATATTTAGATAAATCAAGTACGTTGGATTTTGGATATTCAATACATCACTTTTCAACACTCTATTTTTTCACTTTAAAATTCCAAACCAATTTTCAGTGAAAGAGAGGTCAAAGAATCCCCACTAGGTCAATTAGGGTTTTCATGTTTTTCAAGGTCATCATCTCCAAAAAGACCAACATTCAGCTTCAAAAGTCTGCACCTAAGGTAATGGGCTATATTGACACTTTTTTAGAAGTAATAAGAGGCCAACCAATAGAATAAATTGGTAAGGTAAGAGGTCTGCTACTCAATGATGGCATCTTGCAGCAAGGGAGACATAAAAACTAGCATTTTTGAAGGCATTTTTCTTGGTTTCATGACCTCCATGATTAAATCATCCACAAGTCTTGTATCTTGATGCTCTTACACCTCCTCCTATCCTTAATATACCTTCAAAAACCCTCCCCATCACTCCTATCCCTCAAAATTTTCATTTTTCTACAAAGCCTAGTCTATTGCCACAATTTGACACCTTTTTGAGACTAGGCCTATGTTTTGACCTTTTGGACCCCTTCCCCTCACTCAATTTTTGAAATTCCACTTTCCCATACAACCTAACATCTATCCCTATCCTCGAAAATTTCTCTAATAATTTATACAACTCCTAACCCCTTCATTCCACTCCCTTTGCAAGGCAGTCCTAAATGCCCACAACAAACCCTAATTTCCTCTTCCAACTAAGCTAGGGTTGGATATGAAAAGGAGGAACAAGAGAAAAGAATTCATTTTATAGAACATTTCAGCAAGCATACTTCGATACCATCTCATAAGCATCATTCCTCCATCATTTTACAAAGAATTCAATCCAAGAGACAAGCCATGTGTCACGCCTAAGGCCAGTTTTTCTTCAAACAATGTTTCTGACCAAACAGAGATGAAATTGACAAACTTGAGAGAGGTTTTTGTCCATAATAGGTCCAATAAGAAAAAAATCCTTATGTTTTTACAAACGTATCATGGTTTTGGATAAATGTTAAAAATACAGGTGTCATGGGAGAATTTCTGCATTGCTGGAGTGACCTTGGGAAAATCCGGTTTTCTCACAGTTGGAATATCAAAATGACTTTCTTGATGATTCAAATGAAAAATATACTTGAACATATTTCCAATAAGCTATCATGAGCTCAATTTGGAATTGACGAAAGCATCCAAAAGTTGTCTGCACCAACATTTCACCACTTTTGACCAGTGTTGGCAAAATCAGTTTGTGGACATGTAAATGGACACGAAATGGAAAAAAAAAAAATTTCTGGAAGTTAGACTCAACCATAATTCCAATGAGATATCATGGGCCTAATTCTGACACCGGGAAGGCCTCCAAATTCCCTCTGCAAATTAGCGTTACGCACAGACACATCAGAGTGTTTACAAACTGCCTGTTATGGTCCTGGGTCACTTTTACCTACCTAGCTCTCAATGTTATGCACAGTAGGGGTGGTTGCAGTGTTAAATAACACTGTGTTATGCACCCAGGATCCAATGTTATGCACCTTGGCCAATTTTACACAGAGACAACCTATCACCCAATTTTCTCAAAAAGGCCCAAAAACTCAAAATTCTTGCCTCCAAAGCTACAACTTCAGTAAAAAGAGGTTGATAATTCTCTTCCTCACCTTGCAGGAAATATTTTCATAAACAAGGAAGACATTCAAAACTCAAAATGACCAAACCCAAATCTCCATGAAAGATCAATTTGTTAAACTCCTAGGACAGGGTTTTCCAACTTGAGAGGTTATCATAGGTTGTAAAGACATTCATGAATATCAAAATTGCTTCCAAACTATGGAGCCCTCCTTGAATTTTCACCTTGCCCCCATTTTCCATGGTTTTCCCTCACATCACTTATTTTCCCTCCCAAACTAGAAAGTCCTCACCAAATCTCAGGCTCCTTTTATCTTGAAACAACGACCATGTCCAAAGAAGAAATCAGTAGGTTAGATGCAAAGTTAAAAGAAGAAAAAGAGGCTAACAGTAGCTCTAATGAGGAGTAAACAAATGAAAATGAAGAGGAAAAGGACAGTGAGGCTGAAGTAGGGTTAGAAGAAGAAGGCATTGATCCCATAGCACAAATGACAAGATCAATGGTGAACAAAGCAGCTAAAGGGATAATCATGACTGTTATGACATAAATCAACTTATAAATGATCAAGAAATTCAAAATGATAGTGCAGAAAATTGACCAAAAGAGTACCTTATTGAAGGATAGAGCCAAAGAGGAGCAAGAGAAGAAAGTGATGATCAGTTTGAAATCCTGAGCGAGAAGAAGATAAAAGTGGGACAAAATTTATGAGTTTGAGCACTAATGAAGATGATCGCAGTAGCCATGAAGAACAAACAAACAACAACAAAGATAAAGAAGATAGTAAGGTAGAAACAGAGTATGATGAAGAATATCAAGAAGTTAATGAGGAAGTAGATGAACATGACATCCTTGAAAGGAAATATAGTGATGAATTTGAGCAAAGACAGTGATAGGGTTGACAACAATAAATCACTCCCAAGTCTATAAAGGATTTTTTATATGAAGATTAAGATGAAAGCAAAAGGATAGTGAAGAAAGTGCAGCAAGTAACTGAAAAAGAAGACCAAAGTGAAAATGAAGAAATCAGTGAAGAGGCATTGAAATTTGAGGACTCAAAGAAGGTAAAGACCAAGAAAAACTCAAATACATGGCTTAAGATTTTTTTTTCAAATTTTGATCCCTAGGAGCGCAGCCCCTAGGTGTTACGCACAAAATTGGTGCATCTTCAGCTCTCAAAGTTTACATTTTTGGGTTTCTCACATCACCAAAAGTCTACCCACAAAATTTCAGATCCATTGGAGCATTTTTACCCCCTCAAAAGGTCAACAAACACCTCAAATTTGACCTTTCTGCCTCATTTTCAGAGCAGATGTTACGCACAGAGAAGTGTTGGGAGATTTCATTTTTGAGCCGGTAAATGGAATCCATGTAGAAAAAATGAAGTATTTTTGGAAATGAGACTCGTCAAAATTTCCAACGAGCCATTATGGGGCCAAATCTGATGTCGAAAAGGGGTCCAAAACTCAGCTACAACGGACCCTATTTTCTGCTGAAAAGGCGTTATGCACATGAACAACCTTTTCCCAAAAAAGTCAACAAAACACACAGATTGATGGTGAAGGATTTTTTTAATATTTTCTTGGAAAAATCACTCCTGATTTGATTGGGGAGTTATGTTTTGGTGTTTTTAATTTATTTTCTTATCAACTATTTGTCTTGGGCCTTGCATGGTCATTAAGAAAATTTATGACATTTATGGCTAAATTAGGGTTTCTGGAAGCCTCTTAGGGTTTCCACCTCCTCATTTTGCTCCATAAATAGAGCATGCGGCTCTTATGTATTAGTGGGATTTTGATAGCTTATGCTGAAGAAATACATAGTCTCTTGGAGTTTTTTATGAAAATTTGATGCCTTGGAGCTCATGCATGCCTTGATTTGTTTACTGATGGTGGAGGATTGTTTGTAGGATCCATAGGCCTGGTTGATGGTGAAGTTTTCTCCTTTTTATGTTTTCTAGTTTCCATTATGTTTTCCATCTTGCTTTGTTGCAGTGGAAAAAGAATTTAGACTAAGAAATTTTTTCTAATGGCACCTTAAGTCTATTGGTCCTTCACTGCCTCAATGTTTTCTTTTGCTGAGCTATGTTAGGGAATCCATTTCTTGCTCTCTAAGAAGTTATTAGCTTGTTCATTTCTTGAATTGTTTAGATAATTTAGTATCAAGTATGATTTATGGCTAGCCGTACATATTGTGGCCACTGAAATACTCTATCCTTGGAATCACCTGTTTAAAGCAGCTTTTCCTAGGTTTGTCAAAGAATTTTGTTTGAATCATGCTCTTTGCCTTTACTTAGCTAAAATTGTTTCAAGGAAGCTTCATAGCTGTAACTTTAGATGTTAGAATTTTGTCTCCTTCTATGGTTATAGCTACTTGTGCATATTAAATGTTTTTATGCTCTTGATGATGAAATCTATGAAAGTTAAATAAGTTTCTTTCCTTTCTATGTTTCATCTAAATGTTTGTCTTGGTTCATTATCTGATTTCAGTTTGAAATAAAATGGATTAGGTTTTGCTTATGCCTTTTATTCTCTTGCTATGCTTATAAATCTTCTAACTCTCTTAGTTTACAAGTACATAAAGGATTTGGTTTTTTCCCTTTATTAGCTTATTGTTCTAGAGCTTAATGTTCACCTCATGATCCTTCACAAGCTTAAAAGATCCACCAACCAAGTTAAAATTGCCCTGCAAATGCTCTTGAAACCATTGATGAATTTATCATGACCTTTTTAGACTCCATTGCCCAATTCCTTAACAATATTCCTTGTTTTCTATCTAAATCTATCTAAGCATCATACCCAACCAAAAAAAATCAAAATACCCTGCACTTAGCATCTAACCTAAAATTAACGCTAATCAGCAAACAAGTTCACATCTTTGCACCTACTAGAGAGATCCCTCTCTGAATCCAGGAAGGCTAGGTCCTTGGATTCTAAAGCTTGGTTTGATGTTACCCCTGTCCATTTTTATCTCAATCAATCTAGAAAATTACAGGGAGCTAACATATGGTAAAATTGACCTTATGCATGGCGGATGGATGGGTATGAGGTGCTTCCTGGACTAAAGTGGTATGGCCATGGCATCACTTTTGCTGTGAAATATGGTCTACTGTGGGTGACAAGCGCCATGGAGGGGACGCTCTATTGACCAACGAGGATGTTTATCATTTGCAAGATGAGGTGATGATAAAAACGGTCGGATATGAGGATCACATGATTATTTTTTTATGGAGAAACGATGTCAGGTTATGCTGAGTTTACTGGGACTCTATCATGCTGAGGGTAGAATGATACCTGCTCTGGAACTTTTAGGAGATGGAGTTGTGAATGGTTTATGAGATTTTCCTGCAAGAAAAACTACCTCAAGTGAAAGCATCTTCTTTATCAAATATTATTGAAATTCATGAGCTTTAAAAAAATAATATGAGAGAGGGCATACCTGCCGATGCTGAAAAAATATTTTTTCGGGAGTGTGAGTATTTGGCATCGCCTCCGGACGTTATGGAGTGTCGATCACAGTGTTGCTTTCGGTCTTGTGATCAGATACTATAAGCTCCAGTTTTCGCTTCGGAGTTCTTACTTGGCTCCTAGTTTTGATTTTATTTGTGGTTTCCCCTAGATTGAGATCAGGGGTTGCATTTCCAGTTACTTCCCCCTGTCTAGGATCTCCCTTTTAGGATTTTCATTATTCTCCTGGTTGTATGGTTGATGATGAGCCTAGTAAAGGTTGCACTAGATTTACCAATGCATTATGTTGTGCTAATGGTCCATTCTGTGCGGGGAATGGGGGATATCAGTTCCCTTGTCCCTCGTTGGTATATGAGTGTCGGGTGACTTTCTTGATAGCTAGGTTGTGATACATTTTGAGTAGAATCGTATGAGTATCCAGGGTATTTTATCACTAGTTCCTAGCTGTCCTTCGACCAAAGACCCGATCGAACCGTCTACAAAATCGACATGCATGGTGCTACTACTGCCTAGGTGATCTTGGGAAAAATACTTGATCAAACTGTCTACAAAATCGATGCGCATGGTACCTCCCTGAGTATCATGCATGTTAGTACTACCTAGGTGATCTTGGGTCAAAGACTCGATAAAGGCGTCTACAGAATCTACCTATCTGGTAACTCTCTGAGTATCATGGGTGTTACTGCTGCCTAGGTGATCTTGGGCCAAAGACCCGATCAAGTAATTTGCAGAATCTACCTACCTGGTAACTCCTTGAGTATCATGGGTGTTATTGATGCCTAGGTAGTCTTGGGTCAAAGACCTGATCAAGCCTTCTAATATAGACGACACACCTGGTAACTCCTTGAATATAGATTACTGCTTCCTAGGTGACCTTGGGTCAAAGACTCGATCAAACCATCCATATTAATCGACGCACGTGATAACTCAAGAGGATGAGGCAACTAGGTTCCCATGTCCCTATTTGATGTATGGTGGCTAGGGGGGAGGAGGGACAAATGGTTATCTTTTTGGTTACTGTCATTCCTCTTGCAGTTACAGGATGGTATGAGGTTCATCCCTGACAGATTAGGTGGGGGTATCCTCTTGATAGGATCACTCGATGGCATATAAGGCATCGCTATATCGCGAGATCTCTGGGAAGTGGTGGGTATAGTGCCCATAGTTGCTACAGAGACAGCATGCGTGATTGGTATGCAATGATTTTCCTTTACCTTTGGTGGTAGGTTCCTTTTTACGAGAATGCGATGTCATGATGTCTATCTTAGATCCAAGGAATGGTTTTAAATCACCCAGTTCCAGACAAATATGGGTAGGGTGACCTATTACGTCGCATATGGCGTAGAATGGTGATTCCCATTGTATGGTGGGGGTCACCATATTATTTCCTCTCTTCTCTATTTTCTTGGCTGTGATCACTAGTTTTGTAATGGGAATTTCACTTACAGGGGCAGTTTCAGCCATTTCGGGGATGAGTGGGGCCTCCTCAGGACTTAGGGGCTTCAATCTTGTGGTAGTGACATGAGGGGCTCCTGTTTCCGCAGGAGGAATGAGGTACCAAACTGGAATTTCCAATGATATGTTTGGTAATACCAGTGTTGCCAAAAACTATTGAGAGACGAAACTAGCTGGAGGGTAGAGGAAAGGGGTTTGGGAGGTAGCATAGGCTAGAGAGGCTATCTTGGGTGATGAATTGGTTCCATTACGGCTTGTGTCCATGTCTTAACTAGATTTAATGCTTGATGTGGATGTCATGCACACTGGAGCCCCTGTGACATCGGGCAATGACTCAGGGATTATGGGAGGATCTCCTAGGAATGACCCTAGAACGGATGATGGTTTGAATTCGCCGAGGCCATATTCTTGGTACCGTGATAGGGCATCAAGGATTTATCTACATAGAGTAGAATTACATCTGTGTTTTTTAGGGGCCACTTCTCGCTATGCGTCATTTGGTCTACAGTAATGATGCGGTCCTTGTGGGGGAACATCATGATGCAGAAGATGGAGGAGGCTATGGCAGACATGGCATACGTGTAACTCCACCCAAGGAGTATATTGTAGTCCAAGTGAGCATCCAAGACTTCAATTTCTATGTGGACCATCACTCCAGCTAAACAAAGAGGGACGTTTTGGTAGAGGTCGACGGGGGTTGATGGACGACCATCATATGCTTGAAGTGTGATGAATAAGGGTTTTAGTTTGGGAGAACCTAACTTATTCCAAACATTTTTGGACACGATGCATGTGGATGCACTCTCATCTATGACACATCAGTGAATTGTCATATTATGGACCAACACTAGCATCTGGAAGGCGACCATGGAAGGAAGCCTAAGTGTGGCTTTGTATAATTCAAAATCCATTAGGCACGTATCAACATGGTTGATAGCACCTAATGTGGAAAGTAGGGATTTATGCTATTTTGGGCATGACTGCAATACTTATAAAGCTGACATAGTAGTAGGTGATTGTGCTAAATTGTCCATGATACTATAATTATTGGCCGCTTTGGAGTAGTTTCCTACTCGCCTATTGGGACCCTTCAGCATTTTCGACAATGGTTCTATAGGCATCGTTGAAATGATCAAAGGTGCAGTCGGTGCACTGGTGCTTGCCCCTGATGTATTGGTGTCTGGTGGGGTGTCGTAATTGCAATTCCTTGTTTGGAAAAACATCTCTTCGGTAGTCATGTAGATTTCATGGCTGCTTTTCCTGGAGTCATCTATATTTTTTTGCTAAGTGCTTACCATCCATTGATGGGCGAAAGGTGTTTGCATCACAACTAGTTGCTGGGAAGATCCTCCTTGTCCTCGGTTACTCTGTAGCTTCTTTAGCTCAGGGAGATTGGGCCAGTGGTGAGTATAGTGGCTGTACTCACCACATATCAAACAATACTGGTTTGTTCGAAGAGGTGGTCTTTTATGCCGTCGTTGGGAATTTCTTGGCTCCTCTCTCTAATTCGAGTTGGAGTTTCATCTAGCCTCAGATCGTGGTGGGCACTGTTGGTTGTTGCCCCCTTGTCGAGGGTTCCCTTTTAGTTTTTTTTTAGATTTTTTCTTCACCACATTAGGAGGGCATTTCTCCTGGTTGTATTAGTGTGGTTGGTTTTGGGATGGCTACACAAAGTTCACCTGTTCATTGGTTTGTGTAGGCAGGTCTTGTGATGGGGACTGAGAATAACGTGGTCCCTAGTTTGTACCTAGCTATTGGAGGGGATCTCTTCTGTCAGTATTTCTTTCTGTGTACTGATTCCCTTGAGCCGGAGGATAAGGTCCTCCCTGATGATACGCCGCTGCCATATTGGTCAAAATTTTCAGAGGCATATGATGACTTTGAAAACTAGGCTAAGGTACGATCTGGGTAGAACTGTATGTGTAACTGGGGTTTTCACTGTGTTAGAAAATTAAATATATTACAAAGCAATGCAACACATAAAATATGCAGAAAACACAAGCACACAAAACACATAAAACCAAAGAGACAAAGATATAGGTGGTTCACCCAGTTTGGGCTATGTCCACCCCAAAAAGCCAGTCCTTCCTTTCTATTATCTAGAAAAATGAGACACAACCTACAACAAATCTATTTTAATATCCTTTGTTCTCTCTCACAGTCTCCCTATTTGTTTCTCGCTCCGAGAATACACATAAAATCCACATCCGCAATGCAATACCCTTATACAAAGTGAGGGGTTGCGTTCTAGGGCAAAAAACCCTAAACTAAACATAACTTCTACCATCAGATCATCCGCCTAATGAACGACCCAGATTGATTAGAAATTACTATACTTTTACAAGGCAATTTTACATCTTTTTTTAGCTTCGAGGGTGTTTCCTGTGAAACCCCCCGCCAGTTGGGGGCTCCATAAAGTCATAGCCACCCCCCCTAGACCACCCAGGAAGTGTTTAATTACAAGAAGTGTTGCCGCCCCATTAAGGTACAAGGGTCCAATTCTGTGATACAAAATAAATAGGATAATCAGGCTCCACACCCAACAATCTCCCACTTGTAGACTGATTGTATCAACTTCATCATTGCTTCATTTGCTGGAAAATGATTCCTCTTTGGACCTAGCTGTTTCTCATCTTAATCATCATCCTTGAAGACCAATTGAAACTAAGCATATTCTTAGTTTCTCACTGGTTACAACTTTTGTTAGCATATCTATAGAATTCCGGCTAGTGTGTATCTTTTCCAGCTTCAACTGTCCATATTCCAATACTGACCGTATGAAATGGTACTTGAGCTGTATGTGTTTCGTCCTGGAATGAAATGTTGAGTTTTTTGCGAGATGAATGGCACTTTTTCTGTCGTTGTATAATGTGCCCATATCATGCTTCTTACCCAATTCATCCATAAACCTTTGTAACCAAATCATTTCTTTACTAGCCTCTGTACTAGCAACATACTCTGCTTTTGTTGTTGAAAGTGCAACAACACTTTGGATTTTTGAAACCCAACTGACAGTTGTTCCACCTACAGTAAATACATATCCTATAGTGCTCCTCTTCTTATCTCTGTCACCTACCATATCTGCATCAACATATCCCTATAGATCAATGTTTGAACCACCAAAGCATAATGCTTGATTTGTGGTACCTCTCAAATATCTAGGAATCCATTTCACTACCATCAAATGTTCTTTTCCTGGCTTGTTCATGTACCTACTTACAACTCCCACTACATGTGCAATATCAGGCCTTGTGCAGACCATTGCATACATTAAGCTTCCAACTGATGATGCATATGGAACTTTAGACATATAGTCCATTTCTTCTTGGGTCTTGGGGCACATCTCCTTACTAATTTTGAAATGGCTAGAAAAAGGTGTACTAACTGTTTTTGCATTTTTCATATTAAATATTTCAACACCTTTTATATTTACTCATTCTGAGACAATGTTAATTTGCTATTTCTCCTATCTCTACTTATTCTCATACCAAGGATTTGTTTTGTAGCTCCCAAATCCTTCATTGCAAATGAATTTGCCAATTTTCTTTTGAGCACATTTATTTCCTGCATGTTAGACCTTGCAAAAAGCATGTCCTCTACATACAATAACAATATAATATAGCTGCCATCATTTTTCTTTTTCTTATAAACACAATGATCAAAGTGACATCTAGTATAACCTTGTTTAGACATAAACCTGTCAAAGTTTAGATACCACTACCTTGGAGCCTGTTTTAAGCCATACAAGCTCTTCTTTAACCTGCACACTAATATTTCCTTCCCTTTGACCTCATATCCTTCTGGTTGCTCCATATAGATCTCTTCCTCCAAATCTCCATAGAGAAAATTTGTCTTTACATCTAACTGTTCAAGATGTAAATCTTCCGTTGCTACAAGACTTAAAATATTTCTGATTGAAGTCGTCTTAACAACAGGAGAAAATATTTCATCAAAATCAATGCCTTTCTTTTGTGCAAGCCCCTTCACAACAAGTCTCGCTTTGTACCTCGTTTTTCCTCCATCTTCTTCCTTCTTCCCGTAAACCCATTTATTCTGCAAAGTTGTTTTACCTGCATGGAACTTGACTAAGTCCCAAGTCTAGTTATGCATTAAGGAGTCCATCTCTTCTTCCATGACTAGCTCCCACTTCTTCCTGGTTTCAAGCTGAATTTCTTCTTCATAACATTCAAGTTCACCAGAATCAGTCAACAATAAATAATATAATGAAGGAGAGTATCGTTCAGGGGGTCTACTTATCCTCGTATATCTTCTAACACCACTTTCAGGTGTTTGAGGTGCCTGTTGCTATTGTGGTGGTTGTTTTTGTTGTGGCTCTTTATTATTATTATTCTCAGGCACCTTTACCTTTTCTGTGATCTCATCAAGAACTATGTATTTTGTGCTTTCTTTTTCCTGTTTATTTTCCTGCAACTCATTCTTATACAATACCTTTTAATTGAATATTACCTCTCTGCTCCTAATGATTTTGTAATTTTCACAATCATATAAGCGATAACCAAAATCATTAACACCATATCCAATAAAGGTACATTTATTTGATTTTACCTCAAGCTTTTCTCTATTTTCTTTATTAATATGGACAAAGGCCTCACAAACAAAAGGCTTTAAAAAAGAGTAGTTTACCTTTTTACCTGTCCATGCTTCCTCTGAAATACCACCATCTAAGGAACTTGAAGTCCCTATGTCTATTAGATAAACAACAGTATCTACAGCATCTGCCCAAAATTGTAAATGCAATCCTACATGCTATCTCATGCACCTTTAATGCTCCATGATTGTTTTGTTCATCCTTTATGACACACCATTTTCTTGTGTTGTTCTTGGAACTGTATTTTCTTTGCGAATTCCATGCTCTGAATAGTACCTATCAAGCTCTCTGCTGCAATATTTACCTCCATTGTCTGATCTAGGAAAATTCAACTTCTTTCCTGTTTCAATCTCAACCAAAGCTTTCTATTTCTTGAAAGTATCAAATACATCAGATTTATTCTGAATACAATAAATCCAAGTTTTTCTAGTTGCATCATCAATAAAAGTAACATAATAATGAGAGCCACCAAGAGATGATACCTGAGAAGGTCCCCATACATTTATATGCACAAGATCTAACTTTTCGCCCTTCTCTTATTTCCCAACTCTGAGAAATCTGAGTCTCTTTTGTTTTCCATAAATGCAATTCTCACAGAAATCCAAATCAACATTCTTCAAACCCGGCAACAAATTTCTTGAGTGTAGAATCTTCATCCCCCTCTCACTTATGTGTTTGAGCTTATGATTCCATAATGCTGGATCTGCTCGTTTCGAAGTTAAAGCATTAACAGAGTTAGAAATACCATTGCATAAATACAATGTACCAACCTTTTCACCTTTTTCTATTACCAGCGCTCCTTTGGTGACCTTCCAAGTTTTATCTGTGGAAGTTGTCAGACAACCTTCACTGCCTAACTGCCCTGTTGAAATCATATTTTTTTTCAGATATGAAACATGCCTTACCTCCTTTAATAGCCATTGGTTTCCATTCTGTTGTTTACAAGAACCTTACCCATTCCAACAATTTCACAGTATTTATCATCACCCAAACGAACTTGTCCAAAATCTCCTTGAACATAGTCATGAAAATATTTCTTATCAGGTGTGGCATGGAATGAGGCCCCTGAATCTACAACCCAAGAATTAGTAACATTTTTGAAAGAAATAACCAAAGCATCTTGTAACACATCACCTGTCACATTTGCTTCATGATTTTTTTCTTGTTGTGTGTCTCCTTCTTTTCCCTTTCGAGATCTACAATGTTTCTTTAGGTGTTATTTATTTTTGCTTTTCCAGCACACTATCCCCGATATGGACTTGGAGTTGAATTTCCTTGATTTACTGCGATATCCTGAGCTCTTTCCTCTTTCCATTTTTCTTCCCCTAGACTCTCCACTCAAAGCATTACCCAATGTCTCACCGGGACCTTTCCATCGCATTTCCTTGCTAAGGATAGCACGGACAACATCATCAAACTTTAAAGTACTAGATATAGAGATAGAGTTACTAATGGCCATAACTAAACCATTCCAGCTTTCTAGAAATGAGCACAAAAATAACAGAGCTCTAACTTCATCATCAAATTTTACCCCTACAGGACTTAACAAACTGGTAACTATATTAAAATCATTTAAATGGTCTGCAATAGATCCACCTTCTAACATATTCATATTAAATAAATGTTTCATAAGAAATACCTTGTTTGAGGCTGAGGGTTTTTCATATAGTTTCGCCAACGCCTTAATCAAAACCTCTGTTGTTGTTTCCTTCAAAATATTGAAGGCTACTGACACTGCAAGGCACAACCGTACTGTTCCGAGTGCCTTTCTATTAGAATCTCCCATTTTGCGTCTGTCATAGCCATTGGTTTCTTTGTTTTTCTGCTCAATGGTAGGTACATATCTCTCTGATACAGATAATATTCAATCTACATCTTCCACAATGGGAAGTTTAGCCCGTTAAATTTCTTGACCCTAAATTTACCATCTTCCGCCATTGCTCCCACTCGAACCAGGAACCATTCTTTCCTACGAGTTTATTAGCCAAATAGACCTTCAGCTATAATACCAGTTGTTATAAAATTAATATATTATAGAGCAATGCAACACATAAAATATGCAGAAAACACAAGCACACAAAACACATAAAACCATAGAGACACAGATATACGTGGTTCACTCAGTTTGGGCTACGTCCACCCCGAACAGCCAGTCCTTCCTTTTTATTATCTAGCAAAATGAAGAGACACAACCTACAGCAGATCCGCTGTAATATCCTCTATTCTCTCTCACAGTCTCCCTATCTGTTTCTCGTTTTGAGAATAGACATACAATACACAGCCGCAATACAATACCCTCAGACAAAGTGAGGGGTTTCCTTCTAGGGAAAAAAATCCTAAACTAAACATAACTTCTACCGTCACATCATCTGCCGAATGAACGACCCAGATTGACTAGAAATTACTATACTTTTACAAGGAAATTTTACATCTGTTTTTAGCTTCGGGGGCGCTGCCCTGAAATGCCCCGCCAGGGGGGTCTCCATAAAGTCACAGCCGCCCCCCTTGGACCCCCCAGGTAGCGTTTAATTGCACAGGGGTCCAACGTTGTGATACAAAATAAACAAAATAATCAAGCTCCACACTCAACAGACTGTTGTTCTCTAAGTAACCTTGCGTTAATGACCCAATTAGTCAATGACCCACCGGGAAATTTTTGATAAGTTTGTAGGTGCGGGGCATTAGGCAGGATGTTATAAATGTATCCTGACTGTGTATAAATCAACTAAAGCTGTTGGGATTTGCTGATAGCATCCTCTTGGGATGTGGGTATTTTTTGCACCACATCCTTTTAAATCTCTATCCTAAGAGCTTTCAAGAACAAATCCAAGAGAACCCGTTCATCGAGTTTAGCTTTACATAAACTGCGATGCCACCTCCATTCATGGAGATGGTCCAAGATATGGACCACGGGGGTCTGTCTTAAATGTGTCAGTAATTCCATTCCACAATCATGGTGAATTGGTAGTTGAAAATATGTTAGGAATGTGGTGGCAAGGGCGCTAAAGGTTCCATGTGAAGCTGAGGATTGCTCCACGTACCACTTCGTGGCTACTCTAGCTAGAGTGCATTGAAATAGTCTTAATCGAATAATGTCGTCAATGATACTATTCAATGAGAAACACAGGTGGAAGGTCATGACATGATTACTTGGGTTTTTCATTTGCTTTCCTTCAAAATTTGGTATATCTGAAGGTAGCTTCGTGGGCATTAGAGGCCATGTAGGATTATGTGCGATGGGGTCATTCATCAGCTTGGTTAAATTGGTTAGATTCAATGAAGCTAAGAAAGGTGATTGAGAGGCTGACGCCATTGCAATGTGTGAAAACACAAAGTTCTAGTTAGGAAGAGGGTTAGTCTGTGACGTACCCTACTGTGTATTTGGTTGGTTTCCCAAATGGGACACACCTGTGGGAGAAGTGGCCTGTGGTGTGGTGTTGGGAGGCTAACTAGGGTTCCCAACTAAGGAGGCCCCAATAAAGGATGAACCAATAATGGTGGCATGGCAGCATTCCATCTTTGATGCCTAAATGGCGAAAGACCTGGAACCCCTCCTAGTAATGGGGGCAGGTCCAAAAGACGCCTAGATCGACGAGGTCCCATTGGGTCCATTCTGGTGTCGACCAGGTTTGGTTTTGGAAAAACTTTAGAGGATAGAGTCTATTATCAAAGAAAATTTCTTGTCACATACATAATACAAAGTGAAAAATAAGACAAATTTCCCTTTACGTTAATCTATGTGATCAAGCAATAAAAAAAAATGATTTTTTTTTGTTTGTGTATGATACTCAAAATCCTAGAAGACTTATTCATCCTCACACACTCAAATGTAACTAGACCTTGAGAATATTTCTTGCGAGTGCTGGCACAACGTCTCGTAAAAGCTGGCGACGCCCCGAGTCAGCTGAAGAAAGTCTACCAAGGTAAGAATAGAGGGTCTGGTGCTTGCTTGCACTGTCACCTATAGGGAAAGGATGCCCTAGTTTTTGGCCACTAAGAACCACCATCCCATGTGAGTTTTTGAGTCTTAGGCTTCTTGGTAAGTTAGCTAACAATATTGATTATCAGCCAAGTCAGGTAGCCCTAACTGATACCTACCCGCATTACGCCTAAGCCTAACCCCCTCAGAAATGGGTCTCTATCGCACTCAGTTTTTATTTTCCATGTGCTGTTAGGTGGATTTTAAGCTCCCTAAACAAACAATTTCTATGTTTCAAGATTAGGTATGATCAAGGTGGCTTATTGGATTCCTACCCCCTTGATCCTAACTTAAGCTATCAATTCTTTTGTGGCACCTGTGGGGAGAATTTAGTGAGTTTGGTTAACTTATGTTTAGGTGCCTTTGCTTCGCTTACTGAGTGGATTTGTGTGAGAATAAAGTGGAAAATAGCATAGCTTGAACGTGCGGATATTCGATGATCCTTTACAAAATCCCCTAATTAAACTATGTTGTATTTTTCCTAGTCCAAAAGAAAAACGTGTGGATAATGGGTTGCTTTCTATTTTTCCTAGTTAATCTATGTGATCAACTACAGGGAGATGGAGAATTGTGAATAGGGAGAGTTAATATTCTTACCTAGGATCACCGGTGGGTCGAAAGGTAGCAGAGATTACTTTCTCTTCTATAAACAATTCAATCCTAGTCCTAAAATTCCTAGTGCAAAAATTGAACTAAACTAAAAAAAATTACACTAGAAAAATAAAACTATCTATGAATGTGTGGCCTTGGTCCACTTACTTTGGCTAGTTATCTAGGTGTGTTAGAACCAAAATTTTTAAAACATAATTTTTTTTCAGAATGCAATTTATCCCCCCCAATACTTAAACTATGTGTAAACTTTGCAAAAATTAACTTGAAATAAAAATGACACTAAGCCTACAAAAGGTAGCTGAGAGTGAGCTTTAGCAAGCTGCGGGGTACCACAACCAGTGCTGGAAGGTGTATTATGGGTTGCCAAGCACTTTACAAGTAGGAAAAGAGAGAAACATGGGATAAATTTCGCATTCTATATTTTGTGCGCAAAAGGCTGAAAAAACCACATTGTCTATGTGCGGGCCAGCTTTGAACGCATGCCCTGTGCGTCTGTGGGAAGAATACACAGGAAAATTCCTGCAAGAAAATTTTGGAGTTGTTCTTCTTCAGTCTGTCACTTTGGATGAACTAGGGACTAGAAGAGAAATCAGGGGAAATTTAACTCCACTCTATAGCATAGAAAAAGGTCTCTAAAAAAAAGGCACAACCACATAAACTTGTTAATAAACGTTATTGTAGTCGTCAATCCAGGTGGAGTGTGTTTGGTGCACGTATGTACGAAATCACACCAACTTAAGGGGTGTGATCTACTCAATTAAGTTATTGGTAACATGTATAAAAATAAGTGGAGTTAAGCAAGTTAGTGGAACAAGCTAGAATCATGAGCATACTAGATAGAGAAATAGCATGCATATATAAACTAAAACTAAACTAAAAACTAAAAGAAATAAACACGAGCTCTGAAAAGAGTCAAAAGACAAAAATAATACTAACGATGGCTCTAGGACCCTCTTATTGAGTGCTGGTAGTAATAAGAGTGAAACTTTACCCTCTTGCCAAAGGGCCCCTAGAACATGGGTTCTAAGTTCCGATGCAAGGATTTTTTTTATCCCAAGCTTGCCTCGGTGTAGTCTCCCTCTCTCTCTACTATGTTGGACTGAACTTGTTGGATGGCCAAAAATTGGGTCCCCTCTAACTTCAGCTCTAGATCACACACCGCTTGTATTTCCTGAGCAATTCTGGCTAGCATAACAATGTGTTCACCAATTCTTCATCTCATGGTGGCCTTATATAGGAGATTTCAAATCCTCCCTTCCCTCTCTTGGTACATTGTGGATGGTGACCCAAGAAAGGGGTATGATTCCTTTGTGTGCTCCAAATATTCCATTGTGTGCTCACTTGGTGTCTAAGGAGGCATTGGTCGCTGTGCTTAGGCAACTTCAAGTAAGGAATCACTTGTCTTTTGCTTTGTGTGGTCCCAAAAAGTGACATTTTTCCATTCCTAGGATTGCACGCATATGGGGAAAAAAAGTGCGCAAAGGTGCTCTTCTCGAAGGATTATGCACACAAAGAACATTTAGGAATTTTTAAAATTTGATTTTCCTCAGAACTTAAAGATTTTTAAATACTTTCCATATTCTGTAATGTCTTCTAGGCCTGTAAACACTTCTGCTTCACATTAGATAATTTCGTCTTCTGTTGTACGATTTTCGAGTGTTAACACCGAAGTTTGACAGTCTTGCTGGAGAAGATCTTACAAACCATGTTCGATCTTTCCACATATGGTATTCATCTAACTCCATCACCGATGAATTTTTTCATCTTTGATTATTCCAATGTATGCTTGCCAAGAAAGCTTCTAAGTGGTATGTTGACCAGGCCTTCTCCTCTTGTACTTCTTTTACAACTCTGGCAAGGTATTTTCTTTCTTACTTCCACCTTCCCCTTTGGTATGACATTGGTACTATACTTTTGACCTCTTTCCTTCAGTATTTTGTGACTCGCCTATCCAATCATGTCTAGGAATGGCGGAGGATAAAGAGCATATGTTGAGCCCCTACCTTCGAAGACAATGTCTACATGGATTGGTCTCTCATATCCATTTTTCCTGATATTGGTAAAGATGTCGCATCTCATTTCCCTCAGACTGAAGAAGCTACCCTCCAGATTTCATTGAAATATGACCTGATCTATGCAAATTATGGTTAGTTTTATATCGTCTTACTTGATCTCCCTAGACCTGGTGGTGCCAACGCACTGTGGGCATCACATGCCATCGATGGTATCGTTGGAGCCCTTTCTCATCCATACACTCATCCTCCCATGGGGTATGGTTTCCCTTAGGGAGGCGCCAGCTCCTCTAGCACTTTTCCCCCTCCTAGTAGCATGTATCCAGGATACGACATGCCTACTCCTTTTTCCAAGCCTATTTACCACAACGTTTCCCAAACTCCTTATTATCCATATCTGTAGCTGGTGCTCCAGCTCCTCCACCATTAGCACCTCAGCCTCCCTTTCCTTCTCAACCCATGCAATAGCATCCACCACCCCCTAGGGGCAGGGGTATGCTTAGTAGGGTGCGAATGATCCTCCTACTTCCAAAAAGAAGAGGAAAGGCAACCAAAATGAATCTGCCCCAGGTAATCCAATACCGAAACTCCAAGGGAAAACACCTAACATTACTAACAAGAAATAAGGCACTCAGCCCAAGTAGGACATGCATGTTCGCACGAAAAAACATTGTTCTTATTGTGGTGTCTGTTGTCACTACATCCATGATTGTCCTATTTTACCTTAGATGCAGCAGATGTGGGAAGCTCAAGCATCATCCCAAGGATAGGAAGCCTTCCCTTAGGTTCCTTCGCAGGCTGCACCTATCCAATTGGCTGCGTTTAACAATCATTTTTCCCAGCAAGGATTTATGGCTACCCAAACCCTTAAAGGTCTGGTGGCCACTTAAACTCCTCCATCTGGTACCTTTGATTACCAGATTCTCATGATGAACTCTGACCAACCCATTACCATTGACCTCAACCTTCAGACTCAGTCCCATTAGTACAACAAGCCTCCCACTACATCTACACCCGAGTCCCCTTATTCAGGTTCCATAGAGCCTCTTTTGACAAACAATGGTCCTTTACTGATCCCCCAGCCTAAGGCAGAGGTTCATACCGACATCCCCAAGGGAACATTATGCAAAAATGTCCCAAAATGTTTCTTCTAGTAAAGTTTCTCACTCATACAGTATAGTAGATGATTTGACGCAATCCACTACTACCATGTCAACGCTGGAACTCCTCCATTCATGTCCTTCACAATGAAAATATCTAATAACTTCCATGGGAACTGTGGATCCTTCAGATGATCGTTTTATCATATTCGTTGTTAACCTGTCAGAACATCTCCCCCTTCCTGCATCTATTGCATTCCAAATCCCTGTTAAGATCAGAAATGCCAACGTTTCCCATTTTATCATTGACGAGGGGGCATCCACCTATGTGATGTCTGCCTCGGTTTGGAAGCAACTTAGATCTCCTGAGTTGTCCCCTTCCACTATCACCCTTCGAGCATTGAATGCACACTCTTCCTAGCCCATAGGCCTATTCTTCAATTGTCCTATTACTCTTGCGGGCAAGAATATTTGTGTTTACGTAGAAGTCATTAATGCCCATTATATTACAACATTATATTAGGTCATAGCTACACTTATACGATGACATCTATCCCATTCAAGATTCATCGTAAGATGTGATTTCCTCACAATTGAAAGGTTTTCACCATCGACCAGTTGAAATATTACAAACTGAAGTCTCAGACCTCCCTTGAGTCCATCATCTCTTCGGTGCCCAATAAAAAAATAGTCGAACATTTGGCCAGTGTTTCACTCAGATTCTAAAAGACTCCCCTTTGCTTGTTTCATCTCTGGTCTTTCTCCTTTTGTCTCTGATCCCAGCTCGTTGAATGTTTACATGAAGCAATCATCTCGGTTCGACCTGAAGCGGACTAGTTTCACAAGTCAGCAGCCCTGCCCTACACAACCTGCTCCTAGCACCTTGACTCAGCCTTCAAGGCCCCCTCCTCCAGGCCTGTCATCTGCAACTAGTATCCATGATCCTATCTAGCCTCCTAGAATGGTTCCTCCTACAATTAACCATCTCGGAGCTGTCCCACCTTGCCATTACCCCTCCGGTCAGATACCATTGTTGGATCCCCCTCCTGGAGTATTTTCCTAACATGACCCTGGGTATCCCAGTCTGGTACATTGATTCCCCAACCACTATCCCGCTTGGTCATCCCAAACCTTATACTTCTTTGACCCTTGTTCAACCAGTCGCCATGACCCCTCCCTTTTCTTTTGCCTTCAGCCACCTCAACAGGAACCTACTCCTATTCTGAAAGCTTCAGGGTAGGGAGGCAAAGCTTGCAAGAAGACACCTAAGGACAAAGCCAGCAAAACAAAGAATGCTCCTTCTTAGCCTCCAAAGTGTACCCCTCTGTGTGCCTTGTGTGATGTTATCGGTCATATCATGCATCATTTTCCTGAATTTCCTCGCATCAAGCCCATGGTTAATGTTCCGTTCCCCATGTCTAGGGTCCCTAAAGCCTCTGTTTCTTCCTCAGCTGTCTCCAAGAACCCAAAAAATATTCACACAACCCACTCTTATGCTTTTTGTGATCTCCATGGCCATTATACCCATATTTTTCCCTACCTCAAGCATTACCGAACCTCTCTGGAAGTAGATCGGGAGTACGAGACTGAACAAAGCCAGTCTGCCTCTAAGATACTAGAGTTGTACGCTTCAGGCCAGCATGAGGATACCTATGCTCCCATTGAAATTCCCCCTCCAAATTTTGAGATGATGGAGTCTTCGGCCACCATCCTCTACATATAATCATTCATGAGATCCATGGTGGAAGACCGTTCCTACCCTTCCCATTCTGTTTTTCCTGTCACCCCTTCAAAAATCACCCTGTGCTCAATATCAGTGGATCCCTTATCTACTTGTTCTTCTGTCAACCCCTGTGATGATGCACATATGAACCTTTATTCTCATGATGATGAGTCAGGTAGCTTTGTCGTGTGATGTGGTTACCTTTCCAACAGTCACCCCATCTTTTATTATGATGAAGAAATCATGGAAGCTTTTTCCACCTCTAACTTTATCTTTCCCGCCCATAAGAGGAATGGCACCATCCGTGTCTATGGTGACTTTTGCGACCTGAGCACAAGCTGCCCCCAAGGAATCTCCCACACAACACCTACCCATCGATGTGTGGGTGGTAGACATCCTGCCCAAAGCACTCCCACTAGCAGTGTTTAGTTGATTTCTACCTTGCATTTGGGTTGCCAACATTGTTCATGATCCTCTAATTTTTGGTCTTGTGGCACCTTTTAAATGGACCCCCCATCCACACCTTATATTTTTTATGTCGATGGTGCAAGTCTCTACTCCCTTGAATCTAGCCTCGGTAGGTTGGGAAATTTTTACCCCCTTACATTTGCTTGTTCTCTCTAACAGCGTATGCATTGGTACTGCCACGAATAACTAGGCTATTTATCATGAAGTGAGAGGTTTATTAACTGATTCCGTTTCCCATCGCATCCTTCACCTTCATGTTCATTTAGATTCCCTGCTTCTTGTCATGCAATTGAATGGTGTCTATCATGTGCATAATCCTGTCCTATTTAGAAGATTTTTATGAGTGAAACTTTTGATGTGTGAATTTGAAATCATTACAGCCAATCATGTACTTAGAGCACAAAATCAATATGTATATAGAATTGCAAACAATACTCTATATTGGTACATATCACACGCATTTAACACAATACAATAACATAAACCATGAAATGATGCATATCCATTATATGTGTCATTCAAAATGTTTTAGAGTCCATCAAGTTTGATACATTCGACGTGACCATAGCATGTTATAAAAAACTCACAACTAGGGGCATCACATGCCCCTACACCTAATCACTATCTAGAGGATCTCAGGCCAATGAATCTTCTCCTATAGCTCGTAGATTACGCATCCCCTTTCCAACCATCGCCATGCGCTGCATGGTTCCTCACCACTCCGAGGGTAGACCAATACATGGCTCTATGTATTGGTCATCCAAGTCTTTCCAGGCATGCTCTAAAACGCTGATCAAAAGCTTCTCACATCTACGACGGATGTCCTCCAGGAGGGCCACTGCATCCTGATTTTTCATTGCTCTCGACCGATTAGGTCCTGCAACTCCTACTACTGAAGGCCATCCCATGTACCTGACTAGTTACACCAGTGTTGTATCTGCATAACAAAAGTCAATGAATGAGTACCATATACAATCTTCTGAAACTTTAAAATGCACATGAAATATTAGCCACTTGTCACTTACCATCGGGCCCCCATACTAGACCAGGCGGCAGTGGTAAGTCTATTGGCAATATGATGCAGAGTGTTGTCCTTGATGGCAACCCACTGAATAAAGATGAAGACATATGACTGTTGACATGTGTTGTCCTTGATGGAAAACCACCTGATGAAGTTATTCTTGACTTGATGGACTTGGCAAATGATGTGAAATGATGTTATATGATGCTGAGTGTTGTCATTGGATGACAACCCACTTGATGAAGAAGATGGCAACTTACTTGATGAAGTTGTGCTTGATAGAAAATGTTCTTAGTAAATCTGATGTATCTGTAGTGTGTACAAAAGGCAGTGAAGAAAAGAAGTCAGCATGTGCTAAATCTTGATGAAAAGAGTATGTCTCTAGGAATACGCGGATCTGTCTAAGGGAAGTCACGTATGCACGCAGAAAAGAACGTTCCAAGTCGCGTATGGGCTAAAGCGCTCTAAAAGTGTAAAAACAGGGGCCCGTGGTATTGCTTTGCCCCGTGGTATTGAAGGCTCATGGTATTGCTTTGGCCCGTGGTATTGAAGACTCGTGGTATTGCTTTGGCCCATGGTATTGAAAAAGGAAAAACCTATATAAGGAGAAGAAATTCATTGTGCAAATCATGAGTGTGGGTGCAAGATGTCTGAGCTTGAATGAATACTTCTCTCTGAAGTATATCTGAATGGAAAGGGTTACACTTGAATGATAAATCTGAATGTATGATGCACCAATGATGAAGAAGGGGATCTAGATCTGAATTGCTCTTGTATTTGCTAGATCTGATTATGGAAGGCTTAGATATGTGATGAGGCGAGCATCTAGGCGAACATCTGTCTGAAGCAAAAGGGTAGATCTGAACTGAATATCTGATCTGATGAAGTATGCTGCTCTGTAATGATTGAAGATCTATACGCTACTTCGCCGTGGAGGAAGCACGTATATACGCGGCTTCAGCGAAGAGAAAGCGCGTATGCGCAATAAAATATACACTGAGGTATACGCTGGTTTGTGTGGACGGAAGCGCGTATATATGCGACATCAGTGAAGTAAAAGCGCGTATGCAAACTAGGGTTTGCTGAAGCAAGGGGTATGAAATATCTGATCTGTTCTGCTGTGTTTCTGCTATCTGATCTGTGTTGATATGTATCTGTTGGTGATGTATGTTTGTGCTTAAAAAGTATGGAAAGGGTCCAATATGAAAATATGATGAAATGTGGCCTGCAAGTGGTGTTCTATTGAAGTTGTTGGATCCAGTGTGAAAATTGATGAAACGTGGTCCAAGGTGGTGCTGAAGGTTGTAGCCTTCAGTCAGGGGGTCGTAGCTCCCTTCCAGGTGAGGCTGGTAAACGAGATCGGGGAGTCGTAGCTCCCTTCCAGGAGAGGCTGGTAAACGAGTCAGGGGGTTGGAGCTCCCTTCCAGGAGAGGCTGGTAAACGAGCGCAGGTGGGTGCCTGCGTGCTGGTCAAGTCTGCGCCAGCACATATGTTGTAAGATGTTTTCTCTATAATAAAATATTGAAGGCTGAGCAGCTGCAGCGGTGGTTTTCTCCCGATTTGGGTTTCCACCTAAAAATCCTGGTGTTCATGTGTGATGCTTTGTGTGATGGTTTATTCTGTTCTTACTGCACCTGTTTACTGTTTATTGAGCACCTGATGAATGAATGATGGAATAATTTAAGTAAAGGTTTAATGACTGATCTAGATCTCTGTGTATACGCTAGTTTCATAAAGGGGATCCGCGTATATACGCTAGTTTACTGAAGGAAAGTAGCGTATGGGTTTTAAGGAATGAAAAAATAAAAATATTTGATTATGCAGTAAATACTGATTCACCCCCCCTCTCAGTATTTTTCCCAACAATTGGTATCAGAGCACGTCCTTCTGCAGAAGCTTGATCGCTTGAAGGAGATCCGTCGCAATGGGAAGTCAAGAAGGAGTGATGTCTATAAAGCCACCTCTATTCAATGGAAGCAATCTGATATTCTGGAAGGTACGTACAAAAGCATATCTGCAAAGTCTTGGTGCGGATGTATGGGCAATCGTGGAAGAAGGTTATCAATACCCGGCAAGTATTCCTACTGATGCAGCAGAAAGGAAGAAGTATGAAACCAATGCCAAAGCAGTAAATGTCTTGCTAGGAAGCATGTCTGAATCAGAATTTGCTAAAGTGATGCAGCTACATTCGGCAAAAGAAATATGGGACAAAATCATTCTAAGCTATGAAGGAGACACAAAGGTAAAAAGTGCAAAACTCCGAACTCTTAGAATTGAATATGAAAATTTGAAGATGCATAGTGATGAGAGTGTTGCCAGTTTCTTTCTTCGTCTAGATGATATTGTAAATCGAATGAGAAATTTGGGTGAAACCATAACTGATACTACTCTGGTGGAAAAGGTCTTGAGATCCTTGACTTCAAAATTTGACTCTAAAGTTTCAGCTATTGAAGAAAGGCAAGATCTGCAAACGCTTACTATTGTTCAATTACATGGTACTCTGACTGATTTTGAAATGAGACAAGGAGGTCCTTCTCAAATAAGAGAAGTTGCTTTTAAGGCATCTACAAAAGGAAAGGAAAAGGAAGTTGTCAAAGAATCCAGCTATATATCTGATGAAGAAGAAGTGAATTTCGTGAGAAAGCTCCAACTAGGTACTGGAAGATTCAAAGGTAAGCTTCCCTTCAAATGTTTTGAGTGTGGAAAAGTTGGTCACTATGCTGCTAAATGTCCTTATAGAGAAAACCATGGTAAAGGGAAACAATTTGAAAAGAGACAGAGTTATTATGCAAAAGAAGATGATGATGAAGTGTCCAATGAAGATGAAGAAGATTCTGACCAAGATCTGAAAGTGCTCATGGCTAAGAAGCAAAAGAAGAAGGCTACTCGAAACAAGAAGATACCTCAGAAATCATGTATAGCAAAAATTGAAGAAGATGAACCAGGTATTAATCATTGTTCTTGTCTCTTACTTAACTGCATGTGCAAAGATTATGATAGTGAAAGTGACAGTATGGATCCAGAAGTTTCTGACGAAGCTCTACAAATACTCATGGAAAAGAAGGAAAAGAAGAAGGCCTCTTGTAATAACAAAAGTGAAGATAGTGAAAGTAAAGTTGTAGAAGCTCTCAAGACTAAAGTTGAAGAACTACAAAGTTCAACTACTAAGCAAGAAACTATTTACAAAGAGATGACCTCTCAAATGAAAGATCAAATAGAAATGTTGAATGGACAGGTGGACAAGTATCAAAGGTTTCATACTTATGCATCCAATCGAATTAAAGATCTAGAAGCAGATCTTGAAAAATCAAGCAAGAAGAATGAAGGACTTGAAGCTGCAATCATCTCTCTGCAAACAGATCTTGAAGCATCTCTGTCATTTGAAAAGGAAGTGCCAAAAATTCAGAGAATGTCAATGCAAAACCTGAAGTGTTGAAAGAGACAAAAGATCAACCAACAATCATGAATTCTCAAAGGAATTCATTCAAGAACGTTGAATGTTTTAAGTGTCATAATTATGGGCATGTTGCAGCAAATTGCAGAAGTAGAACAATTCAGCCACAAACAAATAGGTTCTACTCAGAAAGGTACTCTAGTAGCTTCAAGGGATATTGTTTTTCATGTAACATGTATGGACATAAAGCAGCTGATTGCAAAAGGAGGAAGATTAGAAATACTCATTATGATTCTAATGCTTATTTTTCTAGACATATGAGATGTTATTCTTGTAACAAGTATGGACATGTAGAAAAGGAATGCAGGTTGAACAGACACGAGAAATTGGATAACTTCCAGCGCACAAATAGAAAGTTCAAACAAATTTGGAGAAAGAAGGAGGACCGATCAGAAACGTAGGGAATTCTGACCCTCTTGCGATGAAATGCCTTAGTGAATTTTCTTATTGACTGCAGGAATGATGTGGGATACATTATGAGATTTAGTAATGTATCGTCACAGGGGGAGCAATGCATGATGACTCTCATGGTTGATTTGATTATTCTGGTTATGTTTACTTCTGACAGCGCATCTGATGTGGAAAAGATAGGTACAAGAGGTACATGCTCAGGAGGAAATGAAAGAATGTAAATAATTTCTATGCTTCACTTTCCATACGCGGGTTATATGAACCAAAGTCGCGTATACACGCGAGTTCCAGCAGACACAGTCGCGTATGCATTGATGATAAGAGAATTTATCTGATAACTGAAGATCTGGAGCAGAGGTCCAGGGGGAGCATCAATTTGACTGATAATAACTATAGTTTTGACTCTGTATCAGCCTAATTTATCAATTCTAAATGATGATGATGTGATACTTGATTTCCTATGTTGAAGTTTATCGATGAGTCCTGTTTGCTTGTTGATGAAGAGAATTCGTTGCTGAGATGAAAGTCCTATAATTCGGAGATAAGGGCAGCCCATGCAGAGATTGTTGCTGATGACTTGCTGATGAACGTTTTCAGGTTGCACTGGTCCAGGGGGAGTAGCAGGTTGATGATTGCATTGTTGGCAATATGATTGCTTATTCTTTGATTTTTGTGATACTCATGCTCAAATGATGATGACTTGGTACATGGTTCATTATGATGAGATTTTGAGCCCTGGTTGCTGATAAGTATCTTTTGTGCTTACACATGGATGAATTGGATGTCGTTTGATTCAGAAATAAGAATAGATCATGCAGAGTTTGGTTGAGATATTTTTCCTACATATGTTACTTCATGTTAAATCTTGAAGACCATGGTGATATTGGACCACATGGATAATTGCTTGAAACTTATTTGAAGATGTTGTTCTGGTATGATAATCTCTCTTGGAAAGAATGTATTGATGCTGCACGGAATATGAAGACTTGGTTACTAATGCGCTTATGCTACCACCATTGGATGACGCTTGAAGACACAACTACATTGTTCTATCTATCTGCAGTCTAGGGAAGCATTCAAATACCTCAGAAAAGAAGCTGAACACTGTCTTTCTCTCACAAAAGAACAAATCTGGTTGAAATTTAGAAGATGGCTTGGGATACGTGGGTTTCCTGAAACACAGTCGCGTATGTACGCGAGTTCCTGCACATAAAACCGCGTATGTCTGATTGCTGAAAAATTTTGGTTGGAGTCAGCTCTCTTTAGCACAGCTGCAGTGCTGTTTGGTATATATGATACTGTTTAGTATCTCTGGTGGTGTTCCAGTTCTCCTAATTCTTTTTCTAATGATTTTATGAAGATGCCTTGATGATTTGTTGGTGAAAGTGTTCAGGATGCACAAACTAAGGGGGAGCCTTAGTCATTTGGAAAGGATGCTTGGATTCAGGGGGAGCATTAGCTTTGATGAGTATAATGCACTGTTGGCATTATGATGTCTCTGAAATATGTTCTTTGAAGTCTTTCTGGTGTTGGTTGTAAATGGTCATATTTGTAATTTGATGAAAAGGTCTTGTTGAGACCCATGATGTAAAATTGTAATTTTCAGTCATGTAAGGACTTGTAAAATTTGTAAACCCACTTGGTTGGGTAGCTGAGTCAAATTTTGTAAACCCACTTGGTTGGGTAGTTGAGTCTCATATGTAAATCCACTTGGTTAGATATTTGATGTAAGTATGAGTTTTTGGTGATAGGAAGTTCATATAGTCTTGTCTTTCATTGAAAATATGTTTGAAGATTCTGCATGAACTCAGGGGGAGCTTGGCCACTTCAGTACATTTCAGATCTGCAGAATGCTTCTTCCTCATGAAGAGAAAAGGGGGGAGAGTGTGTTGGTTTTTGATCCGCCCTTTGCCCTTGATGTCAAAGGGGGAGAGTGACATGGTGTTTGAATGAAGAATGGTGTCACAAATTGGGAAAGTGACATTGTGTCAATGTACTTATCTGTTGTGGTAACCAAACACCATCGTGGTTGCCATCAAGTCCAAAGGGGGAGATTGTTGGCAATATGATGCAGAGTGTTGTCCTTGATGGCAACCCACTGAATGAAGATGAAGACATATGACTGTTGACATGTGTTGTCCTTGATGGCAAACCACCTGATGAAGTTATTCTTGACTTGATGGACTTGGTAAATGATGTGAAATGATGTTATATGATGCTGAGTGTTCTCATTGGATGACAACCCACTTGATGAAGAAGATGGCAACTTACTTGATGAAGTTGTGCTTGATAGAAAATGTTCTTAGTAAATCTGATGTATCTGTAGTGTGTACAGAAGGCAGTGAAGAAAAGAAGTCAGCATGTGCTAAATCTTGATGAAAAGAGTATGTCTCTAGGAATACGCGGATCTGTCTAAGGGAAGTCGCGTATGCACGCGGAAAAGAACGTTCCAAGTTGCGTATGGGCTAAAGCGCTCTAAAAGTGCAAAAACAGGGGCCCGTGGTATTGAAGGCTCATGGTATTGCTTTGGCCCGTGGTATTGAAGGCTCATGGTATTACTTTGGCCCGTGGTATTGAAGACTCGTGGTATTGCTTTGGCCCGTGGTATTGAAAAAGGACAAACCTATATAAGGAGAAGAAATTCATTGTGCAAATCATGAGTGTGGGTGCAAGATGTCTGAGCTTGAATGAATACTTCTCTCTGAAGTATATATGAATGGAAAGGGTTACACTTGAATGATAAATATGAATGTATGATGCACCAATGATGAAGAAGGGGATCTAGATCTGAATTGCACTTGTATTTGCTAGATCTGATTATGGAAGGCTTAGATCTGTGATGAGGCGAACATCTAGGCGAACATCTGTCTGAAGTAAAAGGGTAAATCTGAACTGAATATCTGATCTGAAGAAGTATGCTGCTCTGTAATGATTGAAGATCTATACGCTACTTAGCCGCGGAGGAAGCGCGTATATACGCAGCTTCGCTGAAGTAAAAGCGCGTATGCGCAATGAAATATACACTGAGGTATACGCTGGTTTGTGTGGACGGAAGCGCGTATATACGCGACATCAGTGAAGGGAAAGCGCGTATGCAAACTAGGGTTTGCTGAAGCAAGGGGTATGAAACATCTGATCTATTCTGCTGTGTTTCTGCTATCTGATCTGTGTTGATAAGTATCTGTTGGTGACATATGTTTGTGCTTAAAAGTATGGAAAGGGTCCAGTATGAAAATATGATGAAATGTGGCCTGCAAGTGGTGTTCTATTGAAGTTGTTGGATCCAGTGTGAAAATTGATGAAACGTGGTCCAAGGTGGTGTTGAAGGTTGTAGCCTTCAGTCAGGGGGTCGTAGCTCCCTTCCAGGTGAGGCTGGTAAACGAGATCAGGGGGTCGTAGCTCCCTTCCAGGAGAGGCTGGTAAACGAGTCATGGGGTCGTAGCTCCCTTCCAGGAGAGGCTGGTAAACGAGCGCAGGTGGGTGCCTGCGTGCTGGTCAAGTCTGCGCCAGCACATATGTTGTAAGATGTTTTCTCTATAATAAAATATTGAAGGCTGAGCAACTGCAGCGGTGGTTTTCTCCCGATTTGGGTTTCAACCTAAAAATCTTGGTGTTCATGTGTGATGCTTTGTGTGATGGTTTATTCTGTTCTTACTGCACCTGTTTACTGTTTATTGAGCACCTGATGAATGAATGATGGAATAATTTAAGTAAAGGTTTAATGACTGATCTAGATCTCTGTGTATATGCTAGTTTCATAAAGGGGATCCGCGTATATACGCTAGTTTACTGAAGGAAAGTAGCGTATGGGTTTTAAGGAATGAAAAAAATAAAAAGATTTGATTTTGCAGTAAATACTGATTCACCCCCCCTCTCAGTATTTTTCCCAACAAAGTCTGGGTCCCCACGATAACTCATCTCACTATAGGGATAGTCGTCTATGTACAGTGGCATCTGATCCCAATGAGCAAAAAAATCAGGTTGGAACACCTGTCTGACTACCCCACCTCCCCCTCTACAATGTAGCCACCTCGAGTAGCACATCCTGGTCTCTCTCAGGCCCCCATCCCAGATCTATATTTAAGGTCGAAGTGTTGGGATATTCTCAAAGAAGAGTGAGCACAACACTGTGCCATATGCATAGTCATTGTTCACTTGCCGCTTGCATAGTGACAACTGGAGTTTCAACGAGGAAATCATCTTTTGGACCCACCGATAGTAGGTCCTACTCATCACACTCTCAAAAAGAATCATCTGACCCCCAGTGATGTGGTGGAGTGCCTGGTTGCCCAAGATCCACAACACTACTACGTCCACAACACGGGTCTCTAGCCTCTCTAGATCCCCGATCGATATTTGTGTCCCCTTCACATGGAGACCTGGTCGGCAATGACACTCTACAAACTCCATGATATTCTGCCCTCACAGTAACATTAGCTGCGTATTCCCCACCATAACCATGTGCTGGGATACCGGTTAGGAAATATATGTCCTGAATATTCAACTTGGTCAAGTTGAATATCCAAAATATCCTAAACTGAACTTTCAATCCGCTGAAGTGAAAGAGTAGGGTTATGCCTCTTAGGTGCAACTCACGGATCTTGATTCTAATGGTTGTCTTGTCCGCTATGCTTGCCGCAATATTTAGGGAATTTTCTCCTCTCTACATTCACCACAACTACACTTGCAAATGAATCAAATTGGAGGGAAAATGCCTTATTAAAAGAGAAACGGTAGATTTTTCTTTGTCTAGCTACGACCAAACCATAGTTCAGTTTGAGAAATAATCAGCACCATTTGAAATCTATAACCAAGCTCTCAAATGGGTATCCTTTAGTTTTTTGTGATTTGATACTTCACCCGAACCCATTTTTTCCAAGAAGGGTCACCTCACCACTCCTCAAACTTGAATTTCTTCACTTGCAACACTTTTACTTGGGGTGACACTTCTCCTTTAGACTTGTCCATGCTCGTGTCTATTTTCATCGTGAGTAACCATGTTGTACTCATGTTTTTATGGTCCCCACTGGGGCTATTCTGTGTGGTAGCATCATCGAGTCACCCTTGTTTAGAGATTCTAAGTTGAGTGATCATCACATCCCTGGAGTCTATCCCCAGTCCCTTTGTGTCCCATAATAGTCCTCCATCCTTCATTTCTTGGTTCCTCTCTTGTGTCACACATTATGGCCTTTAGTCATACTCTCCCCTGTCCCCTTTGATATTGTGTCAGTTTCTCCCAGGCCATACATGCCCTTCATGCTCTAACAAGTGAAGTCTTCAGCCCGCTACTCTGTATGCCCATTCCATCATCATCCTTGTTGTCAGTCTATCAGTCACTTTACTATTATCTCTCGTGCCTTAGTTGAGGATCCCTTATTGCCTCACCTATGGAGGACCTCCTTCTATCGACATCAGCTCATTCATTCCAAAAAATAGGTCTAGAGGGTGGCGTACCTTGGTTCCAAATTACACTCTTTTTTGGTGCCTCAGATCAGGAAAAGGGACTCTTTATTGCCCTTTGACTTGATTATTTCTCATCTCTAGCTCCTTACAAAATGATTGATATCCATATACTAGATTGTTCAGTGATGCAGCAGATTGTACCGGTGATTCCTAGGTGTGTGTAAGATTTTTCAAACCTCATGAGGAGGTGGCCCTTTAGGTAGCCCCCCACATACTCGAATGACTTCTCTATTACAGCCTTGGATGCAGCTTCATATATTTGATGGTTCTCGCCTCAGCTGCTTCCAATGCCTTTTAGTTTGCATGTATCATTCATAGTTTTAGAGTCCTTTCCTATTTTACAAGTCCACTTTAGCTGTACTTATATCTCATGTACTCAAATATTATTGTATAAGTCCTAGCTATTGTCCCAGGCATAGTATGTATGTGGGATCTATTATCATGTTTTTATCTGGCCCATGTTTATGCCAACATGTACTATATAGTTCAGTCCCTTGTTTACTGGACGCATTATAGTTTGTACTTTGTTATCTCAACGGGCTTAGGTATGCCTCCCCTGCCTCATGTAGAATAGGTACTCACTCATAAAAGATACTTTTCACACCTGTAAGTCTCACCTCCTCGGGGTCTTGTCCTCTTGCACTCTATTCTACCTTATATTTCTCTCTCTCTGACTCCCCTTTTGGCGTCTGGTGATTGAGTTCTTACAACGTACCTCGATCATATGATTAGCTCCTAACGCTCACACACTAGGAGGCAATATGTTACAGCAATTTTTGGTCATATAACCTCTTACTATTAGATGGACCAAATTACACTATGTAAGACCAATTTTATGGTAATAAAATTTCTTTCACTATGAAAAATAACTTAGTAATCCATAATTTATTAAGTTTTTTATGGTCTAAACAGGAAACACCATGAGGAAACATTGAATAAATCCATATTTATTTGATTTTCCTCAAGGGATAATTAACTAAACAATAGTTAATTAATATTCCTGCTCATATTTAAACGAAAACAAGAAAATTAATTAAATAAATCATTATTTATCTTATTATTTTCTAGTATAATTATTTAAAACATTATTTAAATAATATTCCTTGTTAAATTTGACTAAATCATTTATAAATAATTGAATAAATCACAATTTATTTAATTATTACTCAACAACATCATTAAAATAATAAATAAATAATCTATTTATTTATTATTTAAAAATAAAGGGATTTGACCAAATTCAAATTCTTTTTCTCTGCAATAAATATAATAAAATATTCCCCAAACGTTGGATGTAGATTTGGTTAATAATATTTTAATATGCATCAATATCTAGACTAACTCAATATTTTTCTATACATTGAAGGGTTTTTTGATTCAGTCATTGCCTTTTATTGCCTAAAGATCACTCTAGATTTATACTTTTTTGTTTTCTGACTTTGAGCCTCCATCATTGTAATATTTTGCTACCATTTTGCTTGTGAGCTCCATTTTAGTTCCATTTTAGTTTGGGTTTTGTACACCATCAAGAGAGAGAGATATTAGATCTGAAGCACTAAGGAAATACAAGAACCCATCCCATTGAGGGGGACTAGTAACATATTTCTATGTTCCCTTCCCAAGTGTCATAAATACAAATTTTTTTAAAAATATTCTTATCTTGTCTACTGGATGCATGGAGAAAATCTTTCTTTTATTTGTTGTTTAATGTCTTTAATTGTGTAGATATGGATTTTGTAGCACTTTTCTTGGTCAACTAACTAGAGCTCTGAAGAAATTGATAGCCATCTTTGATGTTAGGGTTGTTTGTTATGCACATCTAAAGTGAGATTTTTTCATACGCTTGCGATTAGTATTCACACTAACAACCATATTCATTGTTAGGTTTGTTTGTCACACAGAGTTAAAGTGAGATCTTTTTGTACACTTTCATTAAGAATTTATGCCAACAATATAAATACAATTATGATTAATCCAGATGATTAGTGGGATTTTCCCTCATTATTGTCTAGGTTTGAGCTTCTCGAACTTCCCAGAATATAAGTTATAACAGAAATTCCAACATGCCCTATTTGATGGATGATTCTAGGAGCATCCAAGAAGATTGAGTTCTCCTTAAGCTTCATGAACCAATATAAAAAATATGGACTAGATAATTAGTGGGATTTCCCTCACTATGATCAAAGTTTCAGCTTCTAAAACCTACCATAAGGCACATTATAATAGAAATTACAACTTGATATGTATGATGGATGATTTTAGGAGCATCTCTGAAGCTCAAATTCCTATGATCATATATCAGAAAATATCAAGACCCAAGAAATGAATATTTTATTGGATGATCAATGAGATTTCCGCTCACTATGGTCTACATTTCATCCTCTAGAAACTAACAGAAGGAATGTTATAAATAAAATGCAAAAAGATCTATTTAAACATTCATATAGGATTCACTAAAGAGGCCATTATCATAACTAAGGCCATTTAAACTACATCTTGTACATTGAATCAACAAAACAATGGTAAGTGTTTAGAGAAAAAATATTTTCATTGCAATATTTATACATCCCCTAGAGTGATATATAAATTATTATATATATAATTGTGTAATCACATTTGATTTATTTAAAAATAAATTTAAATGATGCTAAAATTGCATCACTTCTTTGAATCATAATCATTCCAAGCATTTTGTAATGTATTCAAACATTAATTGAAAGAACCAAAGGGTCAAAAGTTAAAGATAGATATCTCTAAATTCATGAGTAATTAGCCTCCACTTTTCTTCACAAGATGTGGATTCATGTCACTCATTCCACTACTCAAAAATTACTCAAAATTTTTAGAAGCTATTTATTTTCATGACATCCAGTCACACAATTAATTATCTTATACAAGCATGTAACACGCAAATGCACCAAGCATATGTACCATGAAAATTCATCTTATGAGTTTTATGACCAAATCATTCAAAATTAACTCATGCATGCATCACAAATATTATAGCAAAATTTACACAGTAAATGCTTCTTGTCCTTGTCACAATCCAGTAGGTATTAATGAGAAACATTTTTTCATATATCAACAATTCCATACACTTTTCACATTAACTAGGAAAAGCTAATCCTACAATTACATGTTCCTTACCAAGAAACTCAAAATTTTATTATAAAATCACTTGTCTCAAGCTCTTATGCTATTGAGTCAATACTCATGGAATCATGAACACAATTGCAATCCCTACATTTTCTTCATACATCCCACATTTTCATGCATTCTCTCAATGCATTACCAAACATGATTTTACCTCATGAGTGTATTATTTATTTATCTAATCTTTTTTCAACATGGAAACTCAATTCATACACACATTATTAATATTTTACTAAATATTTTTGTGATGATAATTTTTTTCCTTTACTATAAACCTTTGGCTTCCATGCAAGACATGCATTAATTTTAAACTAAAATGATATCAAGTTTATATGAAAGGAATTCTTACCCAATTAATTTACATTTTTAGCGTTTTCTTGCTACTTTACCTAGTTACTTAGTTACATTCACATCCATTCTCAGATAATATATTTCTATGGAGCTAAACCAACTTCTTAGCATACTTTATTTTGCAACATTCCACAACCCATGAAATGACATCAACCTCACATATTAGTCCCAACTCCATTGTTTCATCTAATTACACATAATTTTTAATGAATATTGATAAATTGAATTTTCATTATGTATCCAATTTACACATTCAAACAATGCCTTTAATCATGGACACAAACATGTGTATATACATATTGGCATGCATGTTCCATACGTGCACATATTCCATGCTAATCATACACACTTATTTTTAAATTTAATTTTTAAGCTCTCCTTTTTTCAATTACTCAAATTCCAAGTCTCATAACCATAACCATAATCACACTAATTATTTCATGTTGTAGTAAACAACAAGAGGTCAGCCTTGCAAATTTTCCACGTGAATATTCCATGCCACATGCGATTCATTAGGAAACCATATTGTATTACCAAAAGAATAGTGAGTAACAGTTTCTATTCTCTCACCATTCATGCATTAATATTATTTTAATAAATAAATAATATTATGTACGAAAAATTTTTAGTTAGCGAAAACTCCCTTCTTAAGTTGTTTCATAGTTGTGGCTTCACTATCCATCTAGTTCATATTGGAAGATTTAATCCCTCATCGAATAAACCTTTATCCACATATTCCCTCTAATGTAACCCTATAAGTAAATATTCCAATCTGATTAAGAATTTCATTACATGAATAAACATAAGAATATTCTTTAAAAAATAAATATTTTTTGTCAAATTGTTAGGAGTCTCACAACCCCAATTCTTGCCTTGTAACAGTTATGGGGTCCGTCCCCCTTTCATTCTTGTGCATATCACCTATCTCAACATACATAATCTTAGTGTAATTTTAATAGAACATGATCATTCCTTTATATAATATCACATGAATATACTCAAATCATGCACTTAATTATGCATTCAAACAATGCTTTAAGTGTGCATAAAATTCAGGATTCATGATCAATAATTCTTTGGACACTTTTATGGTGAAAACCACTCCAAAATACCTCTTATTTGTTGGGAAAAATACTGAGAGGGGGGGGGGGGTGAATCAGTATTTACTGCATAATCAAATCTTTTTATTTTTTCATTCCTTAAAACACATACGCTACTTTACTTCAGAAAACTAGCGTATATACGCGGATCCCCTTTATGAAACTCGCGTATACACGAGGAGAAGTCTATATGTCATTAAATCTTCACTTAAACCAATCCTTCGGTTATTCATCGGATATTGTCGCATTAAACTTGTGCGGTAAGAGCAGGTAAACCATCACACAAGCATCACACATTGGCACCCGGGATTTTTAGGTAGTTAAGTCGGAGAAAACCCGCTGCCGTTACTCGGCCTTCAATATTTTTATTATAGAGAAAACATCTTACAACATATGTCTTTAGCGCAGACTTGTGTACGCGGAGCACCCTGCTGGCTAGTTTACCCGACCTCTCTGGGAAGGGACTTCAACCCTGACTCGTTTACCGGCCCCTCTCACGGAAGGGAGCTACGACCCCCGTCTCGTTTACCCGACTCACCTGGAAGGGAGCTGAAACCCCACAGGTTGAAGGCTGGCCTGGCTACCTTGGATTACATTCCATGATTTCACCTTTGGATCCACGCTTCAATAGAACAACACTTGCAGGCCACATTTCATCATATTTTCATGCTGGACCCTTTCCACACTTTTAAGCCCAAACATACATCACCAACAGATACATATCAACACAGATCAGATAGTAGAAACACAGCAGAACAGATCAGATATTTCATACCCCTTGCTTCAGCAAACCCTAGTTTGCATACGCGCTTTCCCTTTACTGATGTCGCGTATATACGCGCTTCCGTCCACACAAACTAGCGTATACCTCAGTGTATAATTTATTGCGCATACACGCTTTCTCTTTGCTGAAGCCGCGTATATACGCGCTTCCTCCGCGGCGAAGTAGCGTATAGATCTTCAATCATTACAGAGCAGCATACTTCATCAGATCAGATATTCAGTTCAGATCTACCCTTTTGCTTCAGACAGATGTTCGCCTAGATGCTCGCCTCATCACAGATATAAGCCTTCCATAATCAAATCTAGCAAATACAAGAGCAATTCAGATCTAGATCCCCTTCTTCATCATTGGTGCATCATACATTCAGATTTATCATTCAAGTGTAACCCTTTCCATTCAGATATACTTCAGAGAGAAGTATTCATTCAAGCTCAGACATCTTGCACCCACACACATGTGATTTGCATAATGAATTTCATCTCTTTATATAGGTTTATCCTTTTTCAATACCATGAGCCCCTTTTTTCAATACCATGGGCCAAAACAATACCATGAGCCCAAAACAACCTAGACGGGGTCAATTAGGCGGATCATTACCAAATACAATGGGTCAATACCATGGTGGTTACCCCTGGTTTTGCACTTTTAGAGCGCTTTAGCCCATACGCGACTTGGCATGTTCTTTTCCACGTGCATACGCGACTTCCGTTAGGCCAATTCGCGTATACCTAGAGACATACTCTTTTTCATCATAGAATTAGCACATGATGAATTCCTTTCTTCATTGCCTTCTGTTCACACTGTAGATACATCAGATTTCCTTCATCAAGGACATATTCTATCAAGCACAACTTCATCAAGTAAGTTGTCATCATCTTCATCAAGTGGGTTGCCTTTCAAGGACAACACTTAGCATCATATTGTCAACAAACATCATATCACATCAGACTTACATCATTTGCTAAGTCCATCAAGTCAAGCATAACTTCATCAGATGGATTGCCATCAAGGACAACACATGTCAACAGTCAAATGTCTTCATCTTCATTCAGTGGGTTGCCATCAAGGACAACATCCTGCATCATATTTCCAACAATCTCCCCCTTTGGACTTGATGGCAACCATGATGGTGTTTGGTTACCACAACAGATAGATATATTAAGAATACAATGACAACATGTCATTCTCCCTATTTGCCATGTCACTCTCTCCATTTTTGGTATCATTCAAACACCATGTCACTCTCCCCCTTTGACATCAAGGGCAAAGGGCACAGCATTATCTTTATTCAAACACCATGTCACTCTCCCCCTTTGACATCAAGGGAAAAGGACAAAACCAGCAGATCAAAACCAACACACTCTCCCCCTTTGACATCAAGGGCAACGGGCGGATCAAAACCAACACACTCACCCCCTTTTCTCCTCATGTAGAAGAAGCGTTCTGCAGATCTGGTGTATACTGAAGTGACCAAGCTCCCCCTGAGTTCAGGCTGAATCTTCAAACATATTTTTCAATGAATTACATGACTCTATGAACTTCCTATCACCAAAGACTCATACTTACATCAATTATCTATCCAAGTGGATTTACATATGAGACTCAAGTACCCAACCAAGTGGGTTTACACATTTCAAATCAGCTACCCAACCAAGTGGGTTTACAAAGATTGACACAGCTACCCAACCAAGTGGGTTTACAAATTTGACAAGTCCTTACATGACTGAATATTACAATTTTACAACATGGGTCTCAACAAGACCTTTTCATCAAACTACAAATATAACTTTAAGACCAACACCAGAAAGTCCTCAAGAAAGAGAACATGTTTCAGAACCATCATAATGCCAACATTGCATTATACTCAGCAAAGCTAATGCTCCCCCTGAATCTGTGCAACCAAGCAAGCTTTCCAAATGACTAAGGCTCCCCCTTAGTTTGTGCATCCTGAAAACTTCCACCAACAAATCATCAAGGCATCTTCATCAAAACATTAGAAATGGAATTATGAGAACTGGAATACCACCAGAGATACGAAACAGTATTAGAGATACCAAACAGCATTGCAGCTGTGCAGAAGAGAGCTGAACCAACCAAAAATTGTCAGCAACCAACCATACGCGATTTTCTGTGCATGAACTCGCGTATATACGCGACTGTGTTTCAGGAAACCCGCGTATCCCAAGTCATCTTCTAAATTTATGCAGATTTGTTCTTTTGACTGGCAGAGAATACTCCCAACTTCTGTCTTAGATGCTCGAACGCTTCCCTGGGCAGAGGTTTGGTAAAAATATCAGCAACTTGTTCTTTGGAGGGAACATACTCCAACTTCACCTTTTGTTCAAGTACTTGTTCGCGCAAGAAATGATACTTGATGGGAATGTGCTTGGTCTTCGAATGCATAACAGGATTCTTTTAGATACTGATGGCACTTGTATTATCACACATAATGGAGATAGGAGTTGCACATTTGATTTGAAAATCTTGCAAGGTTTGCATCATCCATAGGAGTTGAGTGCAACAATATGCGGCAGCTACATACTCTGCTTCAGCTGTTGATAAGGCAATAGAATTTTGCTTCTTGCTGAACCAAGATACTAACCGGGGTCCCATATAGAATGCACCACCACTAGTACTTTTCCGATCATCAACACTTCCAGCCCAATCTGCATCAGTATAAGCATGAAGAGTAAGATTAGCATTCTTTGGATACCATAGACCAAAATCTTGAGTTCCTTGTAGATATTTGAAAATTCTTTTGACAGCCTGAAGATGAGACTCTTTTGGATTAGCTTGGAATCTTCCTACAATCCCAACTGCATGCATAATGTCTGGTCTGGTTCCAATGAGGTAAAGCAGACTTCCTATCATCGATCTGTATTCTGGTTGATTCACTGTGGGAGAATCATCATTAGAACTGAGACTGCATCCGGTTATCATTGGAGTACTTACAGGTTTGCATTCTTCCATGCCATACTTCTTCAGAATTTGCTTAAGATATTTTGTTTGTGATAGGAATATACCATCTGCAGTTTGATGCACTTGCAAGCCAAGAAAGAATGTTAGTTCCCCAAGTAAAGACATTTCAAATTCTTGCTGCATGACAGAAGCAAATTTCTAACTCATAGATTCTTCATTACTTCCAAAAATGATATCATCAACATATACAACCACAATCGATAGTTTATCATTTTCAATTTTTGTGTATAAGTTACTATCAGCAGACCCCTTTGAAAATCCTTGTTGATGAAGATATTTGTCAAGACGATAATACCATGCCCTTGGAGCTTGTTTGAGACCATATAGAGCCTTTTAAGTCTACAAACAAGATTTTCATCATTTCCCAAAATGAATCCTTCTGGTTGTTCTATATAAACTTCTTCTTCTAGATCACCATTGAGGAAAGCATATTTGACATCCATTTGATAAACTTTGATTTGTTGAAAACTTGAAAAAGCAAGAAACATTCTTATGGCTTCAAGTCTAGCTACAGGAGCAAAAGTTTCTTCAAAGTCTATACCTTCTTGTTGAGTATACCCTTTGCAAACCAGTCTAGCTTTGTTTCTTACAACATCCCCATTCTTATTTAACTTGTTCTTGAAAATCCATTTAGTTCCAATGACATTTTTATCATGAGGTCTTGGAACCAAATCCCAAGTGTCATTCTTCTCAATTTGAACAAGTTCTTCATCCATGGCTTGCCTCCAACATTCATATTTGCTAGCTTCATTGACATTGTGTGGTTCAATTGTGGATAGAAGTGCCAAATTATTAGAAGATCCCATAAGAGTTCTCCTTGTTCGTACACCAGATTCCTTGTCACCCAAAATTTGAGATTCAGGATGATTCTTTTGAGCATATCTGGATGGAGCTTTTTCCGATAGATCATCTTCAGGTTCTTCATTGGATCCACTGTCTATATCATTGCTATCTAATGTAGAAGGCCATATGTCGCTATCATCTTCTTTTGTTGTTTGTTTTTCTTCTTTAGGAGCTGCAGGAGACTCATCAATAACAACATCAATACATTCAACAACCTTTCGAAGCCTTTTATTGTAACATGTGAAAGCTTTGCTTGACGAAGAGTAACCAAGAACTATCCCTTCATCTGATCTAGGTTCAAACTTGCCAAGTTTTTCATCATTATTTTTGATAAAGCATTTACTTCCAAAAACCTTAAAATGCTTCACAGTGGGAGAATTGCCATACCCGAGTTCATATGGAGTTTTGTCACTATTTACCCGAACATGAGCTTTATTGAGAATGTTAACTGCTGTATGTGCTGCTTCACTCCAGAACATGTCAGGAACATTAGAATCAGTAAGCATAGCTCTAGCCATTTGAACAATCGTTCTATTCATTCTTTCTGCTACACCATTTTGTTGTGGAGTGCCTGCTACAGAGAACTGTCGTTTAATGCCATGTTGTTCATAAAATTCAAAGAATTCATTTGATGAATATTCTCCTCCACGATCAGATCTAAGACACTTGATTTTTAGATCTGATTCATTTTCTGCCAAAGCTTTGAAGCTCTGAAATTTTTCAAGTGCTTGATCTTTGTGTTTAATGAACCTGATCCAACACATTCTAGAGTAGTCATCAATAAATAAGATATAGTATTCTTCCCCACGTAATGACTTTTTCCTCATAGGTCCACAGATATCAGTATGAATGAGTTCAAGAGGCTTACTTGAAGATCCTTCTTTGGCATTAAATCGTACTCTGGTCTGCTTACCAAATTGACAAGATTTGCATATGGTACTTTCTGGAAGATTGACCTTGGGAAGATCACGGACAGCTTGAAGTCTGCTTGCTTTGTTGATTTGAGAGAAACTCAGATGCCCCAGCCTTCTATGCCATAGCCAATTTTATGAAGACTTGCTCAAGTAACATTGATCTATGCCGTTTAGTACATACAGGTTGCTTGGATTTCTTTTTCCTTTTATAATGATTTTACCTGTATCAAGATCACGAACCACACATTCTTTGGAACTGAAGACCACTTCTACTCCTTGATCACACATTTGACTAACACTTAACAGGTTATGCCTTAATCCATCCACATACATGACATCTTTAGCCTTCACCTTTTCTTTTAGAAAAACTGACCCTTTTCCTTTAATTACGGCAGGAGTATCATTTCCAAATGTAACTTTCTTTTCTTTTTCTAGAGCATTATAAGTATGAAGTTTGCTTTTGTCACCTGTCATGTGTCTTGAGCACCCACTATCGATGTACCATTGATTTTCTTCACCTTCTGCAAATAATGCTATCCCACAATTTTCAATCGGCGGTTCTTTCTTCTTCCACACTTTAGAGCTTGAGGGAACATGTTCTTTAGGCTGGATCTTGTTCCTGCATTCAGATTCTTCATGGCCAAAGTTATTGCAATAAGTACATTCAACTTCACTTTGAAGAGGATAAAAATTGTTATAGGTATTCTTCTTTGGTTCAGTATCCAACCTTTTCTTTCTTGCTTCTCTTGTCATGATGGTTTTATATGCCACACATTGAATAGATTTATGACCAAAATTGTGACAAGTGAAACATTGCCCATTGAAGTAGAAATTTCTGCGATCATGGAATATTCTATTTGAATTTACCTGTTGGTTGTAGTGTCTTTGAAGACTATCCCTGTTAGTGTTCCTTGAATTGAGATGGTCCTGCTTTCCCTGTAGCGATCCTCTATTCCCTTGCTGAGTGGCTGAATGTAGTAAACCACCTGTAACTGCTTTTAGATAGTTTGGAGCTGAAGTTTGAGAAGATTCTCCGGTATATCCCAGACCTGTCTTTATAAGAGGAGAACGTTGTACCTTGATAATCTCATCTAAGGTTTCAGATCCTTTAGCAAATCTAAGATTCAAGGTCTTTGCTTTCTCAACTTCTTTTCTTTGACTTACCACCTCACATTCTAGTTTTTCAATATGTTTCTTTGCTTCTTCAAGCTGCTTTTCAACGGTCTCTTTGATTATCTTTTGTTCTTCTAAGAGAATTTTGCAATCTTCTAAGCGAAGTTTGAGTTGATTATTTTCTTCAAGAAAATCATTTTCCTCTAGAGCATCCATAAAAGTATCCTTTTCTTCCATTTGTTCAAAAGCCATGAGAATTCTAAGATCTTCTTCACATTCTTCCTCACTATTAGATGACCCATCACTATCTTCATTAGTATAGTAACTTTTTCTAGAGCTAGATCTGTTCTTATTCCTTCTTACAACTTCTTTTCCTTTATACGGACATTTTTCAGCATAATGACCAACTTTTCCACACTCAAAACATTTGAAGGGAAGCTTACCTTTGAATCTTCCAGTTCCTAGTTGGAGTTTTCTTACGAAATTTGCTTCTTCTTCATCGGAAATATAGCTGGATTCTTTGACAACTTCCTTTTCCTTTCCTTTTGTAGATGCCTTAAACGCAGCTTCTCTTATTTGAGAAGGACCTCCTTGTCTCATTTCAAAAGCAGTCAGGGTCCCATGTAATTGAACAATAGTAAGAGTTTGTAGATCTTTCCTTTCTTCAATAGCGGAGACTTTAGAATCAAATTTTGGAGTCAAGGATCTTAAGACTTTTTCAACCAGAGTAGTATCAGTTTTGGTTTCACCCAAATTTCTCATTCGATTTACAACATCATCTAGACGAAGGAAGAAACTGGAAACACTTTCATCACTATGCATCTTCAAATTTTCATATTCAATTCTAAGAGTTTGGAGTTTTGCATTTTTTACCTTTGTATCTCCTTCATAGCTCAGAATGATTTTGTCCCATATTTCTTTTGCTGAATGTAGTTGCATCACTTTAGCAAATTCTGATTCAGACATGCTTCCTAACAAGACATTTACTGCTTTGGCATTGGTTTCATACTTCTTCCTTTCTGCTGCATCAGTAGGAATACTTGCCGGGTATTGATAACCTTCTTCCACGATTGCCCATACATCTGCACCAAGACTTTGTAGATATGCTTTTGTACGTACCTTCCAGAATATCAGATTGCTTCCATTGAATATAGGTGGCTTTATAGACATTATTCCTTCTTGACTTCCCATTGCGACGGATCTCCTTTAAGCGATCAAGCTTCTGCACAAGGACCTGCTCCGATACCAATTGTTGGGAAAAATACTGAGAGGGGGGGGTGAATCAGTATTTACTGCATAATCAAATCTTTTTACTTTTTCATTCCTTAAAACACATACGCTACTTTCCTTCAGTAAACTGGCGTATATACGCGGATCCCCTTTATGAAACTAGCGTATACACAGAGATCTAGATATGTCATTAAATCTTCACTTCTATTATTCCATCATTCATTCATCAGATGTTTAATAAACAGTAAACATGTGCAGTAAGAACAGAATAAACCATCACATAAAGCATCACACATGAACACCGGGATTTTTAGGTGGAAACCCAAATCGGGAGAAAACCATCGCTGCAGTTGCTCAGCCTTCAATATTTTATTGTAGAGAAAACATCTTACAACATATGTGCTGGCGCAGACTTGACCAGCACGCAGGCACCCACCTGCGCTCGTTTACCAGCCTCTCCTGGAAGGGAGCTCCAACCCCCTGACTCGTTTACCAGCCTCTCCTGGAAGGGAGCTACGACCCCACGATCTCGTTTACCAGCCTCACCTGGAAGGGAGCTACGACCCCCTGACTGAAGGCTACAACCCTCAGCACCACCTTGGACCACGTTTCATCAATTTTCACACTGGATCCAACAACTTCAATAGAACAACACTTGCAGGCCACATTTCATCATATTTTCATATTGGACCCTTTCCACACTTTTAAGCCCAAACATACATCACCAACAGATACATATCAACAGAGATCAGATAGTAGAAACACAGTAGAACAGATCAGATATTTCATACCCCTTGCTTCAACAAACCCTAGTTTGCATACGCGCTTTCCCTTTACTGATGTCGCGTATATACGCGCTTCCGTCCACACAAACTAGCGTATACCTCAGTGTATAATTTATTGCGCATACGCGCTTTCTCTTCGCTGAAGCCGCGTATATACGTGCTTCCTCCGCGGCGAAGTAGCGTATAGATCTTCAATCATTACAGAGCAGCATACTTCATCAGATCAGATATTCAGTTCAGATCTACCCCTTTTGCTTCAGACAGATGTTCGCCTGGATGCTCGCCTCATCACAGATCTAAGCCTTCCATAATCAGATCTAGCAAATACAAGAGCAATTCAGATCTAGATCCCCTTCTTCATCATTGGTGCATCATACATTCAGATTTATCATTCAAGTGTAACCCTTTCCATTCAGATATACTTGAGAGAGAAGTATTCATTCAACCTCAGACATCTTGCACCCACACACATGTGATTTAACGTAATGAATTTCATCTCTTTATATAGGTTTATCCTTTTTGTCTACGGGCCCCTTTTTTCAATACCACGAGCCAAACCAATACCCCGAGCCCAAAACTACCTGGACGGGGTCATTTAGGCGGATCATTACCCAATACAATGGGTCAATACCATGGTGGTTACCCTTAGTTTTGCACTTTTTGAGCGCTTTAGCCCATACGCGACTTGGCACGTTCTTTTCCGCGTGCATACGCGACTTCCCTGAGGCCAATCCGCGTATACCAAGAGACATACTCTTTTTCATCATAGAATTAGCACATAGTGAATTCCTTTCTTCATTGCCCTTTGTTCACAACGTAGATACCTGATTTCCTTCATCAGGACCATATTCTATCAAGCACAACTTCATCAAGTAAGTTGTCATCATCTTCATCAGGTGGGTTGCCTTTCAAGGACAACACTTAGCATCATATTGTCAACAAACATCATATCACATCAGATTTACATCATTTACTAAGTCCATCAAGTCGAGCATAACTTCATCAGGTGGATTGCCATCAAGGACAACACATGTCAACAGTCAAATGTCTTCATCTTCATTCAGTGGGTTGCCATCAAGGACAACATCCTGCATCATATTTCCAACATTATTTTCTCTAGCCATATGCTCTACTATCGTTCTATTTTGATATCCTCAAAACACTATCAAATGCATATCAACATGCATAGGTTCCACTTGTACTATTTTCTCATCAACACCTTATCTTTTGTAGCCTTCATTCCGCAAGAATACATGTAACACCTACATTGGTTTCCAAATCATGTTGTCAACCTGTTCCTAGTTAGATATTCACCATTATCCACTATTATTCATCTTAATCATGGAATGGGCATAGACTAATCTAAGTCTTTATGGATACACATCAATTATTATAGGCACCTAGTAATTATTCATGCATCTAGCATATAATTGTTTAATACCTATTTAATGGAAATGCATCTTTGAACTAATTGATCTCTTGAATTTTTATTAGGGATATGTTATTATTCATCAAAGTATAGAAAAAATTCAAAATATTAATGAAAAGAAATAAAAAAATGATGATAAAAGTTAAGAGATTCCCCATGGTAGTTATAGTTGCATCAGTCTACCATAAACTTTTGCAATTCTATTGGGATTCTTTAGGGAATCTAATCAGACTTACATGTTTATATTGTCGCATCAAACTCAAGTCAGTGTTCAAGTAACATCATTTTACTCATATATACAAAAAATAAAAATTACATAAATACACATGCACACATATATATTAATTTAAACCTAAGATATTTCTTATACCCGAGCCCATCTAAGTTTAGTGTTGAACCTTATCGTTGATACCACTTTGCCACACAACCATTTCACTCACTGACTTACACAGGCTATGGGGTATAATTTTTTTTTCTTTTTACTAGCTTTACAGTAAGCTTTGATACACATTTGTCACATACCCCTATTAAAATTTTTCCTAACCACACTTGTAAAAAATAGATTTTCATCTCTCATACATTTTTTCAAACACTTTACATGCAAACCTTTAGTCAAATACACTGTATAAAACCAATTAATTTGTTTTTTTTCTCGTATAAATTTTGCAAAAAGAATTTGTATGAAATCAAATAAGAAACTTTGCTTTGATTCCACTTGCAACATACTAACTAATGTATACCACTAAATCATGCAACTTTTGATTTCTATCTTTGAGGCATTTTATTAACTAATTTGTATGCAAAATATATTAAAATACGTTTAACACATTTCTTCAAATTATTTTCATGCAAATAGGAATAGATAAAATACAACAATACTATCAAATAATAATAATTACATACAACATTATTATACTCATCCAGAAAATAAAATTTTCATTGTGGAATTTCAACAAATAGGTTTTATGCAATGAATCATTAAACCACTTAGGTGATTCCTTAAACAATTTGATGGAATATAATATATAAACTTCCTCAAGGAATATATCCTAAATTATAATAGTCTATGTTCCAAAAACAAAACCAAATGATCATTGAATTTCATCTCACTATGGTCCAAGTTTTAGCTTCTGAAACCTCCTAAAAGAAATGTTATAAGATAAATTGCAACATGACCTATTTGATTTATTAATTTAGGAAAATTTTGAAAGCTTTAATTCCTTTTATCATATATCCTAAAATATATCAACCTAATATTTTAATTTTGGACCAAATGGTAAATATGATTTCCCCTCACTATGGTTCGTTTTTTAGTTTATAAAAAAATCTAGATGAAACTATATAGATGAAATAACATCATGGATTCTTTGATACGTGATTTAGGAGCATGTAGGAAGCTTGAATTATTATGATCATATCTCCTAAAATATCATGACCGAAGATCCTAAAATTCGACTAGATTATTTTCTATCTTTACCCTCACAATGGTCCAAGTTTCATCTTCGGCTACCTCTGAGAGGAAATTTTATAGCAAAAATTCGAAAATGACATGTTTAAAGATACATTTAGGATACCCACATTCCTCTAGCCATATTACATAATATTTTGTAACACAATATCTGGAAATTTGACCACATAATCACCAATGTTTCCCCTCACTATGGTCAATGTTTTAGCTTCTAAAACCTCCTATAAGAAAATTTATAGTAGAAATTCGAACATGAACTGTTTAAAGAAGAATTTGAAAAGGCTATCTTCTTCAACCTATGTTTTAAAAAAATTAATGTTCATATAAACTTTCTAAAAATATAAATTAAATAATCATGCATGTCAGTAAACCATCTATGCCATATATATCATTAACAAATAAATACATATTTATCTATTGTATCTAGAAAACTACTAGAAATTGAATTAAGGTATGCTACATTCCACCCAACCATAGGCTCAACTATGTTCCAATAATTCTCATAGTTATCCACCCCCATCCCTGATCTTGATGCCTCGAGGAGAAATTAAATTAGGGGTATTTCACAGAGTTAGATTTAGAAAAGATATTAAAACCAAAAGTGAAGGTGTTTCTTCATCACACATACATAGGATAACTTAGTGATCAACATTTCCATATTTGAATAGGCTCACATTGATAAAATTATCATGCATGTATACATAGCACGAGGGAGTCCTTCTCTTATCTTTATATTTTGTCGAACCTACCCTCTTTAGTGCTCTGTTTGTTGCACACAACCACAACCATTTCTAGTCCTCAAATCCATCTAGTCTAAAGAAGAATAATTTTAACAGATTCATTTCTTATTGTACATTTTGTTGTTAATTATCAAGCGATCTGGACTTTCTGAGTGAGAGAGAGATGTATGAGAGAGTACGAGAAGAGATAACAACTAGAAGCTTAAGAAACATGAATAAAAGCCCATTTGATTTCCCCTCCCCCTTAGTTTTATAATCACACGTTGACCCCTCATCTTCCAAACCATTCAACTTCTTACGAATACTAACCATCACATCAAAGGGAAATATTCACCCAAGATACATTTTTCCTCTTAAGTCAAGTTCTCCCGCTCCCCAAGGAATGTCAATCCATTGGTTGTCTTGTTTCTTAGTCTCTATCAATTTTACTAATAAAAATAAACATTACATCATATAATAATGTTTTACATCAGGGTATGAATAATGAAACCCAAACATTATATGTTCTTAATTGCATTAAAATATATGGGGTAATGAAAGGGGTGTCACATACTACTTGGTTGGAGGCCACATTACTTGTTCATTATGCATTCATGGTATCCTCTTTTTAGTATGAATTCCGCAAATATTCCCAATATATGCACCTAAATATGGTGGCTCTTTATTAGCATACCTAATACCCCTAGGTCCACAAGTTGAGATAAAATGAGATAGTGAAATGTCAACTCAATGATATTTACTACAAATACGGAAAAACATATCTTCCAAATCATAAATGTAAGGAAAATAACTTATTTATACAATTTTTTGAACAAATTTATCACGATGAATATGATGGAATGACTTTGGGGGAGATTGTCCCTACCTCTTAGGAATCTCCTCTTCCTAACCAATTGGGTTAAGCATCCAAAATTGTCTTTCATGTCTTTTGACTATTATTTACTTGTCTCAAAAGTTATATTTCATTAATTTTATCAAGAATTAAAAGGACATTGAATTAATTGATAGTTGAGGCACCAATGATTTTGTTCATTGTTGCATTATGTAAGAAACACACTAGTATATCCATGCTTTTACAACTTTCAGATTACGATTGTGAACGAGTATCTATGGAAAATGGTAGATATTGTGAAATTGTGAAGCTTCAAATGGGTAGTACTCATTTATATCTGAATATTTTTCCATTGAAATGGCTAACTGTGATATTGTTTTAGTTTTTGAATGAATCAGAACATTAGGCCTCATTACCATAATTCCTTTAAATTATACATGGTTATTAAAAAATTAGCATTTTCTAGATGGTTAATGGTCCCAAAGTAGTATCTCCCAAAATTATAAACTCCCACCTTATACAAAATTTTATAAAATATGGAAATTTAAGCATTATTACATAATTTCATGTCATTCAATCTTGTAAGCATACTTTTCGATACTTTTCATCTAGTAGATTTATATTTATAATTAGTTTATAAGAATACCAACACATCCTTAAACATACCCCAAGAATATTATTTCCCTCGCTTGGAGACCATGATCATAGAATCCCACTACATATTAATAGCATATCAACCAATATGCATCCACATTGTTATCATTTTAACCAAAATAATGATATTGGAATTATTATTGAGTAGATATAATTTGTAGATACCATCCATCCTAGTTATAGTGTCTACTATTCTTTAGTTTTCATCCTTCTTATATCAGAAGGCACTACTTGTTGTAGGCGTCTTAAATTTCATGTTCATAACAACCTGAGAATTGAAAAAAAAAATTCTAATATATTTATTCATGATATCTTAAATTATCTTCATGGAGAAAATTTCTTCACCACACTTCATTTTGACTCTACTTAACAAATTCCCACACAGGAATCATATATACAAAAAAAAATTTCTACACTCGAGAAGGTTATTACAAGTTTTTGGTCACGCCATTTGGTTTTTATAATGTGACTTACACATTTAAATTATTTATACACGTTATTTCCTAGGCTTACTTAATGGAATATTATTTATAATAAAATATTGCAGGCCTATGTGGATTAGGGATTACATTTCATTCATAGGCATAATTGTTATTTAGATATTTTACGTGTTATTTTGGTACTTTTAAACTATAATAGTTGGGAAACTTTATGGTTGAAATATTGTGCACGTTCATATTAAAAAAAATTAGGTGATGAATAATTGACCCCATCCTAAAGTTCGCAAGAATTTCTTGGCCTTATAGTTTACTATAGGAAATATGTCCAAAATTGTGGCTCCCATTAGCGCCTTGCTCAAAAAAATTCATTTTGATGGAATGTTCATGTTAAATATGTCTTTGCCACTCTAAAATATCTGATGTGCACTACACCAATACTTTCCTTTCCTAACTTTACTAATAATTTTTTTTAAAATGTGATGCCTTAGGCTAAAGGATTAAGGGTTTGATAATGAAAAAAGTGTGTCTCGATGTGATCACAAATGAGAAATTACGTGATAGAAAGTTAATCAAGTCCACCTATGAGAAAAAGGTGCTTCTTCATTCACTTGATATGTGATATCCTCCAATCACAGGGAAATATTTCTATATTCAAATAAACCATCAAAAAATGAAAAATTGTTGGAAACCATGGTTCTCCTTATATAAGAAAAAGTGGATAAAAAAATGTTAGGATATGACTATGAAATTATATACAAAATTCACATGGAAAATGTATTGGGGCAACATATCAACCTGAAACTAATTGAAAGTGTATCTATATCGTTTTACTTCAGATTAAAATTCTAATGGGTCTAGTGGTCAACCCCAATTCTAATGGGTCTAGTGGTCAACCCCAGCTAATTGATGGAATAATATTACCTATATGAGTGCTACTAAAATGACCCTCTTTCAAGAGCATAGGGACAAGAACCACCATCCACGATCTTATATTTACTATGCCTAACAGGGTGAATAACAATTTATGAGATATGATAGAATTCTTCCTATCCTCAAAGATAAAAAAATTGTCCCTCTTTACCATGATCCCTTTTAATTAATTAGTTCAAGTTTTTTTGGAATGTAATGGATATTCAGATATAATAAATTGTGGATAATCTCCTTAAATCCACTTTCTTCACTTCCGAGTGAGAATTTTTCAAGAAAAAATGCGGCGTCTTTATGGAATCCCTAGTCTCTCTTGTTGTATCAATTTATTAAGAATGTAATGGATCCCGAGATAGATTTTTTTCCTGATATTTGTCTTCATGATTTTATTCATTTTCCGAGGAGAATTCAAATGTGGGGTTACTACCGGATTCATCTCTTCGACTGTAAATAATATTTTCATTAAGAAATTTGAGCACAAATCTCATAATTGTTCACCTTTGAAACCTAATACTTGGGTTATATTCGTGGATGATAGTAAAAATAATTGTCCTCATGGAAAATCGAACCTAAACAATTTTGTGGAGCATCTTAATATCTAGTCAAAATAAATTCGTTACGGAATTAGGAAAAAAAAGGTTTCATTCCTTTCCATGATGTGTTCCTAATGAGGAAGAGTAATGTAATTTTATGTCACCAAGTTTATCGTAGAAAGATCGATATAGAGAAATATCGTCATGTTGATTCCCATCATCACCTACCCTATAAATAGGATGATATTAATAATCTTTACAGTCATGCCATTAGAATATCGAATGATGATAATTTTGACATTGATAAACAACGCTTAATCACATCTATAAAAAACTATAGATATATAAAATGGTAAATTAGGAAGCTTTTCAAGAGTACTTTTAAGACATCTAAAATAGTAACCTAGAAAATATCCTTGATGCAAATCAAAGTTTTGCGATCCCTTACATTCAAGGAACCTTTGTGTTTTTTTTTTATAATCGTAAGAGATAATAATATCAAACTCATAGTCTGTGGGGCTTGGCCTAGTGGTGGGCGGATGTTCTGCTAAGGCATTCGTGTTGTTAAATATGTTACAAGTTCAATCTCTTGTGTGTGCGAGCCGTGCGTTTTCCCATAGCTATTATAGTGGTAACTAGGAGAATTCGAACACGTGTTACGTGAGTATGAGACCTCCGTTATTGCCAATTCCTCTAATTACAAAAAAAATTAATAATATCAAACTCATATTTTATTCTATTGATATGATTAAAATATTTTTGAAGTTAGTAAAGGATCCGACTAACCCATATCTTCATAAAGGTATGCATCACATTCCTTGTTCTTTTGGCTATTTTTATATTGGTTAAACTAGGAGACTTTTCCATGTCAGGATTAAGGCATACATAACTACTATTACTCATAGAGTAATAGTCGTGTGAGGACATCTACTCTATATTATCACTCTAATAGGCTAAAGCATCATATGAATAGAAAAATTTTCTAGGTCTAACTTGGCATCCTATTATACAAGATAAGTAAAATTTTCTTCTAATTTGTATGTTTTCATTCTTTGTGCGCTTTTTTTCTCACATGTTTCCTACTTTCTCCTCCTGGGTCCCTTTGTTCACCTTTGTATTTTTTTCTGTTATTTTTTTTTTTATTCATTTTTGTTCCTCCTTTTAAACTAATCCTTTGTTCATTTCTTTTAGGTTTTTTAATTTGTCATTTTTTTTTCTTAATTTTATTATTATTATTATTCTTTTCTTTATTAATATACAATTATTTTAGTAAGCCGTCTTTATTATATTTATATTACTCGACCATTATTAATATTTTTATATTTATATTATTATTGCATTAGTATTATATTTTTTATAATAATATTATTAATACTATTAAATTGTTATTTTATAGACTTTTCTCTCTTGTACTTTATTGATGTAGTTCACAAATTATTATAATTATTATTCTATTATTTTATTTATACAATTTATTTTTGTAAAATCAAAGTATTTATATTAGGATAAAAACATTAAAATGCATTAATGATGGTCTCTACTATCCTAGCTCTTTGGAAACTAGAATGCCAACATAGACACAGAATTTTGAAATTGTTCATATCATTCCTAATATAAATATTTGATAGAGAAAAAAATACAATGAGCGATACATAGAAAACCTAACATATAATGGAAATAATAATAAAACTAATGAAAATTATATTGTATGTATGAATTGGTTCCTTTTAGCCTTTAATTCTGCAGGGTGTCTTTTGGTCCTGGTGGTTGAGGTTCTCCTTATGAGTCTGATGTGGAGGAATCCATGCCTATCATGAGTGTTATTTTCTTGTTAATTATGTGCAGTTTATCCATGATTTCTTTTAATCAAATGATACTTTTATGTAGAGTATCAACCATTTCTATGTGGATATTTCCCATTAATGTATTTATATGCCAATATAGGTTGTAGGACGAGGGTCTAGCTTTAGTATAATTCTCAATGTACGGAATCATGTTTCTACTTTCATGGTCAACGTGCATGTTAGCAATGTACCTCCAAAATTGTCTTAATTTTCCTTCCACATCAGATATTTCTCTTTGAAAAATAACAAGGATTGTTTCCGTATAACTTTCCGTAGTTTCTCTGGCATCTAGATGCACATTGCTACCCGAAAAATAGGGGGGAATGAATTTTGGTGAATAAGTGGGACCTTAAAACTACCTCCTAACTTGGCGTGCCAATCCAACTATGTGTCACTTGGCTTTATGGAGAGAAGGGAGAAATAAAAAGTAGGAGGAAGGACAATGAGAAATAGCAAAGAAAAAAATACTAGAGAAGGGGAGAATAAAAGAGCAGGAGGGAGATTTGAGTGGCTAAGGTGGAAAAGGAGAGAAACATGGGAAGGCTCAGACAGAATTGGATAACCAAAAGGATGAAGAATACAAAAATAAACCCAAGGTTGAAGACAAGGACCCCTACTATTGAAGAATATGACAAGTAGCAGCTTAGAAAAAAAAATTGTTTTTTTTTCTTATTAGAAAATGGTTGTTATAGTGGAATTTACAATTATATTTGAAGGATGGAAAAATTTTGGATTTCACAAATTACAAATTCATGTATATTAAGTTTTGGAAGGAGCAAATAGAATTGGAAAAATAAATTCTAAATATAAATCTAGAAGAAGCATTGAGTTGCATACCTCGTCATGAATAATTAGAGGCACACATCATCACTTTTAGAAAGCAAGCAATAAAATTTTCCAATAGACATAGAACAATAGAAAATACAAGTTCAATAGACAGATTTATCCAACGGGATATTCATTTCAATTTCACTAGATATAAGTTGACCTCAAACATCATAAAATAAGTCAAGTGATACTACCTGAACTAAGTATTTTGGAAGCAAATGTAGATCTTGAAAAATTAGATGAAACAATTAAAGGGATGAAGTAGAATTTGTTCCATGGGAAGGGAATGATACATTAAAGATAGAAAATTCTCAAACGGATTTTTTATCAAAGAATATATCTTAAGTTAGATGAAATAAATTACTCCTATCATGGAAAGGGAGTCCCGAATAGAATTAAATACGGGGAATCCTTGATTAGAGATATTATATTCATAGGAAGTTGGAGGAAAAATCACGATACATATTGGTTAGATATAATACTTCTATATAGTTAGGGAAAATGACAAAACATACTTATTATCATGATTCTACTAGTATGCTAGTTAACAATTTGCAGATACATAGTAACATCATTAAATAACTTTGATCTAGCATCCTATTCACTGAAATTTTAAATACATCATTCGTAGAGGTAATGCTGACATTACTAATGGTAGATACTACTTGAAAGTTAACGTAATTTTTTGTATAATGTGAACCTAAATTCTATGCGAAGGACATAATATTGACTTATGAGGGAGATAGAAGCATAAATTGACATGAAGAGCCTTACAACATGGGATTTGAGGTTACATCGATTGATTTGGAAGTGTTGATAATAATGACAGATACTTCTCAAATATGGTATGGTTTTTTGCAAGAGTATGTAGAAGAATTATGTAGAGGAAGAATATGGAGAATTTGTAAGAAAATTTGCTAGGAACTTAAATGATTTCATGAATATCACAAATATAAACTCTATTGCAATGCGAAGGAAGATGATATTAAGGCTTGTAAAATTAGTTATGAAGAATTTTTTCTCCATAAAGTGTTATGATGAACCATTTGATGACATGTTTGATCTAATATAAAGATTATCAAAAAACCAAGAAGTTTGAAGCTCATTATGATGTGATGCAAATTGAAGTTGTGAAGATACAATGGATCTCCACTAGATGAGCAATTAGTCAATGCATTGATGAAATTCCTTCTCAATGTTATTTGGACAAAAGCTTAGGATTTTGTATATATCCTCCAAGGTTGATAGGGAGTGAGGATCTACTCGCTGATTGAGAGCGAGTGAGGGTGGACACTATATTCTCTATGTGTAATGGTCTATGACCAAGACTAACAACCTTTAGCCTATTTCATGACCACTGGTAGGGATAATAGTGGATTGAATAACCATTAGGGATCTACATTATTGATTCATGTATTATGGTTCGCTAGGATTAAAATCCTATGTCGGATACATGAAATTTGTAAACAATGGTCTTAAGGACATATTTTCCTTGGGATTAGGAAATGATCTTCTGACTTCATACCTTCAGAACACTCAGGTGTCGTGTATGCCTTAAGAGGCAATGGTGTGAAAATTTATGTGTTCCAACATTGTGCTATGATCTAGTGAAGAGATAGACTGTATTAGCCATGTCCTTTGTATTTTGACAACGTTGGTTATGGTGATGTAAATCATCATTGATGCTTATAAATATATGTAATTTCTTATATGGATATATAAACTCGATATATCACATTGTGCCATTATGAATAACCCCCCGGTTAAGAGGGAGCTTTGAAAATATACCTCATATTAGTCTTCACAATGTAACAAAATTTAATTCTTATCAATGACATATTTATTATATTCATTATTATTATCCGATTTGTGGTCAAAACATGTTCTTCATGCTTATAGAGTCAAAGGGTAAAAAATAATTTATTATTAGTAAAAATGAAAATGTATTTGAGTCAAATCCCACTTGGAATTTTTTGTAAGAAAAGAAAAATAATTTTATATTGAGTCAAAGTCAAACAGAATTGTCAAATTCATCCCTCCATGGAACAACTTAGTTTGGGCCTGCTAGAGCCACCTATTCGACCTCTTGGACAAATATATATTGGAGGAAAATTTCGACACAATTGGAGATCATCCATTTGACCAACAATATACATATGAGAAAATTGAAAAAGAGGAGTCAAAAGAGAGAGAAGGATGAAGCGAAAATAAAGAAGAAAATTTCCAAGTTTGAGCAATTTTTTTACCTTGGAGAACCTTGCACATGTGACTATAATTTATGTGAGAAAGGAAATATTTTATGAGGTTTCCACATGGCCAAATTTTGGCCCCCCACTATAGGTCTCTAATTTTAGAGTGTTGACTTGATTTGGATAATTTTACCAACATTGACTTTGCCAAGAGTTGAAAATATTTGGAGGTGACTTAGACCAGTGTTGGACATGAAATTTTCGTGGAAATATTGTGTCTTGTTATTGGTCTTAGATATATCATTTCATTTGATTCTATAAGAGAAGGATTATTGGGTTTTCCCCCTTGTGGTGATTTTCCTTGGATTGCAGCCTAATTTTTGAAGTTCTTTGCCTCTTTGTGACCTTTATATTTCACACATTTGTATAATTACTTGATGAAGAACATAATATAGGTAATAAGAAGCCAAAAAGAATTCACGTGTAATTATCAAGCTAAATAAATAAATAATTATCTTCTAACACTTGGTTTCTGAATAAGAAAATAACATTGGTGTAGTTTTAATGCAAGAATGAAGACCTTTTTTTTTAAAGTCATATAATCAAGGGAGAGTATTTACAAAAACCTATCTATGAAAAGGATCAATGACACCTTTACATAATGGGAAGACACTTCAAGGTAAAAACAGATCATGATAGTATTAAATTCTTTTTCAAACAAAGATTATCTTGTTAAGAGTAGAAAAAATGGGTGACAAATATGCTAGGTTATGAATTTGAAATAATATAAAAATAAGGGAAGCAAAATGTTGTTGTACATTCACTCTCAAGAAGGGATGAGGATGTGAAGGCATTTTTCTATGTCATTTATATTATCCAAAATTATTGGATAATTTAAGTAAGGGGTGAATGGAAGAATGAAAAAGAGGTGTGGAAACTCATTCAAAAGTTAGAGAAAGATCCTTGTGCATATGATACATTTATCTCAAAAAAAAATTCACTGTTGTACAAAAATCACTTATATCTATCTGAGAACTCCCAAATCAAAGAAAAGGTTTGATTGGAATTTCACACCAATCCTACAGGAGAGCCTTCAAGATTTTCAGAAACTTACCATAGGGCCAAGAAGGAATCAATTTGGGATGAATTTAAATATAATATTCAGAATTTTGTGGTAGAATGTTTCGTTTTCCAACAAGATACATTTGAGACAATTGATAACCTATGTCTTTTACAAACATGAGCCATTAGAAGTGAGTGTTGGGAGGAGGGACCAATGCATTTTAATAGAGGTCTACTGATCTCCAAAAGAAATAGTGTCATAATGGTGGTAGTTAATATACCTACCAAGTATGCACAAATTTGTGCACAAATTTGGAAATAATTCAAAAGCTACATAGAAACAAAATAATATTGAAAGTTAAAAAGATCCCATTTTCACTAGAAATTTTTGGACATAATTAATTTATTTCCTTGTAATTAAATTAGCTCAAAGTTCATCTTATCACCAACAATATGATGGGAAAACTAATATAGAAAACAATTTTTTGGAACAATAATTTCGTTTCTTTGTATCTAAAAAACAAACACAATAGGTCAAATGGTTACCTTTGGTAGAATGGTGATATAACACTTTTGTCAATAGGAAAACAAAAATTACCCCATTTATGGATATTTATGGATATCATCCATGATCCATAATATCATCTCTAAAAAACAACTATAAGGTTCAAGCAATGGAATATCATATCAAGCACCTGCAAAAATTTATCCAACTCTTAAAGGATAACCTGACTCTAGCACAAAATTGAATGAAACAAAACAAAAATCAAGATCACGGTGAAAGATTTTTTGGTGTGGGAATTTGGGTATTTTTGTAGTTACAACAATACTGTCACACCCCTATGGCTCAAATTTATAAATATTTACTAGTTTTAGACATTGAATTACTATGGGATTTAGGGGTGAAGTGAGCCATGATGAAACTTATATGATGATGTAATTATTTTATTATTTAAGTTAATAAATAAACTACTTGGAAATATTCAGGAAAGAGCACTAGACTCTAGAAGACTTATTTCCATTGCAGAAAACGTTTTTGTTGGTTAAGTCCACATGATGTGCCTTCCCTAAAGAGTATCCTAGAAATCCATAGCATAAAATAATTAGAAGAAATTAAATTGACATAATGGGAGAGAAATATTATGTTAATCACTTGTTTGGAGATAAATGCTAAGTGGGGAGGAATAAAGAAATGCCGGAGAGAAAGGAATGTTATAAAGAAAAAGAAAATAATCTCTTTGGAAAAAAGAACTAAAATAAAATGGCATAGGAAAAACGTTGGAATACCTTAAAGCATGTTAATTTTTTAAATGAGGTTCAAATTCCACATTGGATAGGTCAGAGAGTCAAACTTATAATTTCATTATATTACTCCTTTCCAGAGGACTAAAATATAGCTATACATCGCCCCAATTGGTTAAGTTGAAGTTAAATTTTGAATTACTTTCTTTATTAAAGTGTAATGGAATGGGTTAGCTTAAGCACATGTGGAATTATTTAAGTCAACCTCAACCCGATGTGGACCCACAAAAAATCTATAAATAGAAGAAATCCAAAGATCATTCTCACACATTTTCCCAAGTGGTATTCTATTTTCTTTCTTTGTTTTAGTTCATCTATTTTGTTTTGGCTTGCAGAAGTTTGATAGAAGGAGCTTGTGCAGGGTTTGGAATCATAGGTGAGAGGCTCTCTCTGATCTAGGGCTTATGGGTCATAACTGCAAGCTTGATAATCATATTATCGGGCTACATCCACAAGAACAATGTGTTATTCCTATGGCTAGGGTTTCATAGTCAGAGGAAAAAGAGTTGCAAGGTAGCGGATAGGGCTCTAGGGCCTCATCGGGATTATATTAGCCATAACCCTAGGAAAAAAGTGTCCTTCCTTCAACTAGGGAGCTATAGCCACTATTAAAGTTTCTCAACAGTGTGGCTAAGGGATATTTTAGTAGATATGATCTATATCAACCTCAATCTTCTGAACATTTCTTCTATATATCATCCGCTCAGTCATAATGCTCATGATTAGTCTTTGATATCGTCCTATATTTAAATTTAGTATGTGAAAGTTGATTTCAATTGGCTTAAGTGATCTATTGGGTATTTATTTATTTACTTTGTAGATATGCATATCTATAGATATATTATGTATATTTCTGTTGCGTAGATATTGGGCTGATTATACTCTCTGATGAAATTTTTTTATGAAAATATATTGAAGAAGGATATTTGAAAGAGTTTCCCCCTTGTGATGTTTTTCCCTCATCTTCGACCAATTTTTTGTCTCTTATGCTTGTGTTGTTGTATTCTTTATCACTGTATATATTTTTCTATCTTTAGTTACAATTTATGTTTTATTACACTATTAATAATTGGACACATTGTTTATGAAGAAGTAATTTGGGCTAAAGTAATTGATAAAACATAGAAAAATATGAAAATTTAACATCGTATCAGAGCTAAGGTCAAGGAAAGTCCAAAAATAAGAGAAGAATTGAAGCCCTCATAATCAGAAATCATATCTACAAGTCAAGGTCAAGATGTATTCCTTTACCTTCAAGGACCATGAAAATTTAGGTGATGCATAAAACTTTGTTGCATGGAAAGTCAATTTGGATATCATATATGACAATAATGATCTTCTGGAATAAATTCAAGGAAGGATGCATGCGCCTACAAAAATTATTTTTCTTCTCTTAAGAACAATTACAATAAAGGTGAGTCCAAACCAAAACAAATTATAGCCAATGGTTTAAAATATCATTTATTTGCATATGTTTGGGGTTTAAGAAATTATAAAGACATGTAAGATAAGATAGTAAGTATGTATGAAATAAATAATCTTAACGAGATCATCACCTTGAAAGATCAACTCATGGAAATGAAAATGAAAAAATGATAAATTGTGAAATCATACTTTATGAGGATCTCTAATCTCACCAATCAACTACAGACGGTTGGAAAGAATGTACCTGACAGATAACTGGTAGTTGTGACTCTTAGATGTCTCCCTCCTATTTGGGAAACCTTCATTACTACAACCAACAACAACAATGTCCTTCCATCATTTGATGAAACTTTTGGGAAGCTTACTCAACAAGAATCAATAATGATACAAAGGAAAAATTCATAAGAAATAAGAGGTATAGCCCACTTCATACATTGCTAATGACAAATGGAAGAGGTAAAAAGGAGGTCCTTTAAGGAATCCTACTTCTAAAATTTCAAAAGGAAGGAATTACAGATCACTATCCCATACCGAATGTTATAACTTCCACAAGAAAGGTCATTATGCATGTGAATTTCCTAAGAAGAGAAATAGGCCATGACAAAACACCATAAGCAACAACAATAATAAAAGAAAAACAAAAAATCAAAGGAAAAAGCACAACATAATATATGAAAAGGTAATAAGAGATTCTTCAAGAGACCATGAAGAAGAACATCCTCCTAAAAAGAAGCCAAGGGCTCCGAGGTATGAAAGTAATGTTGTGAATAAATCTCAATATATTCTCATTTCTCCACTTACTAGTTCTTCTCCTCTAGATTCATGGGATGGTTGGTAGGTTGATAGTCAGGCCACTCATCACTTCACTGTATATAAGGAAGTCCTCTCTAATCTAGTAGAGATGAAGAATAATATGAAAATCACTCTTGGAGATAACTCCACTCACCTTGTAAAAGGATTTGGGTCTATTAAATTTTAGTTGAATTATGGGGAATCAGTTTTTCTGCATTATGTAATTTATGTATGATGTTTAATAAAGAATTTTATTTCTATATCCACATTGGAGGATAAAGGGATGAGGGTTGCCTTCATCAATGGGAATTTTTTTATTTGGTATATTGATGCACCTATGAACGATGCATTTACATTATGTTCAATATATGAAGGACTCTATATCGCTAGAAGGCCACTTCTAGCATTGGTTCATAACACCAATCATTAGAGTGAATTATGGCACCACATACTGGTTCATTTACACTATTATGCTCTTCTGAAATTGAAGAAATTGTTCTCTAGTATTCTGTATGTTTAAGCTCATCATGATGGGGTTTTTCCAGGTTGTTTGAGTGGAAAGAGAACAAGGGGACCATTCCCCCTTAGTAAGAAGAAGACAACTAACATCCTCCATCTAATTCATTCGGATATATGTGATTTGATGCCTATGAATTCTATTGGGGGTCATATCTACTACATCACCTTCATTGATGACTTCTAATGAAATTCATTGATATAATGCCTTAAGCACAAGGATGAAGCCTTTGAAAATTTCTAGTAATTCAAAGCATTAATTGAAAACCAATTAGGGAAAAGAATCAAAGTATTCAGTTTTGATAATGGAAGAGAATACATGTCAAAATAATTCATATACTTTTGCTAGAAAGAAGGGATCAGGAAGGAAACTATTGTGCCATACACACCTGAATAGAATGGCTTCACTGAAAGGAAGAACTGACATATATTATAATTTTCCCATGCCATGCTCCACAATGAAAAGGTACTAAAGTTTATATGGGTTGAAGCCACACATGTTGATGTATATGTTAAAAAATGAGTACCTAATGAAGGTTTAGAAAACGAGACCCCCAAAGAAATATTCAATGGTGTTAAGCCTGATATTAGCCCTCTTTTCATATTTGGATGCCCCATATACTTTCATGTGCAAAAGGACAAAAGGAACAAGTTGAAAGCTACACAAAGAAAAGGTACATTTGTGGGTTACTACAAAAACTCCAAGGAAAACATAATATATATTCCTCATCAAATGAAGGTCAAAATTATTAGGGATGTAACTTTCAATGAAAATTCTACTCTTAGTAAAGAAAGATACCTTCCATTGCCTCCTCCTCCCAATGATGAAAATTATGACTGGGATATTCTAGATGGTCCTTTCGTGCCCATGCCTGATGATATTGATGATCCCATAGAGCATATGGATCCCTTAGATTCACCTCCTAGTGATCCTCCTACTCGGGAGAGACCACTTTGGCTTTACGAAAATCTTCATAATAATGAAATAAATTTTCCCGTTCTTATATCATTCAGAGAAAGGAAGCAACCATGCAGGCATCAGAGTTATGGAGCTTCCATGAGCACTACGATTGAAGATGAACCATCCTCATTTGAAGAAGCAGTCAAAGAAAAAGTTTGAAAATGTTCCATGGCTGAATAATATGAATTTATTGTGAAAAATGATGTATGTGATGTCATGGAAAGACCATATGTGAAGTATTCTTTGATTTCAAAGTGGCTATTCAAGATCAAACTAGTCTCGATGACATACTTGATAAATTCAAAGAAAGTTTTGTAGCTTGAGTCTTCTCTGAGAAGAGGGAGAAAATTATGATGACATATTTTCTGTTGTGGCTCAATACACAACCATCTGTTCGATAGTTTCCATTTTTGCTAGTCAAGGATGGCCCTTAATTATATGGACATAAAGATCACTTTCCTTCATTTCCTGTTACATGAAGAAATATATGTTGAACAACCATAATGATTTGAATTGGAATATCACATGACACATGTTTGCAGGATGAAGAATACATTGTATGGCTTGAAGCTAGCTCCCCGACCTTGGTATGCATGAATTGACAGCTATTTAATGAAGTTGGGCTTCACAAGAAGCAATGCTAATCCCAACCTTTATTTTAAGGTTTTCCAATGTATGCCAATTATTTGTGTTATATATGTTGATGATCTATTCTTGACTGAAAGTGAACCCACGATGATCGAATGTAAGAGGGAACTAGACTCTAAATTTGAGATGAAATACCTTGGACTTGTGCAATACGTTTTAGGCATTCAGGTGTGGCAAAGGCCTGGTGGGAAATTTCTCTCATAGGGAAAGTATTTTGTGAAGCTGCTAGAAAGGTTTGGTATGACTAAGTGCAAATCCATGGCTACTCTGACGGAGATAAAATTCAAGAAGTTGTGTGGAAAATTAGTTGTACCTTAATCCATCCAAGTACAAGAACTAATTGGGGCTTTGATGTACCTTGTGAACATATTCCTAGATATATGATTTGTAGTAAACACATTGAGCCAATTAATGATAGAGTACCTCCATGCACATTGGATTGATGCCGAAGATGTATTGAGATGTTTATATGTATCGATCACACTTGATCTGAGATATTATGTCAAATATGTTCAAATTCATTTATAAACTGATGTTGATTGGGTAGGAAATTTTACTGAAAGAAAGATAAATTATAGATGTTTCTTTAGTCTTGGATCTACCATGATATCCTACATGAATGGGAAAAATAATTCTATAGAATTAACCTCCACCGAGGCAAAATAAATATCCACTAGAATGGCTAGTTGTGAAGTAGTTTGGTTAAGGAAGCTCTTTGGAGATCTATTTGAACAGGTCTTAGACACTACAGTGACATATTGTGACAAAAAAAGTGAGATCATTCGACATATAATCATGTGTTTCATGAAAAGTCTAAGCTCATCAAGATTCAATATCATTTTATTCGAGACATGGTGTAAAGAAGATATTTTAGACTCCAACACATATTGACTAAAGAGCAGATAACAGATATTCTCACCAAGGCCTTACCAAAAGGAAATTTCTTGGTCTTCGGAGAGTAGCTTGGACTAGTCAATGTAGCCCCTCGAGGTAAGAGGAATCACTGATTAAGGACACTTATAAAACTCTTCCTACCTTTCTTGAGGTATCAGGGTCGATAATTAAGATAGAAGGACTCCTTGGGTTGAGGGGTAACTGGAAAATAGGGTACTCCCATATTTTTTACCGATAGGGTTAAAGATGTTGTTCCCCTATGTCCATAGGCTCATAGAATTCTTCTCCCATGATTTTTCTTTGCAGAGTATACCCCAGTTGCCATCATACCCTTAAGAAAGTCTTATTGGGGATACCGCTCCTAATTTGGCCAATGAGCTAATAGTGTAATTAGGGTGTAAAACCCAAGTCGATTATTATGCAGGTGCTCTACTAAGTCACTGTTGTGAGTCATTGATGGGAATATCAATAGGAAAAAGGTTTGGGTTGAGATTTTCTCCCCTCTTGAGACTCCAGGGTCGAATATGTGCCCCCTGGTATGATGTGTTATCCTATTTCTTAGTATGGGTGGAAACTATTTCTCCCCAATTATTCTTCTTGTAGATCCTAGAAGGTTTCAACACATAGAGTTGAGAAGTGATAGTATTAGCATGATGACACCATGATGTGAAGATATAAAAGTAGAGGTTTACAAGTGGAATTCTTCCTAGTTGATCAGGAGTGCTAAATTTTGCAACTAGGCTCAAATTTGACTTTGGATAACTGAAATGGTAGATATTATAATTTCATTATATTCATATTTTTGAGAGTACTGAAATCGAACTATAGATTGCCCCAATCAGCTAAGCTAAAGTTAAATTCTGTATTATTTTATTTATTAAAGTGTAATGGAATGGGTTAACCTAAGAAAATGTGGAATTAGTCAAGTCAACCTAAACCACGTGTGGATAACCATGAAAGATATAAATATAAGGGATCTCAAGATCTTTCTCACTCATTTTCTCAAGCGATATTCTATTTTCTTTCTTTATCTTGGTTCATTTATTTTGTTTTGGCTTAGACAGGTTCGAGGAAAGGAGATCACGGAGGATCCAAAATCACAAGTGATAGGATTTCACTTATCTAGGGCTTCTAGGCAATATGATTGAAACTGATATTTCTAGGCTATAGCCGCAAGCATGTGAAAATTCCTAGATATGTGAATCTTAGGAATCCTACTATAACTATTTGAGTATACTTCTACTACTGTGTAAATTACATTTACAAAATTAATTCAAAATGCATCATGAATTATTGAAGTAAACTACTAAAGCACCATACCATTAATTAAATACGATTTTGAAACAAGGAAATTGAGCAAGAAATCAATCACACATAAGACACCTCTATTTTGAACTAAGTCCCCAAAAAAACCCGATGCGGGAAAATCGGTGCAATAGATCTGAGGTTTTGTATTATTAAGCAGTAGAAATTTCTAAATACATCACTGGATTCCTCAAGGGTTATTCGGTTATAAAGAGAGAAATACTAGCGTAAATAATTGTGATTTTTACTTGACTTAATCACTAGAAAATTTGGTTGATCTGGACACTAGAAAAGTTTCCTTGGGAGGTCTCTATTTAGCCTCTATGTGGTCACTATGTATACCCTACGTCACCCCCTATAATCATTACGTAACCCTAAGAAAGGATCAATATGACTCCAAAAGTCTTACATCTTGGCCTCTTGGTCTCACACCATGGCTCTCAGCTTCTGGATCTGATCCAACAACTACATCTCGAAAACCCTCTCAGCCACTTTGCAACTTCTGCATAGCCCTGCGTTGATCTGCATTGGCTCTATGTCAGCATGTCTAGTTCTGCTCTAGCTATGTTGGATGTTTCTCTGCCTCTCTCTGTTGATGATTCTCTTGCTGAGAAAATATTTCTCTCTGGAAGCTACTTTGCTGCTCTATGTGCTGGAATCACATAGATTTGATCTTCACTCGAGCACTTGCTCCGTCAGAAGAATTTGATCACTTGATTCACTCGGTGTGTCTTTCCGAATGACCCTCAAGCCTTCCAATATAGTCTTCTTTTTGAGAAATTAATGGCTGATATTAGATCTATATTCAGCAGCTAATATTACAACATGACTTTCTTCGCTTTCTAGATCATTATGACTTTATTTTATTAATACCTTTTAATTATTTAATTTCCCTATGTTAGACTTAGCGTCCCCATTAAAATAGTTAATTTTTATAATAAAACATGAACAGAGTGGAATTTTCACAAACGGTTTCTAGGTACTATAGAATACTAGTGTCTAAGCCTCTCCACAAAATTTGGGGCTTAGAGCACTTCTAATGCTACCAAAAATCAACACTCCCTCTTAGGGAGTAAAGTGATCTAAAAATATATTTGTTGTATAATTCTTTGACCATGAAGCATCCTCCACACTGATGATGTATGATAAGCTCTCCACTAATGAGTGTGCCACTACTGAAACTGTACTACTACCCATGACACTGCCACTACAATTGTTTCATATTTACTACAACTCCCTATCAAGTGGTGCATCCGTTATGTTGCTAACACTGCCACTGCTAACACTGCAACTATACTACAACTTAGCTACTGAGAGAAGCAATTGAAATCACCCACTGACTATACAAGTGTTCGGTCAATGTACCTCGGTGCTAAAGACTCTGAATCCTAATTACTATTGTGTTATCCCTCTAAGGCATTCTATTTCAAATTCTCTGCAGCATGCAACACTACTCTACACTACACTACACTCTTGTGTAATGCATTGTTGTTGTTGCTCTGCGTGGCACTACTCCAGAAATAGGAGTTTCTACCCACTACAATTGTTTCTCTATCACTACTCAGCTCCTACTAAATATTCCTCTATCCCACTACTGCAAATATGGGCTCCCGTACCAAGGTAATGATCCATGAGGTGGGCTCATCAAGGATCATGCCTAACTGAAGTTCAGAGTGAAATATAGTTCAATATCACCCCACTAGAAACCTGGAGAAGCATGGACACTCATGGTGAACTCATCCTGCTCGATATTTTCTACTGAAACTTTTGGATCTTGCTTCTCATCATCGTACATTTTTTTCAAAGGACATTGTGATGCAAATTAGCCCATCTAACCACATCTAAATAATTTTACCTTCGAGAAATATCTCTTTTTTCTTTGTTGCCCTTGTTGGCCTTTCGATGCGAGGGTTGCATTATTATCCTCCTCCAGATTCTTAGATCTAATTCCATTTCTACCTTCAATATTTCACTTTAATAGATAGCTCCTCAGTTCTTCCTCATGAAGTGTTGACAACATCTGCTCCCAACTAGGAAGTGTAGTCCTGCCAAAATTATTTGGACAAAAACTTGCCTCTCCTCTCTGAATGCATTAAGGGATAGCCTCATCATATTTTCTGAAGATGGGATGGATCCCACTAATTCCAAATAGTATTGAATCTCATAAAGTCTCATAATGAAGGATGCAACGTTATCTCCCTTCAACATTTGTATCATTCAGAGCTTTTGTTCCAAGTACATCTTCTAGTGCTCAAAAATTCCTTTGTATAGCAAGGAAAAGTCCTACCACATCTCCCTGGCAGAGATTTTTCCAGCTACATGAGAGACTATGTGATCCTTGACATCATCAAGGATCATCCCCTTGACCTTTTCCATATTGGACATGTACTTCTTAAGTTGATCCAGATATGAAGGTACAACAACCACATTCACCAAGAACGTCTTGAGATCATATTCATCCTGAAGGAATTTGATCCTTTCCTTCCATATTACGTAGTTGGAGGAACCCTCAAACTGATACTAATCTCTAATACCATGAGATTCCATATCAGTAGAAAAATTGTCGAACTTCTCCCTCTTCTTCCCCTTCTTCACAACACTAGGAAGGATTACGAACTCCTTGTGGATCCCGTAGATCTCCTTCCCAAACATGATTCTCAAGTATTAGAAAAATGATAAATTCCTCGGCTAGGAACTCATTGAGGATTAATTCACCTCCATGTGCTTTTTTATTTCTTCTGACGCTTCTCTCTCCAGCTACTGCCTTCAAAAACAATGTGTCCCTTTAGCTCTGTGTTTCTCCATCTACCTTGGAAAAATCTCAAAATGGAAGTCCTACCTCTCTGTCGAATCACTCATAAAGAGAGATCCTCGAATCTTCAGCCGTTTTGGGTAGAACTGTGCAATTTCTCTAAGGATTGAATCTATCATTTCTACAAAAATTCAGCCTTCACTTCAGTGCTAGATCCACTCTTGCTATTTTAGATCAACTTGGATCTCATACCATGTTAAAATTACTAGATTTGACAATCTTAGGAATCGTACTGCAACTACCTGAGTTTACTTCTCCTATTATGTAAATTCCATTTACAAAATTATTTCATAATTCATCATGAATTATTGAAGTAAACTACAGAATAATCGTACAATTAATTAAATATGATTCTGAAACAAATAAACTGAGTAAGAAATCAATCAAACATAGGACACCTTTATTTTGGAGTAATTCCTCGAAAAAACACAATGTGAGAAAACCAATGCAGCATATCTGAGGGTTTGTATTATTCAGCAATAAAAATTCTAGAATACATCGTTGAATACCCTAAGGGTTGTTCAGCTACAGAGAGAAAAATGCTAGTAGAAAGAATTATGATTTTTACCTCACTCAATCACTCAAAAATCCAACTGAGCCAGACATTGGAAAATTTTCTCCTAGAGGTCATTGCCCAGTCACAACGTAGGGCCTGCTTCACCCCAGAAAATGATTGATCTGACTCCTAGAATCTCAGATGTTTTCATCACAGTTTCACAACCCGACTTTTAGCTTCTACATATGATCTGATAGGTAAATCTCAAAAACCCTCTTAGCCACTGTGAAGGCTCTGCATATCCCTATGTGTATCTGCGCTAGTTATTTCTCTTATTATCTAGCTATGTGCTTAGTATTCTTCAGTTTGTATGCCTCTGCATTGGATATGTTGGATGTCTCTTTTCCTCTCTCTGCTAATGATTCTTCGGCTTAGAAAATCTTTCTCTCCAGGAGCTACTCTGCCCCTCTCTCCACTGGAATCACTTAGACTTGATCTTCGTCCGAGCACTAGCTCTTTCCAAATAATTTGATCACTTTATTCACCCAGTGTGTCTTTCCAAATTTCCCTCAAGCCTTCCTTTATATTCTTCTCGTTCAGAAATCAATGACCGAGATTAGATATCTAATCAACGACAAAGATAATAACATGACTTGATATTTGATTTCTAGATAATTTTCACTTTTTTTTAATACCTTTTAATTATTTAATTTCCCTAAGCTATACTTAGGATCCCCATTAAAATAATTAATTCTTATAATAAAACATGAATAGAGTGGAATTTTCACAAACAGTTTCTGTATTCTATGTAATACAAGTGTCTAAGCCTCTCCACAAAATTTGGGGCTAATAAGTCTTCTTATGCTACCATATATCTACAGGACATAGTGTATTATTCCTACAGGTAGGGTGTCATAGCCACAAGCACAATGTGGCAAGGTAGCAGCTAGAGCTTTAGTGCTTGATCAGGTTGATCTAAGCCATAGCTACATGCACCGAGTGTCATGTATGTGGCCAAGGAGCTATAGCCGCTAGCACAGAGTCTCAAGGGTGCGTCTAAGGAATTTTTGATAAGATATGAGCTATATTGATATCATTTGCTTAGTCACAAATGCTTGCGATTAGTCTTTGATATCATCCTAGGTTCAGATCTAGGATTTCATAGTTTATTTTAGTTGGCTTCAATGAATTGGATCTTTGTTTCTTGTTTTTCTAGATGTGTAGATCTATATATTTTTTTATATATTTCTGCTGCATATGTATTAGGCTCATTGTACTCTCTTCTAAAAATGTTTTTTGATAGTCTATTGAAGAATAATATTAGAAAGTGTTTCTCTCTTGTGAGTTTTTTCCTTGGTGTTGGACCAATTTGTTATCTCTTATGGTTGTGTTGTTGTCCTCTTTATCACTGCATATATTGTTTTATCTAACGTTATTATTTATGATTGAATACACTGCTATTAATTTGAAACATTGCTTATGAATAAGTAATTTGGGCTAAAATAATTGATACAACATTGAACAATATGAAAATTTAACAAAGCAATGCATTGCTAAAAGTATAATCCAAAAACAAACCACCTACAAATAAAGGGGGGATTCTAGAGGTAAGAAGGTCCTAGCTCGAGGTGAACCATCTCAGGTACTTCATTGTTGGGAGGAACATGATATCTTCCAAAATTTATCCCAAGCATCCAATTATTCTTAGCTATATCTCTCATTTTATTTTGTAAATTATGTTTGATTCATTATACTAAGAAAAAATAGGTTGAAGAAGGAATGAATATGATTAATTAAATATGTATCATTTTCTTGAAAAAACAAATTTTTTACAAGTAAACTAAGTTTATGAAACATTTGATTATGCTAATAAATTAGATTATACATTTCATTCCCGGTAAAGTTTTTCATTTGTGTATTAATTATAACCCATAAAGTTACGTTCACACTTAATGTAAATGGCATACATGATTAATGTAAGGTTGTATGAGTAGACGCACATGTAAGAAAGATTCTAGTTGTATTGGAAAGGATGAATGCATGCATAAAACTTATTTTTACTGGAAGAAGTGAACACATGCATCAAGTCAATAGACAAATTTGGATAAGTGAGTTTTTATAGTTATATTCTTTTATATTTTTGTGTTTTCCTTGGAATTTCATTATTTAGAAGTATATGATGGATCGAAAGAGTTCGGTAGGCATTCTTGGCCTATATGTTTGAGCGACATAAACTATACTATGGATAGAATGTAAAATATGTCTATAATGGAATAAAACAAATTTACTTCAACGAAAAAAAAGAAATGAAATAACCATATTGTTCCTATGCATTAAACAAACAAATTCTTTTGTGTGAAAAACTGTCTGAAGATATCAGGCTATGTAGCCTAGGAATTGTATCTTTAAGTTGAATACATATGTTTTCAATTTTAATAAGTAAGTTGTATTGGGGTGGTGGGGGGGGTGGTGGGGGGGGTGCTCACAAATGAGGTAGACATATGTAAGTAAATAATATTCTTTTTTTACATTACACTACTCTCGGGTCACTTTACTATATCGTTACAGAAGTTATATAGTTTTGTAAATATACTCTATATATGGAAAGGGAATTGAAACTAATTCTTAAAAAATATGAATTAGGCTCCTATAAGCCATATATTTTTACTAAAAAAATGTGAATAAATGGTTCTAACAAAATTTCCCTTCAGGGTAAGGAAATATGGATTATATTTGGCATTTCAATAAACTGAACTAACATTCCTTCTAGTTGTGAGGTTGGGAATTATCCGTTTTTAGCTAATTATTTATGACCAATATTAGAAGCTCAAGTACTGAGACCTGATTATTTATTATAATGAACTATGGAGTATGTGAAAACAAATAAATTAATAGAAAGAGTTTAGTACCCAATAATATAACCTAGAAATTATAAATCCTTGTTCAAGTTTCATCAATAAGAATAAACAAGAAAAAAGGGAACCAAATTCTACAAGGATGAAGAATTGGACTCCCACTACAATCTAAAGGATTTATTACACTTACAATCATAAACAATAATATTATAATTTCAATTTATATAGAAATTTCAAGATCAAAATTTGATTATGGAGTACGTCATATATCCAACTAATATACGTGTAAATAAAAGGGAAGTTATTATAACTATTGAAGGACAGTATTCTAACCATGATTTTAACTATAAAGGATAGTTTGGGCATCATCCAAAAACACGGAGTGGATTTTTCATTGGATTCCAAGAATCTTCCCAAGCTCTAGTGATTTCTATAAGTTGTTCCAACATTCACCTCATCTGATAACATCGAATTTGGAAATGATGAAGTCATTAAACCTATTATTCTCCTATTCCTATGAACAAGGACATCCATTTTTATGAGAGTTATTCAATGATTCTGTAACATCTCAAGTTTCTATGATTTTTAAGTTAGAAATTTCAACAAAATCCAAAGGGGAGTGGACCCCAAGGATTTTTATTAAAATATTTATTAATGAAAAATAAATAGAATATTTATGTGTGCACTATGACCAGATGAGATTGGAGATCATAAGCCTGATCTATGAGGATATGGATAAGGTTAATACTTGCTCAAAACCTTTAAAAATGTCTTGAAAGGAATAATTCTAAATTAGATTGGGAGAGAAAAATAGAATTTCCCCAATGAAGAGGAAAGTAATTGGGAAGAGGTGGAAAAGCTGGAAAAGCGGTGAAAGTAGCTTTAAAAGTACCTCAATGAGGGAAGCCTAGGCAAAGTAGGAATAAATCATCCTAAAAATTCTGGACGCGGAATTTAGAAACAGGCTTGGGGAAAGTATGCCTTAAGTAAGCTGCTCCAGAACATATTGAGTTAGTCTGTCACTGGAAGATCTCAGCTCGGGGATGAGTTCTGGAGAGAAGAGAACTCAAAGGTTGAGAGGACTAGTCATAGTATCCGTATGCATGCATAATTTTGAAAATTATTTTAAGTCTCTATTAAGTATATCAAGGTTATATGAATTTTTATGTTAGAATTTCTTATCCAAATTTTAGATTGACTGTTTGTTTAGTATCGCATGCAGTTATAAACTAGATCTAATAGCTGAAATTTCAGTATGTTTTACAACAGGGAGAAAATTAAGTAGGGACCATCACCCAGAATGTCGACACAGAAGATGGTTTGGATCTGGGGATAGGTACCCTGCAACAATAAATTTTAGAGATGATAGATCATCTGAATGTCTAATCTAATAAAAAATTTAAATTTTTAGCTTGTTGTCTTTTAAATGAAAATTTAGTTGTTGTGTTGTATAAACAGAAAATTTTAACAAAACTGTAAACAGGAACAGCATGTAAAAAACAACTAAACCTGTCTTAGATTTAAATCTAGAAGTTGGAAAATTCAGTCAACAATTCTGGTAATGTGCATTTAAGTATAAATAAATCTAGTCAAGAAATTTTTCTCTTTCCACTTTTAAGAAACTCTCGATGTAAATAGAGAAAAATTATAGAGTGTAACCCTATGAGTAACGAGACCAGTAAGCATATGAAAATGTGATTCTGAAAGTATTCCAAATTACTTTTAATAACTGTAAAGAAAATGGAATTATACAATTATTTTTCTTACTCTACTTTTCAAATTTTATTCTCTAATGACGAATACTTTTAGGAGTGTATGGTTACATGGATGAGAACTTGCTGTAAAATGTAAGTAGAAAATAAAAGATGAAATAGTAGGTGAAGATAAAATTTTATGGTATCTGCTAATATGGTAATAAAGTAAACAACACTTGAATTTCGACTATAGTATATGCACCACTGTTAAAACAAGAAGTGGGATATTTAGTAATTGTCAAGAAATAAAATATATATGAGAACACTATGCATTGTATCCAGAAAAAAATGGGAAATCATTAAGAATCTGTCTTATACAGTATTCCTTTAAAACTGAAAATAGAATATATACATAATGATAATCTTAGCAGTATGAAATAGTACTGATGAGCATATGAGATTTTTATAGGAAATGGGAACATTTCCAGTAGCAGACAATAAAAGAGAATATGGAAAGAAAAAATAATATGTATATATATATATATATATATATATATATATATATATATATATATATATATATATATATATATATATATATATATATATATATATATATATATATATATATCCACTCGAAATAACCAAATCCTTTTTCTTTGATTTTTGTTAATAACTAACATAAAATGATAAAATATCAACGAGTAAGGAAATTTCAGTTGTGCAAGTAAAAATAAAACTGGAATGTTCGACATTTAAAATCCAGTATGCCATAAATCGAAATTAAACAACCTGTATTTTAAATTAGGAATTGAACTAGACATGATGAATCCATAAAATGCATAAGTGAGTATTTGTTTAGAAATCATATTATAAGAGTTCAATAACTACATTTTTAAATGAGGAAATCCGGAAAAATTGGAATACTTCACTAAAATATCAGATTCGAAGCAAAGTATGTTATGTAGATATCCATTATACTGCTAAACTTCAAAATTTCCAACACAAGCAATTGGATTTAATATCGAGATTTAACTTTTACTGATATATATAAATAAATAAAAAAAACCATATCCAATTAGATTGGAACTGGAACATGAAACTCCTTCAAAACATCGAAGACCAACCTAGATAGCATGGCAACGCATGTATTAGGTTGGAAATCTACAAACTGGAGAAGTCAGAGTTCGATTTAAAGAGATTGTCCAACCTTCTTACCTGCGTAAATTACAAAACCCATGATTAGTGCTAACGTTTTAAATATTTGAAAACAGTATGAGAAATATTAGTAACGTGAAAAAATCATGACAAAATCATATAGAGTAATAATTGTAGGGACGCAAGTTGGGAAGGAGGAGTTGAGCTCAAAGGAGTTCGATTCTCAAGTTCGATAATCACAATTATAGAAAATAAATTTAAATAGACCTCAAACCCATGACAGTTGGAACATCAGGGTAGTTGGGGTTTTTTGTTAAACAAAATTTTCAAAAAGAACTGGAAAGGAAAGACTGTAGTGAATCAGAGTAGCCAGGAACAAACCGAGTTAATAGTTTAATGAGATAGGTGACTAATATTAACTCTCCCATTGAACCCATTATTAATATTGTCATAGAAGTAAAATTTGGAAATAAGATATACGCAATAAAGGAATTTAATGAATGCTAATACTGGAATTTGATGAAAGAGAAATGAGGATTTCTCTGAATCAGTAACAAAGAAAAAATTGAATAAATGCATATTTAACTAAAGGAGAAATATCTTCCGCAAGCTTACCTATAGTCAACTAGTTGAAAGAATAGAGCTAGTGGAAAATGAAACAAGCTAGCTTACCAGCGTAGGGACAAGTAGAATGTGGCTTGGAAGCTACGCATAGAAATTTCGGCTGATGAGTTCAAGCTTCATTGAGCAACCTTGGCCTAAGAGGAGGCAAAAAGGCTCGATAAGAGAAGGTTATCGAATGCATCTCCACAAAAGAAAAATTGGATTATAAACCCAATACACAGCTGAAACCCTAATTAATCTGGTCCATCGACGTGTCATCAGATGGAGGCATACAACAAGGATCGATGTTCCGGAGTGAGAAGCTTGAGAAGGAGATTAAATTCTATCTTTCGAATAGAATTAAAAAAATCCCAGTTGTGTAAATGCGGAGGCAGTAGGTGAGTACCGTCAAAATCCCCTTAGGGATTGTACTGGGCTTGAAACTGCTAATTGTACGCTAAGTGAATTAATAGTCATGACTTATGGGAAACCATCGTTGGATACATTAACTCGACTTAAATGGGTGATTCCACCTACTAGCAAGAGATGTACTGTGGATGTCCTTAGATCACATTATACGTGGGTGTAAAAATTTATGGTTGTAACTGACCCCTAAAATCAGTGTTACCATAATGTTGAGAAAATAAAGGATGATGGGATCACGTGGAGAAAATATTTTTCATTGTATTTTATCTTAAGCTCAAGTAGGAATAACCTTATGATAGGAACTTACGTTAAGGATGGATATTCATGGAAATTATAATGTAATGGAAAGTGGATGGAGATCAATGCACTACAATTTTATGCTCGTAATATAGTTATGCATGTGTATGGAATTAAATTTCTAGATATGTTCCTTACGCATTTGAAAATAATTTCCGAAGTTAAATAATGGGAATACTATAATAAGGTAAGATTAATTTGAGAATTAGGTTAGAAATCCGGGGATCTATGATAGGCATAGAAGTTAGAAAGGGTTTCATATAAATTAGGTATGAAAATTTATATGTATTTAGCATGGGTATTAATATAATTACCATTAAATATAAGTCAAGTGATTATCATATTGTCAACTATTTTATAGAGGTATATATATATTACAAAAAAGTAATATTAAAGCTCTTAGTATAGTTTGAAACCAGTGATTAATTTGTATGCAACAAGTAACAATTGCTAGTATTATAAATTGGTAAATTATAGTTTAAATGCTGGAAAGAAAATCTCGTCACAGGGCGACGAGATGCACTATAAAAGTGTAAATTAGAAATTCGATAAAAAAGCAATGAAAAAAAAAGAATTTTTTTTTTTGGTTAAATGAGAGACATTACAAATGGTATCAGAGCATTAGCTAACACACTGGGCAAGTTATTTGCTCACACAAAAAAATTTGTGCTGCTGTAAAATGTTAGGAATTTTAAAATTTTACCAATGTTGATTTACTGTACAGTAAAAGGGTACTGAAATTAACAACTACAAAACCATGACTGAAGAGGATGAGATTTAGCTAAAACACTGGGAAAATCATGTGCTCAAACATAAATATATGTTGTTGCAAAAAAAATAAGTAATGTGACATAAGTACCAACAAATATTACTGAAAATTCAGTATATGCGACTCAATAGTACTGTATATTGCATAAGCGGAATGTAATTAATTTAAGAGTAATAGCCCTGTTAGGAGAAATTTCCAAAATTCTGAGTTATAATGATTACAATAGAAATTGTGATTAAAGGTAGGGGAAAACCCTATGAGACCTGCTAATAGTTAAAATAAATATAAAAAAGTTATAGCCATTGGATACTGAATATATCTTTGGCAATGCAGTACCAACCTGTGCATGTATAGACATGTATAAATCAGAGAGCATATCTCGATAAGAATCTTGCAGAAGATTCTGAAAGAGAGGATGCCTCTAGATAGCAGTCTAGGAGGAAGAAGGAAGTTCAGAGGAATTTTCGAATATATATATATATATATATATATATTCACCTTCCTCCTATGATGGGAAATGGAGGATTACACTATCATTGCTGGTGAAAGAAGGTATAAAATGAGATACATATAAAAATATAGAGTGGAATACAAATTTAAATACTATTCCAAATTGAATAGTCTGGGTATAACAATGCATGATTAAATAGCTATATAATATTTAATTATTTTAATAGGAGAAGGACTAGGTAAGGTGGTAAGAATTGCTCGAACCATAAATTCTATAAATGGAAAAGCATGGGGTGTGTTTAAAACCACCAGATGCATATAAATTAAAGGGAAAGAATCATGTCTTAGAGGACAGTTGTAATTGAAAGTTGAAAATGTTATTATCAGTATATAAGCGTACTGAAGTAATTAAGGTGGTAGGTGAAAAAAGTACATAAGAATGTGATATATCTTTGAGAAATTATAATAAGTTAGATATATCATAGTAAATGGATATTTCTGAAGTATTAGTGTTCTATAAGTCTATAACAGCTAAAGCAGAATCAAACAAAATTGACATTGTTAGTGATACGCACATAGCAAGAAACTTTGTCAATAATGCATATGTGGAGATATTCAAGTGTCAGACCTGCCTAGATAAGAAGATATTAGGCGACGTTATTCTCAAAATTGAGGTGAATGGAAAAAAATATACCATTTCACTGTGAAATGGATTCAACCCTACCTGCATGAAAACAACAGGAAGGTAGAGCTGAAACATAAAGTTATACATAATTTCATACTTTAGACATGACATTAGAAGGTGTATGAATTTTGTGGTAGAATAAAAGAAATTTTCATATATGCAATATGAAAAATATGCTCTTTGTTGACTAATGAACCTAGATGTACTTTGGCCTAAGACATGAAAATATCAGAAAGCTGGAATTTTTTATAGGAATGGACATATCAAAATTCAAAGATATTGGAAAAATATAAGTAAAGAAACTACATCGAGAAAATTATAGAATGAAAATGTTGAAATACCTATAGATCAATTCAACCAGTGTAAACAATAAGGTTGTGAGTGTCGAGATTTTGTTGTAATGCAATGAATAATAGTAATTACTGAGAGCTAATAATTACCTAATATATTAGTTACTGCTAACAAGAAAAACAAATGAGTGGTGTAGAAACCCTCTCAAAAATTCCAAGAACGGAATAATGAACCAGAAAGATGTACATTATTGCACATTTTAGACATATTGTCAGTAGGAATATGAATTTCATAAAAGAGGTTAGATAAAATTTAAAATAATTTTTCAGATATGTGATATAAACGACATAAGTCTGTGAACCTAGATAGGGTTTGACAAAAGATGAAAAATTCAGCAAGCTAAAAAAAATTTGTACAAAATTGGCATAACAATTTTCCAAATAATTCAACAAAATATCAAGTATAAATGAAAATTGTATAGAATTCAATATTTTCCATTATCTGTTTCAATGAGGGAAAAAAATTTCCAGACTCCAAGTATAGTAAGAGGATATTTCTGGATGAAATTCCAGACTAATTTCCAAATGAGTTAGTTAGTTATAAAGTGAAGATTAAACCATGTGTTATATCAAAAAAAAAAAAAAAACATGATTGGGATGACTGTAAAGGAGGAATATCCCTAAATTTTAAATAATGCTTAAGTAATAAAGTATTAAATTACCTCTACAAATTTTTAAAGGAATATCTCAAGTGATTACATAAATTCAACAGTGGAATATAGACATCCAAATTCATTTCCTTTACTGAGGTAAATAACTGATGGCTACTTATTATGTGTACGAATTTATAAAAGGTTGATAAATATCTCAAGTGAGAAAGAACTTATAAGTATAAAAATTGAGGGTACATAAATCATGTGACCCTGACATAGCATATTTGGCAAGAAAAAAAAATTAATTCAGATATACAGATGACTCGAGTTAAGTTCAAGAATTAGAATAGTACATGGTTGTGCTTATCTGAAAACAAAATATGCAAATTATCAAAATATTAATAATCAAGAATAAATGATAGTTGCAAAAATAGTTTCAAAAATAAAGGGTACATTAATAGTGTTACCTTAGTATAGCACAGACGATGAAAAAAAAAAATTCCATAATATGTCCTTAGTTCAGACATATAGATAACTCCCATCGAGTTTGATAATTAAAACAAGACATGTTTGCACAGTTAGGAAGAAATAATAATGAAAAATTCTATGTGGAAGGATTGATAAGAGACATTGACATCTAGATCCTATATAAAAATAGGAAGATGGAAAATCGATCAATTAGTGTAAAGACTAAAACTACAGACTGAGATGTAAGTCAAAGATCTATGGTACTAACTGATATACTTGATAAGAAAAGAATTCAATTATAAAGTAAAAATTGAATTTTAGACCTTGTTATTGAGCCTGGTTATTACAAATTAAAAAATCAAACAGCGAGAAGGTACGTGAAGTACAGAAATGTACTTAGAAAAAGGTAAATCAGAACATCTGCATATGATAAATTAGAAGTATAGAAATGTACTTAGAAAAAGGTAAAGCAAAACATCTGCATATGATAAAGTTTGTTTTCTAAATTCAAGAAATACTAATGAAAAGTTATTTTGTTTAGCCAAGTGTGTAACAGGAATTTTATACTTTGGAAAAAGGAGTCAAAGGTGAAAATAAGTGCAGAGAATTCACCACAAAAACCAAGAAAGCTGAGCTCGACCAGGTTTACGTGAGGAGGAAATTCACCAAAAGACAAGGAATGATATGTAGTTGTGCTAAAAGTGCACTAAAATACTATGAAACTGAACGGTTTGGCTAACAGCTGAATTTATTGAAATTATTAAAGTTCAGAATGTTTTTGTGATTATGAAAATATGTATATGATATTACTTGTATGAGTTGGTATGAATTGTGGACAGAGAGGATGGCAGAAAAATATACTTCCAGATACACTTCTTTAAATGAAGTAGGAAGAAAATTAAACTCTAGGGATATTAGTAAGTCGAGGAAGGAATGATACTCTACAGAAAACTAAGGGAAGACAGGAGCAAAGATGAAGGAGGAATCATCGTCTTGAATTGAGAAATCAACCTCAAAGAGTAACACCGAGGATGGTGTTCAGTGTTAGGGGGGGAATATGTAACACCCCAAGTTTCTATGCTTTTTAAGTTATAAATTTCAACAAAATCCAAAGGGGAGTGGACCCCAAGGATTTTTATTTAAATATTTACGAAAGAAAAAAAATGGAATATTTATGTGTGCACTATGACTAGATGAGATTGGAGATCATAAGCCTAATCCATGAGGATATGGATAAGGTTAAGACTTTCCCAAAATATTTCAAATAGCCTTGAAAGGAATAATGCTAAATTAGATTGGGAGAGAAAAATCTAATTTCCCCAATGAAGAGGAAAGTAATTGGGAAGAGGTGGAAAAAGCTGGAAAAGTGGAGAAAACATCTTTAAAAGTACCTCAATGAGGGAAGGCTAGGCAAAGAAGGAATAAAGCATCCTGAAAATTATGGACGCAGAATTTAGAAACAGGCTTAGGGAAAGTATGGCTTAAGTAAGATGCTCCCGAACATACTAAATTAGTCTGTCACTGGAAGATCTCAGCTCAGGGGTGCGTTCTGGAGAGAAGAGAACTCAAAGGTTGGGAGGACTAGTCATAGTATTGGTATGCACGCATAATTTTGAAAATTATTTTAAGTCTGTATTAAGTATATCAAGGTTATATGAATTGTTATGATAGAATTTCTTATCCAAATTTTAGATTGACTGTTTTTTTAGTATCGCATGTAGTTATAAACTAGATCTAATCGCTGAAATTTTAGTATGTTTTATAGCAGGGAGAAAATTAAGTAGGGACCATCACCCAGAATTTCAAAACCAGAGATGGTTTGGATCTTGGGATAGGTACCCTAGAGCAATAAATTTTAGAGATGATAGATCATCTGAATGTCTAATCTACTAACAAATTTAAATTTGTATCTTTTTGTCTTTTAAATGATAATTCAGTTGTTGTGTTGTATAAACAAAAAAAATTAACAAAACTGGAAACAAGAACAGCATGTAGAAAACAACTAAACCTGTCTTAGATTTAAATCTGGAAGTTGGAAAATTCAGTCAACAATTCTTGTAATGTGCATTTAAGTATAAATAAATCTGGTCAAGAAATTTTGCTTTTTCCAATTTTAAGAAACTCTCAATGTAAATAGAGAAAAAGCATAGAGTGTAACCCTATGAGTAACGAAACTATTAAGCATATGAAAACGTGATTCTAAAATTATTCCAAATTAGTTTTAAGAACTGTAAAGAAAATGGAATTATGTAATTATTTTTCTTACTCTACTTTTCAAATTTTATTCTATAATGAAGAATACTTTTAGGAGTGTATGGTTAAATGGATGAGAACTTGCTGTAAAATGTAAGCGGACAGTCAAAGTTGAAACAGTAGGTCAAGATAAAAATTTATAGTATCTGCTAATATGGTAATAAGGTAAACAACACTTGAATTTCGACTATAGTCTATGCACCACTGTTAAAACAAGAAATGGGATATTTAGTAATTGTCAACAAATAAAATATATATGAGCACAGTATGCATTGTATCCAGAAAAAATGGGAAATCATCAAGAATCTGTCTTATACAGTATTCCTTGAAACTGAAAATAGAATATATACAGATTGATAATCTTAGTAGTATGAAATAGTACTAATGAGCATACGAGATTTTTATAGGAAATGGGAGAATTTCCAGTAGCAGATAGTAAAAGAGAATATGGAAAGAAAAAGGAAGATATATATATATATATATATATATATATATATATATATATATATATATATATATATATATATATATATCCACTTGAAATAACCAAACCCTTTTTCTTTGATTTTTGTTAATAACTAACATAAATATCAATGAGTAACAAAATTTCAGTTGTGCAGGTAAAAATAAAACTCAAATGTTCGATACTGAAAATCCAGTGTGACATAAATCGAAATTAAACAACTTGTATTTTAAATTAGGAATTTAACTCGACATGATAAATCCATAAAATGTATAAGTGAGTATTTTTTTAGAAATCATATTATAAGTGTTCAGTAACGATATTTTTAAATGAGGAAATCCTGAAAAATTGGCATACTTCACTAAAATGTCAGATTCAAACCAAAGTCCATTACGCAGATATGCATTATACTGCTAAACTTAAAAATTTCCAACACGGGAAATTGGATTTAGTATCGAGATTTAACTTTTACTGATATATATAATACAAAAAAAAACCATATCCAGTCAGATTGGAACTGGAATGTGAAACTCCTTCAAAACATCGAAGACCAACCTAGATAGCTTGGCAAGGCACGTATTAGGTTGGAAATCTACAAAATGGAGAAGTAAGAGTTCGATTTAAGGAGATTGGCCAACCTTCTTACCTGCGTAAATTACAAACCCCATGATTAGTGCTAACGTTTTAAAAATTTGAAAACAGTATGAGAAATATCAGTAACGTGAAAAAATCGTGACAAAATCATATAGAGTAATACATGTAGGGATGCAGGTTGGGAAGGAGGAGTTGAGCTCGAAGGAGTTCGATTCTCAAGTTCGATAATCACAATTATAGAACTTAAATTTAAATCGACCTCAAACTCGTGACAGTTAGAACATCACGGTAGTTGGAGTTTCCTGTTAAGCAAAATTTTCAAAAATAACTGGAAAGCAAAGAGTGTAACGAGTCGGATTAGCTGGGAACAAACCAGTAGTTGAATGGGAGAGGTGACTGATATTAACTCTCCCATTGAACCCATTATTAACATTGTCATAGAAGTAAAATTCTGAAATAAGATATACGCAAGAAAGGAATTTAATGAATGCTAATATTGGAATTTGATGAAAGAGAAATGAGGATTTCCATGAATCAGTAACAAAGAAAAATTGAATAAATACAGCTTTAACTAAAGGATAAATATCTTCCGAAAGTTTACATATAATCAACCAATTGAAAGAACAGAGCTAGTGGAAAATGAAGCAATTTAGCTTACCAATGTAGGGACTGGTAGAATGTGGCTTGGAAGCTACGCATAAAAATTTCGGCTGATGAGCTCAAGCTTCATTAAGAAACCTTGGTCTCCGAGGAGGGACGAAGGCTCGATAACAAAAGGTTATCAAATGTATCTCCGCAAAAGAAAAATTTGATTATAAACCCAATAGATAGTTGAAACCCTAATTAATCTGGTCCATCCACACATCATCAGATGGAGGCATACGACAAGGATCGATGTTCATGAGTGAGAAGCCCAAGAAGGATATTAAAGTCTATCATTCGAATACCATTTAAATAAAAATCCCAGTTGCGTAAATGTGGAGGGAGTAGGTGAGTACCGTCAAAATCCCCTTAGGGATTGTACTAGGCTCAAAACTGTTAACTGTACGCTAAGTCAATTAATAGCCATGACTTCTAGGAAACCATCGTTGGATACATTAACTCGACTTAAATGGGTGATGCCACCTACCAGAAAGAGATGTACTGTGGATGTCCTCAGATCACATTATACGTGGGTGTAAAAATTTACGATCGTAATTGACCCCTAAAATCAGTGTTACCATAATGTTGAGAAAGTAAAGGATGATGGGATCACGTGGAGAAAAGATTGTTTATCATATTTTATCTTAAGATAAAGTAGGAATAACCTCATGATAGGGACTTAAGTTAAGGATGGATATTCATGGAAATTATAATGTAATGGAAAGTGGATGGAGATCAATGCACTATAATTTTATGCTCGTAATATAGTTATGCATGTGTATGGAATTAAATTTCTAGATATGTTCCTTACGCATTTGAAAAGAATTTCCAAATTTAAATAATGGGAATCCTATAATAAGGTAAGATCAATTCAAGAATTAGTTTAGAAATCAGGGGATCTATGATAGGCATAGAGGTTAGAAAGGGTTGTATATAAATTAGGTATGAAAATTTAAATGTATTTAAAATGGGTATTAATATAATTACCATTCAATATAAGTCAAGTGATTACCATATTGTCAACTATTTTATAGAGGTATATATATATTACAAAAGGGTAATATTAAAGGTCTTAGAATAGTAAGAACCAATGATTAATTTGTATGCAATAAGTAACAGTTGTTAGTATTATAAATTGGTAAATTATAGTTTAAATGCTGAAAAAAAATCTCATCGCAGGGTGACGAGATACACTATAAAAGTGTAAATTATAAATTCGACAAAAAAACGACGAGAAAGAAAAGAAAATAAAATTTGTGGTTAAATGAGAGACATTACAAATTCATTTATGTCAAACTACCTTTCTACTTATAAATAGAGAACTTAAGATAGTGCACAAGAGAGAAAGAATTTGTCTTAAGTAGAGTTATGCTGGTGAGATCACAACTCTTGGAGGTATTATGCATGTACTGTGATGTTGCTAGATTGTTGATGTTGGATGTGATGAGGGTGGGACTAAATTTGGATGTGTGACAAAGAATCGATCGAATGGTTATACTCTTCTTTCTACTTCATAATTAGTACATTTGTTCCTTTCCTAATGCATATGTCAATGACATTGTATGTGTGTTTATGAATTTAATTCATTCAATTTATTTAACTTCAATAGATCATATTGCCTTTATGTTTTCTTCTATCTTATGTTTTCTATGGCAAGTATCAATCAAGCGAGTTAAGTTGGATTGAGAGCGACGAAAGCGGGGAAGGGAGCCGAGGAAAAGCGAAAAATATTGCAAGTAGGTTTTCCTCCCTTTGTCTATTGATTTTAACGAAAAGGCCAGATATATTTCTTTTTGTTGTTCTAGGTGAACCACCACACTTAGGGAAGCAATACTTATCCGTAAGTTTGTATTTCTGTAAGTCACTTTACTATATGGTTATAGAAGTTATATAATTCTATAAATATACTCTATATATGGAAATGAAATTAAAACTAATTCTTGAAAGCATGAATTACGCTCCTCTAAGCCATATATTTCTACCTAAAAACATGTGAATAAATGCTTCTAAAAAATTTGTTTAACTGGAATAGATCATATTTCCTTTATCTTTTTTTTTGTCTTATGTTTTCTATGGCAAGTATCAATCAAGCAACTTAAGTTAGATTAAGAGCGATGAAAGAGGCGAAGGGAGGTGAGGAAAAATGAACAGATTACAAGTAGGTTTTCCTCCCTTTATCTATTCATTTTAAAGAAAATGTCAGATATATTTCTTTTTGTTGTTCTAAATGAACCACCACACTTAGGGAAAAGATACTTATCCATAAGTTTGTATTAAAACACTCAAGTCACTTTCCTATATGGTTACAGAAGTTATATAATTATGTAAATATACTCTATACATGGAAAGGAAATTAAAAGTAATTCTTAAAAACATGAATTATGCTCCTCTAAGCCATATATTTTTATCCAAAAACATGTGAATAAATGCTTCCAAAAAACTTTTCCGCGCCGGTAAGGAAATATGGAATACATTTGGCATTCCAATAAATTGAACTAATATTCCTTCTAGTTGTCATGTTCGGAATTATATGTTTATAGCTAGTTATTCATAACCAATATTCGAAGCTCAAGTACCGAGAAATGAGAAGTTATTATAACGAACCATGGAGTATGTGAAAATAAATAAATTAATAGAAAGAGTGGAGTACCCAATAATATAATCCATAAATAATAAATCCTTGTTGAAATTTTATCGATAAGTTTAAATAAGAAAAAAAGATACCAAATCCAGTAAGGTTGAAAGAATTACAAACAATAATATTATAATTTTGAGTTATATAGAAATTTCAAGATAAAAATGTCATTAAGAAGGAATCCGTCATATATCCAAATAATGTACAAGCAAATATAAGGGAAGTTATTGTAACTATTCAAGCATAATATTCTAACCATGATTTGAACTATAAAGGATAATGAAAGAAAATCCAGAACACCTTTACTTTCATTAAAAATACAAAAAGGAACCTAGCCTGAACAATATCACTCTGGAATAAATTACAGTGACTCTATGGACTCGATATTTCTTTTAAATAGGAGGTCAATACAGAAATTGAAGAGAAACTAAATAAATAAGCCACTATTGGATTAGTCCACACAAGACATTCAAACCCTCACAGGGTTGAAAACAACAAAAACCTTGTATACGGAAACAAAAATAATGAACTATAATCCATACAATAAATAAGCAAGTTAACCAAATAAATTGGGATGAGTTACAATTCATTGATACCCTAGCAACGCATTATATACCTGGTACGGTTTGAAAGTGACCCAAAAAAAAAAAATTCCTTTGGATGTGTTGTGAACAACATTGAAAAATCATAGCGCGAGCCATGAAACGTCACGAAGTTAAGAAATAGAGGAATTCCGGCCTTTAGAAAATAAGGACTCAAAGAGTTCAGTTTAGAATATGCAAGATATTGTTGTACAATTTATCTGTATCATCTCTAGACTAGAATTGTATACTTTCGCTACAAATTAGTGCAAATAAGAGTTATAACTTTAAATTGTAGTATACAGACTCTAAAGAGAAAATTCTAAAAAGAGTTGGAAAAAAGGAAAAGGAAGGAATCACGGCTAGGAAATTACAATTCATTTCTTTCCATAACTGGAATTATCAAATGACACAATTCTTATAAGGGTTGGGAGAAATAAAAATAAAATTAATAGCAATTTCAAATTTGTCATTTGTTATTTTCCTTGATGATCATGGCTTAACTAGGCATTGCAACACCGTACGGCGAGAGAATAAAAATAAATGTAGAAGAGAATAGAAAGAAAAACGATATTACCTTTTAAATAAAAGGGAAAATCCCAAATGGGGTGGATTGAAATCACAAAGCTCGATATTTTAGGCTATACTAGTCTATTATATAAACAAACTGTGAAAATTTAGAAGCCAATATGCGATACATTGAGGGCATAAGATTTATTATGCAGGATATGTTCCAGGAATACAATGGTAATGTGCCATAATTCGTTAATTTTGTGGCACTATAAGAAGGACCAGATCCATGACCTCTAAACAATTAAAGGAGAAAAACAACGAGCGTTTCAACATTCAGAAACAAATGATGAAACACCAATGGCTTAAGCATAGAATTTCATAATATAAAGTTGAAAATTCAATTATAACGGTTTGAAGATCCAAACCCTAATTTTCCTTCAATACGCAGTAGCACCAAGCTAAACTTACCAAAGACCATATCAATAGGAACAATAACTGAGATTAGAGACATAGCATCAAGTCTATAAAAAAATAAGGAAGCAAAGTTATGGTTTAAGAGTCACTAGGAAAAGAAAAGTACCTATAGAATTGTCACCAAATGGATGCCAAACTGTAATACCCGGTGCAGTGAACGTGAGATTATCGAATAACTATGGAATAAGGAATATTAGTCAGAGTGACGCTTTGGTCACAAGAGCAATGGTCACAAGAGCAATACAAATTGAAGGAAAGAATTATGAGCGAAAGGGTAGGATTATTTACGTGGAAACCCTATCCATTTACAACCTTTGGATTTCATTGTTAGATTAAATTTGATGAAAGAGTGTAATATATGGGCCATATGAAATGCATGTGGTAATTCACTTGTGGCATTTATCTTGGATTGGAAATTGTGAAATAGAGCCTACATGGGGTACAAATCATTCCACATTCATATAAATTAAAAATAATACTCATATTTGAAGAGACCCAACTACATCATAATATAATTATCATGATATATATATGGCACGACACCATATAATGGTGGATATAGTTTATAAGAATTAGTTCCATTCAATGGTATGGTTGATATAAGTAGTGTGATAAATTGAATCTTATATGTTGGAAGAATATAATAACCATGGATGTGATTTTTGAAAAAAAATACAAAGTAGAACCTTCGTAAATATACATATATAAATAAATATATGTCACTTATGAAGGAGAAATGAACTATACACTAGTTACACTAGAAAGAGTAATTATAATGTTACTAGTTGAATAACTATATATAAAAAAAGAAATTGGTGGTGTGAGATTGAGGTATCTTATATATGGTATCACTGCTATAGGCTCAATAGTTAGGATTATGGGTGAACTCACAACTAGAAAATAGGAATGATTTCCAGTTAGATCACACATAGGTATGAGTAAAATATGAATTCTTACATTCAACAACATAATTTTTGGAAGGAGTAGCAAATTGGAAAACTTGAACTAACCAATAGTAAATAAATTCATGAAAAGGTAAGGAAGAGAGAAATAAAGAAAATGGAAAAACACATTCTTCTTATATATAAAGAAAATGAAATACCATTACATAGTATATGAGAGATGTAATAAGTGTACTGATATTATCCAAAGACCATGCACGGATGTTTTGACATAAGTATCTAGTATTAAAAATTAAATAGTGCTACTTCATACACCAACCTGCTATAGAAGGTATATCTCCTTTTCTCTTCTATCTTGAGCTTACCAATAAGTTGAATAAAGTGTCTTAACAGAAGAGGAAATTACATTCCTAGTTATAAACAAAACCATAGTGAAAAGAAAAATCAGATAAATGTTGTTACTCAAAGCTGAAGGAATGAAAAATCAGGTATTTACTTGAAGCTCAAGGAATGTAAAATAAGTTTACGACAATAGGCTACTGAATGAGCTAAAATAAACTCTCAAATAAAAGTGAGTAGAAAAAAATATTAGAGAGGAAATAGAAGAAAGGTATAAAACCAGATTATTACAAATTGAAGTATTTAATAGTGTAGAAGTTGAAAGTTCTTTAAAGAATAATATTATATGAAAAACTGTTACTGCAGTAAATTTCTCTATCAGATGAAAACTAGAAAAATACAATGGCACTCACAAATAGTGTTAATATATATATATATATATATATATATATATATATATATATATATAAAGGAACCATCACCCTTACACCGAAATGTATGAGAGTAAAATGGATCAATGGTAAATTGAAGAATAAAAACATGCAATATATTAAGAATGAAATGATCTTATATTATGTGGGTTTAAAGAGAAATCTTGTTATTTTGTTAGAAACTTTACAAATTAAATTTTTATTGAACAAAAATGACCATAAAAGTGGTTGATTTGAATGACGTAACATGCTAGATTAGAAATTCCGATGAACCTTTTTGGAATAACTTACCAAAGAGGATTTTTTTTTATTTATCTCTTATTTATATAGCCATAACTATGAAGGAAAACCACTTAGATCAATGTTTTCTAGTGTTTTATTGTTTAAGTATACAATTATAGATATGTCGGTGTGTAGGAAGATGTTAAAAATGATGAAAAATGATACTCCAATGCTCGGTGATAAGATAGCTGACACATAGAAATGGAAAGGGAAAATACTCCATGGTTATACCTAGGAGTAAAGGTAAAATAGTTGATGAAGTGTAGAAACGGGTGTTGGGGAACTGTGAAGCTACATTTTTTTATTTTAACGGCACCACTTGTGTGATGGTATTATGAATCCTATATATTTTGTTCTCTCATATTTTTATCCTTTAGTGTTTTTATTTATGAACATGAATTAAGGAAGTGGAAAAATATCTTGGAGGAACTGGACTAAGCCCACATTCGATATGGAATTGACAATGATATAAAAATCATAAAAATGTAGTAAAGACAAGAGTTTTTCCTACACTCTAGTTATGCATGATGAATGCAAGATCATGAGATCATGTCCAAGTGGAAAAAATGCGCAAAAATGGAAATGCATAGAAATGGTTGCAGTCTGAATGAACGGAAAGGCCTCATCGCTTTGATTCTGGTGCCATGAATGGGACTCAAATCTGATGTCGTATGTGAAAGTTAGTAAGGTTTGAATTCGTCAAGTGACCTCCAAAACAAGACTTTTTCACTATGATTTTGTCAATTTTGCAAAAAATATTATTATGGAAAATTTTCATATTTTATTAAGTTTTTATAGGGCTATTAGAGGGTCCCACGTGGCCTACTTGGAGGCTGCCACATGGCCCCAGGCCATTGGTTAAAAGGTGTTGCAAAAATTTTGGTGGGCAAGGGGGTCGAACCCTCGACTCAATTCCTCAGGCAGGGTCGACCCGACCATTACACCACGGGCAACAACGTTGAATGGAGGTGAGTCAGGTCATTGGTAATGCACAGTCGGGTGAGTTGGGCAGCATAAGAATGCACAGTTGGGTTGTGAAGTTTGAGCAAGTGAATTTTTTATTTAAGCCCTCAGGGCTAAGGTTTAAGGACCATGCGACCACTTGCGAAACCCGGGGCTTAATAACTTTCAAACCAGTGGAATAATAGGCCTAATAAACTCGGTGCTAACCCTTTCTCCCATGTGACCTGAAGGCCATGATTGAGGGCGTGGGGTTTAAACCTTATCCTCTAGCAACAAATAGTTTCTGGATTTTCAACATGTGAACGCGCTCTTTAACTAACCGTCGCATTTAATGTCACCCCTAAAATAGCATGTGGTTCTACCATCCTTTTTTGTTTGCATTTTTTGGTGGATCTAACTGGAGTTCCTCTAGTTTTGAAGGAGGTTTTCTAGTGCCACTAGGCAAGAACTTGTTTGGTTCATAACTTTCTCAATTTTCAACCAAACAAGATGAAATTTTAGTTAATTTTGTATTTCTTCAACATTATGAAGAGTTTGGGATAAGTGTTAGAGTGAAAAAATGTGTTATTCAGCCATTTTTGGTTCAGGGAAGAGGAAAGAGCCATCAGGGCCATCAGATAAATGGAGCTGTATTGGGTTGTACTTCACTGTTTGAGGTGAAAAAAAAGCCATTTTTAGCTTATTTCTATCTTATGAAGTCAAATTCATAGCGTTTTGTCCCTTTTAGACATATTTTCCATTATGTAACCATTTTAAGCAAATTAATAGAGCAAGGACATGCCATTGGTGAGCCTTGGACCGACAGATGTAGCCCAGGAGGGGTGAAATGCCTCAACATTTTGCTATGTTATGGTATGGTGAATTTTACTTGTTGTGTATTTCTTCTATGATATACTAAAAAATAAAGTTAAATAAAAAATCCCCACACATCAAACTCAGAAACATTACCAAAAATACTTTCTTTAACTTGCTAATCATGGAGAACACTTTGCACATTAAATTAAATGGAAATGGATACTTTGCATAGCAGTAGAAATAGTTTCATTTTCAAATTACATGGTATTAGAGCTCGGGATTTCAGCATTAGGAGCTAGAGTATTACTCTGCATTTTTTCTTGTGAAAAGATATAGTTGATTGTTTACAAGTTTTGATGCTTACTAGGCTTAAAATCAAGTGAGGGGAAGGACACTTGGTTAGAGAAAAAATTAATCCTCAACCAAGAAGAGACAGAAAACCACGTCCAAGATTCATTGAAGGAGCCTCAATCATGTCTTCAAGAGAAGGAGAATATCCTGAATATATTGATCCCAAAGAAGAGGAACCAGTGTTCCGAAAGGATTTCTTGGACATGACGGAGATGGTGAGGATACTCTACCAAGAAAGGAATGACGGGCTTGTAGGAGAAGGGTCTAGACACCAGAAAGAAGGAGAGGGTTCTTCATGAGGAAGGAAAAGTGATGATAAGTCAAAGAAAGGACATGGTGGTAATGGTGATCCACCATCGCCATCTTCATCCTCTTCATCTACATCGTCATCCTCTACTTTGGTGAATCAATATCACAAGTCTAAAACCACTAGTAAAAGTCCATTTTTAAAGCTTGATTTTAAATTTGAGTTTCTTATGTTCAATGGTGAGGTCAATGTAGAGAAACTTGACAATTTGATAAGACAGTTGGAAGTTTATTTCAGGATACAAAACCTTCATGAGGATGACACCAAGATTCAACTAGCCTCTTTGAGAATGGATGGAGTAGCATTGGTATGGTGGGAAGCCAAGACCAAGGATGAAATTAAAAAACATGGTAAGATCACTTTATCATGGGCTAAATTTATTTCTGCAATTAGATAGAAATTTTATCCATTAGCTCATTTATAAAAGGCTATCATGAATTGGGAAAGTTGTAGACAACTTAAGGCAGAAAATGTTCAAGATTACGCCCAAGAGTTTAGACGAAGGGCTTTATTAATTGGAATTGATTTTCATAGACAAGAGACTTTGATGAAATATATAGGTGGTTTACACATCTATATTATACATATTATCCTTATGTTCAATCCTACTAGTCTAGATGAGGTTTGTGTCCAAGCCACGCATTTAGAGGCTAGAGGTAAACAACATTTTGATGGGAATGAGGGTAGTGAGTTTAAAGTCAAAGGTAGAAAAAAAAATGCAAACTATAGGAAAGAAAAAGTAAAATTCTTTTGCAAAAACTGCTCCAAAATAAATCATGATGAAGACCACTGATGGAACCTTCATCTGGAGTTGAAGCCAGAAAAATTTAAAAACAGTGATAAGGCCAAAGGAAAAGGAAAAACGGTTGCAATAGCTAAACAAGACTTAGGTTCTGAACCAGGAGATGAAACTAAAAGCATAGCCATGGTACTAAAGAACATAAAGGGGAAAGAGATTTTAAATGAAACAAATCCCATTTCTAGCACTTTAAACTGTCACATCGAAGCTCCAAATGAAGAGAGGAGGATAGAGCTATTTCATGTGAGGACCATTTCCAAACACACAAATATAGACATACTATTTGACAGTGGGTCTCAAGCAAGAATCAGCTTAGAAGACTTAGTCAATAAGCTGAAACTTGAGACCATTCCACATCCGAAGCCATATCCACTTGGATGGATTTCCAGTGATGCTAATTTACAAGTTTCAGGGAAGTGCATGTTGTACTTCACCATAATAGCTCATTATGTTGATTTGGTTGAATTAGATGTGGTACCGCTTGAAATTACACGTGTGGTGTTGGGTAATCTGTACTTATGACAAAAAAGCGATCTTCCATCTCCATGAGAATAAGTATCACCTATTCAAGGATGGAAAGGAGTTTATTGTGAGAGCACATCAGAAGAAGCTAGAATCTTCTTTAGTGAATGCAAGGCAGTTGAAAAGGCTTGTCAATGCAAGTCATAATTTTGCTTTGTTGATGATTAAGAAAAAATATTTTGTACATTATCCTTTCCATGTTATTGCTGATGTAAATGATGAAATGTTTCAATCTGAAAGTAAGTCGTCTTTGGAAGAAGATGACAAGATGTTGCACAAGGTGTCTTTGGTGTCAATTGGTGCACAGAAAATAATTTTGGTGCAAAGTGGTGCAAGAATCCAAGAAATGGAAAAGCATACAAGGAAAGAGGACACAAATTTCAGCATGGATCAATGCTGGTTTCAGAATGGTAGGTTAGTATGGCAAGAAAACTTGGTTAGGAATCAACACAAGTACATGGCTCATTCGACAAAAAATCACCATAAGGACAGTTGGCAAGGTGAATCTTATTTCCATTTTCCTTTGAAGGTATACCATTATAGGAGAAATATGTTTTCTGAAAATTTTAGTTGATGTTTAGAAAATTCCAAAAAATTTCATCATGACACAGTCAAGGTTAGCAACAGTCGGTCAATAGATTCAAGGAAGAATTTATCGTTTTATGAGAAGCTCAATTTGATGAAATCAGGAAGATTTCAGTGGTTCAAAGTTGAAAGAGTGGAGAATCATTCTCCTCATCCTCAATTTCTATAATTCAGAAAATTTTTAGGGTCCAAAATATTCCCATTGGGGAGGTGTGATTAGGAGATCATGTCCAACTAGAAAAAATGCTCAAAAATGGTTGCAGTCTGAACGATCGGAAAGGCCTTATCATTGTGATTCTGGCACCATGAATGAGACTCAAATCTGATGTCGTATGTGAAATTCACTGAGCTTTGAATTCACCTGGTGACCTCCAAAATAGGAGTTTTTGACTATGATTTTTTCAATTTTATAAAAAAATTATTATGGAAAAATTTCATATTTTATTAAGTTTTTATAGACTTGTCAAAGGGTGCCATGAGGCCCCAGGCCATTGGTTAAAAGGTGTTGCAAAAATTTTGGTGGGCAAGGGGGTCTAACGCTCGACCCGACCATTACACCATGGGCAACAACGTTGAATGGAGGTGAGTTGGGTCATTGGTAATGCACAGTTGGGCAAGTGAAGTGGCATAACAATGCATAGTCAGGTCATGAAGTTTGAACGAGTGTAATTTTTATTTAAGCCGTCAAGGCTGAGGTTTGAGGACCATGCGACCACTTATGGAACTCGGGGCTTAAGAACTTTTAAACCGGAGGAGTAACAGGCCTAAGCACCTTCGTGCTAGCCCTTTCTCCCATGTGACCTATAGGCCATGACTAAGGGCATGAGGTTTAAACCTTATCCGCCAGCAACAAACAGTTTTCAGATTTTCAGCATGTGAACGCGCTCTTTAACTGACCGTCGCATTTAATGTCTCCCATAAAATAGCGAGTGGTTCTGCCATCCTTTTTTTTCCACCTTTTTTGGTGGAGCTAACTGGATTTCCTCTAGTTTTGGAGGAGGTTTTCTAGTGCCACTGGGAAAAAACTTGTTTGGGTCATAACTTTCTCAATTTTCGACCAAACAATATGAGATTTTAGTCAATTTGATATTTCTTCAGCATTCTAGAGAGTTTGGGATAGGTTTCAGAGTGAACAGAGGTATTGTTCCGTCATTTTTTCTTCAAGTAAGAGGAAAGAGCTATTAGGGCCATCAGAGAAATGGAGTTGTATTGGGTTGTACTTCACTATTTGAGGTGAAACAAAAGCCATTTTTAGATTATTTTTTGCTTTTGAAGTCAAATTAACAACTGTTTTTTCCTATTTAGGAATATTTTCCATTGTGTAACCATTTTGAGAAAATTAATAGAGCAAGGACATGCCAATGGGGAGCCTTGGACTGGCTGATGTAGCCTAAGAGGGGTGAACTGCCTCAACATTTTGTTGTGATATGCTATCGTGAATTTTACTTACTGTGTATTTCTAATATGATATATTAAACAATAAATTTAAATAACAAATCCTCACACATCAAACTCAGAAACATTACCAAAAATACTTTGTTTAACTTGCCAGTCATGGAGAACATTTTGCACGTTAAATTAAATGGAAATGGATACTTTGCATAGTAGTACAAATAGTTTCATTTTCAAATCAATTCATATTTGAAATTATGATAAAACATCATAAAATGTTGCCTGATATGATCATTATTTGCATCAAATAAGGAATAAAAATGTAATTACATGTATTTTTAACTTTCATTGTCGTAGCGTAAATTACGTTAAATGAAATGAGCAATTTCACGTCTCTAAAATTTTTAGAAGAAACATTGGATGGCATCCATATTACTGGACACACTTAGTGGTTAAGGGTGAAATAAGGGGACCTATTGATATTATTGTGATCTTATACTAATATTTATTATCATGTTTGATGCATGTGAATAAATTTGTGTGAATGTAGGTGGATGATCCTTTGGTGGAATGAATAAATGAAAATAGGAAGCACCTATTTAGAATGTATGAAAACATTCTAGTGAGTTAGTATGAAATTAATATAAGAGTATTTTTACTATGGAATTGAGCCATCACTCAAAATTAAGTGAAGTGGAATCACTTTAATACTGAAGAGACTGTTATAGAAATGAAAGAAGAAATCTAGGCTGCATCTCCTTTCCATCTTCCGAAAAGATGGAATTGAAAAAACACCAAAGAATATGTTTATTAAAAGGGGGAGAAGATGTAAAAACCCTATGGATCTTCTTAATAAACATTTACTATATTTTGAAATTGAATTATTAATCGATTTAGGGGCGATGGAAGCCATGATGAAGCTTATTTAATGGTATAATTATTTTATTATTTGAGATAATAAATAAATTGTTTGGAAATATTTAGGAAAGAGAACTAGAGTGAAGAATACTTATTACCAGCTTATAAAAGGTTCTTGGTGATCAATTCCACATGATGGACCTTCCCTAAAAAGTCTCCTAAAAATCCCTAGGAGGAAATAATTAAAAGAAATAAAATTAAAATAATGGGAGAGAAATATTATGTTAATCACTTGATTAGAGATAAATACTAAGTGTGGTGGATTAAAGCATTGCGTGAGAGAAAAACATGCTTTAAAGAAAAATAAAATATTTTTTTCAAAAAAATAAAAATAAATAAAAAGGCATAGGACAAACATCAGCATACCTTAAAGTAGGAAGTTGCTAAAACTTAGTTGGGAAGAAATTTATAAAATAAAAACACCTATGGATGAATGGGGGATTGTGGAGGTAAGAAGGTCTTAACTTATGGGAAATTGTTCGAAGAATTTCATTGTTTGAGGAACGTGATCTCTTCCTAAATTTTCCCTAAAAATCCAATTATGGCTAAATGTATATCTGGTTTTATTTTGTAAGCTTCATTGGATTCATTCTATTCATAAAATAAATACTTAATAAGGAATGAATATTATTAATTGCATAGGTATCAGTTGTGTGCAAAAAAAAAAATTACAAGTAAATTGAGTTTATGAAATATTTGATTGTGATAACAAATGAGATTATATATTGAATTCCTAGTAAAAATTTTCATGTATGTATGAATTATAGCCTAGCGAGTTACGTTCAGACTTAATGTAAATGACTTATGTGATTATTGTAAGGTTGCATGAGTTGATGCATATGTAAGAAAGATGTTAGGTATATTGGAAGGGATGAATGTATGCATAAAATCTATTTGTACTGAAATAATTGAACGCATGCATCACGTGGATAGAAGAACTTGGATAAGTGGGTTTTTTTTAGTCATATTCTTTTATAATTTATGTTCTCTCTAGAATGTCATTATTTAAAGTATAGTATAGACTGAAAGAGATTTATAGGAACTCATGTCCTATATGTTTGTGTGACGTAAAACTATATGAGCGATAAAATGTACAATATCTTTGTAATGGAATTAAAAAAAAAAAATCCTTTCAGGAAGAAAAAAAACAAAATAGCCATATTGTTCTTATGCATTAAAAAAATAGTTTCTTTTGTGTGAAAGTCTATTTGAAGAGAATAGGTTAACCAACCTAGGAACTGTATATCTAAGCTGAATACATATGTCTTCAAGTTGAAAAAGTAACTTGAATGCATATGTTATTGGAAGGGGGGGCTAACACATATGTAATTAAAGAAGACTCTTCTGTTACATTCAACTGTTTTTGAGTTACTATACTATTACAAAAGTAATATAATTTTGTAAGTATACTCTACAATTGGAAATGAAATTAAAATTAATTCTTAAAAATATGAACTAGGCTCCTGCAAGCCATATATTTTTACGATAAATATGCGAATAAATTTTTCTAACAACATCTCCCTTACATCTAAATAAATATGGAATACATTTGGTATTCCAATAAATTGAACTAATATTTCTTTTAGTTGTGAGGTTGGAAATTATATGTTTATAGGTAGTTTTTTATGACTCATATTTGAAGCTGAAGTAATGAGACTTGAGATATTAGTATAAGCAACCATGGATTATGTGAAAAAAAATAAATTAATCGAAAGAATTGAGTACCCAATAATATAACCCAGATTTTATAAATCCTTGTTCATGTTGTAGACATTAATTATAGATTCAATATTGCTCATGTTATGTTCTAAAACATAAGACTCAAATATACTCTACTTATCCATGGAAATAAATTCATGATTGTGAAGAAATATAAAAAAAATGAGACATGAATCAATTAACACACATAACATGAGGATATATATAAAATAAATCGACTACTCAAAACCCCTTCCTATCTATATTGCATTAATCATAAAATAGAAAAAAAATACAATTCTTGTTCAAGCCTAAATAATCTCCGCACAAGTATAATCTATCTTACTGCGTCATAGAATGACCCTAGCCAGCACATAGAAAATTTTCCTACCTTATAAGATTCTATTTCATTGAATTTATTCCTTGGGAATTAACCCCTATTATTTATGGAAATTCCTCATCCATAACTACGCAATCCCTATAGAACCTTCTTTGACTCCATGCACCACATGTACAAATTGGATAATTATACAACTAATAGTACACTACCCTTGAAATCTAATCTCAAATGGGTAACTCGTATTTCATGCATGCATGCATCAGTTAACTGGTTGATCACTGAGTACACACCCCACTACTAGACCTCCCACTAGTTCCTCTAGTAGTTGGAACTATTTTAACTAACTTTAACTCAGTTTAACTAAATTAAATTATTAAAAATTAAATTAAACTCAACCCAGACTCCTAAAATTTAGGAGAAACTCTACATGACTCAAGTTAGGCCCCCTAATTGAATTAACTGAGCCAACTAATTCAAACTAACTTAGTAAGCTTGTACAATTTTTCTTGTCATCTAGAATTACAATTTTCTTCTAATTTAATTGTTATCACCAAAAATTGGTCATCTAACCATTTACAACTATATGGATCGAAGTACACCATGTAAGACTAATTTTACCATGCTAAAATTATTTTCAATATAAGAAATAATTTAGTAATCCATATTTTATTAATTTATTTATGGTTTAAACAAGAAACCCCATGATGAATAATTAAATAAATCCTTATTTATTTGATTTTCCTGTAGAATAATTAATTAAACCATTGTTTATATTATACTCCTGGTCATATTTAACCCAATTGTGAGAAATAATTAGATAAATCATTATTTTTCTTATTTCTCTAGGAATAATTAATTAAATCATTATTTAGTTATTGTTCCTTGCTAAATTTTATGAAATCACCTAGGAATAATTAAACAAAACATTATTTGTTTATTATTCTTTAACCACATTCTTGAAATAATAAATAAATCATTTATTTTTTATTAATTATAAATAAAATGTATCTAACCAATTTAAATACCTTTTCCTTCTAACAAAATATAATAAAATATTCCAAGTGGTTAGATCTAGATCTTGGATAATAATATTTTATTATTCACCGTTGTCAAGGATAACTGAATATTTTGTTATAAATAGAAGGGGTTTTCCATTCATTCTTCACTTTGATCCCTTTCATTGTGTCGCATTGATCATTCTCATTCTCGCAACTATTTTATTTTTTCTTATTGAGCTCCCATAGAGTTCAACACATTTTCGATTTTTTGCACCATTGAGAGAGAGAAACTTCTGGAACTAAAGCATTGAGGACAACCAAGAAGCCATCCTACTAAGGGGGACTCATATCACTTATTTGTTCACCAGGTGTAATAAGATATGAAACATTCTTTAAATCTTGTCTTGTCTGTTGGATGCATGGAGTAATTATTATTTTTTTACTGTGTAACTGGGTTTATTGCATAGATCTAGGTTTTTGTAGCATTTTTTCTAACTATCAATTGCAGATCTAAAGCATTAAGTATCCATTTCTATTGTTAGGGTTTTTTGTCACACACATCTAAAGTATAATATTTGCATACACTTGCATTAAGAATTTATGCTAACAAATGGCAACTCCACTGTTGTAATTCAGATTCTTGCGTGATCATAAACTTCAGCAACAAGGGTAGCAACAAGGGTTTTTCTTCAGTTTTTTTCAGTCTCTTGATTTTTTTTGAACTTTTTATACCCTAATTCACTCAAAATTCCAACTTCCCGATGTTTTTTGGTGTTTTCCGCAAGTAACATACATCAATCGTGCCAGAGACAAACCTTTTCGCAACCTACCGTCTGAGAACCTAGGAACTGTAGCTTACACTTTTCAGCTCAAATAGTGTTTTCCCCCTGAAATCACACTTTTTTTCCAAGAAACTATGAGCTCACCTTTCTACAAGTCAGAAATTATGATGTGGAATCTTTTTCTGCAGTTTTTTCTGCAACTATCAAGGTCTTCCAAGAGCACTTTTCTGGGTTTTTTGACCTTTGTTTCAGCCTGTCTTATGCATGGATATGCTTATTTTTTCCCCTTGAGTGTAACCAAGCCCTCTAGCGTTTCAATACACTTCCACCTCTTTAGGAGGGGTTAAGCTGAGTAGGTAGTATGATATTTGCAATGCTTTTAGCCATTGTTTTAGGGTCTGATCTATCTTTTTGTCAGATCCTTTTTGATAGGTTGTTATTCCATCCAAAAATTCCTATTGAAATTTATTTGGTATTTTCCTTAGGGTCCCCTTGTTTTCCCTAGGGTTTGAATCTTTAGCCTTATCTATTGCAGCAATTTTCCCCTCTCGTTTCTTATTTTTTATTGTGCAATTTTCAGCAATATAGAGTCATTAGATCCTTTTCCCTTTGACATTAGATATCTTGGCCATTTTACTGTTTCAAGAAAATTTCTCCCCCTTATCGTGTGGTTGTTTAAAGCCTTCTTTGGGTTGGTATTTATGCATGATTAGTTGTTTATTTTACTGTCATTTGACTTTTATTTACAAAAATTTTGAGTTTTTTAATTTTTTTACACAACCGTCTGGGCTTAATTAAAATTAACATACAACTTACACACACTCACATCTAAAGCGAAGAGCGCTTGTTTTACACCGCCAAGCCAAGACATAAACAACATAATTAATAAATTTTCCTCACAGATCCTTTGCTTATCAATCTTGAACATTTTCTTTTCGTTTTTGAATTGCCATTATTACACCCTCAAGGCGTTTATCATGGAGACTCCAAGGTATTCACCCTTAGTTTCCGTTAGGGCATCTCCCACCACCCAGTAGGGTCTGAGTTACTCCTATGTTGAGTCCCCATATCAACTCTAATTTTGGTTCATCAGTTTCTTCCTCTTATTCCGACCTCGGTTCTCCTCACCCTCATATCGTCACCATGTCAGCCACAAATTTAGGTGTGTGTCCTCAAGCTATTGGTGTCCCCATCCCTAATACTGGAGCTACTATTATCGGAACCACTAGTGCAACTGTTCCAATGACTCCCTTGCTACCTTCTATGGAACATTTAAGCCTTCCCAATTTTAGCCAGTTAAACAATGAGCCCATACTCCACAATGCGGGTTGGCCAAATATGCCAACTAAGCTTCCTTCTGAAATTCCTAAGTTTGAATGAAAAACTGGAGAGGACCCTACTAATCATGTATGCTACTTTCATATGTGGTGTTCATATAATTCCATCACCGATGACTTCATTTGCTTTCTGTTGTTCCAACGTACGTTCACTAGAGAAGCTGCAAAGTGGTATGTTGGCCAGATTGCTACGTCTCATTCCAATTTTGCGACTCTTGCTAAAGAATTTATATCATATTTGTAGTTACCCCTCCATTACGATAAGGATAAATTATTTTTCACTGTATTGCTGTTGGGAAAAATAATGTGAGGGGGGGGGGTGAATCAATATTTAGAAGAATCACAATATTTTAACTTTCTTTTACAGATTTCTATATGTGGATTTGACTATCCCAAATAGCATATATACGCAACCATCGTAATAGAAACTTGTGTATACCAAAATAACTTCAATTTTCAGAAAAACATTCAAAACATTCTTTAGCCAAAATCATCAGTTATGCATAAGATAGTTAAGCAGTAAATGTTGGCAATATGATGCAGAGTGTTGTCCTTGATGGCAACCCACTTAATGAAGATGAAGACATGAGATTGTTGGCATGTGTTGTCCTTGATGGAAATCCACCTGATGAAGTTATTCTTGACCTGATGGACTTGGTAAATGATGTAAATCTAATATGAAATGATGTTTGTTAGCAATATGATGCTGAGTGTTGTCCTCGAATGGAAACCCACTTGATGAAGATGATGGCAACTTACTTGATGAAGTTGTGATTAATATAATATGTCTTGATGAACTAAATCTGATGTATCTACAGTGAGTACAGAAGGTAATGAAGAAAGGAATTCAGCATGTGCTAATTCTATGGTGAAAAGAGTATGTCTCAAGGCATACGCGGATATGTCTAGGAGAAGTCGCGTATGCATGCGGGAAAAAAACTACCAAGTCGCGTATGGGCAAAAAGCACTCATAAAGTGAAAAACCAGGGGTAACCACCATGGTATTGGCCCATTGTATTGGGTAATTATTTGTATAAATGACCCCATCTAGGAATACCATTGGAAGTAATGTATTTTTGGCTCATGGTATTGAAAACGGGGCTCATGGTATTGAAAAAGGGTAAACCTATATAAAGAGAAGAAATTCATTGTGCAAATCATGAGTGTGGGAGCATGATGTCTGAGCTTGAATGAATACTTCTCTGTGAAGTATATCTGTATGGAAAGGGTAAAGCTTTGATGATAGATCTGAATTTATGATGCCCCAATAAAGAAATGATGAAGAAGGGAATCTAGATCTGGAATGTATTTGTATATGCTAGATCTGTTTATGGAAGGCTTAGATCTGAGATGAGGCGAACATCTGTCTGAAGTAAAAGGGTAAATCTGAACTGAATATCTGATCTGAAGAAGTATGCTGCTCTATAATGGTTGAAGATCTATACGCTAGTTCGCCGCAGAGGAAGCGCGTATATACGCGGCTTCGATGAAGAGAAAGCACGTATGAGCAATGAAATTAGATCTATAATATGTACAGAAGTATACGCTGGTTTATGTGAACGGAAGCGCGTATATACGCGACATCAGTGAAAGGAAAGCGCGTATGCAAACTAGGGTTTGCTGAAGTCTGTGGTAAGAAATGTCTGGACCGTTCGCCGGGGTTTAATTATATGTCAATAGGTTATATGTATCCGTTTCATGGTTGACTGTGCTTAAAAGTATGGAAAGGGTCCAGTCTGAAAATATGATGAAACGTGGCCTGCAAGTGGTGTCCTAAAGGAAGCTTTGGATCCAGTGTGAAAATTGATGAAACGTGGTCCATAGAGGTGTTGAGGGTTGTAGCCTTCAGTCAGGGGGTTGTAGCTCCCTTCCAGGTGAGGCTGGTAAACGAGAGCAGGGGGTCGTAGCTCCCTTCCAGGAGAGGCTGGTAAACGAGTCAGTGGGTTGGAGCTCCCTTCCAGGAGAGGCTGGTAAACGAGCGCAGGTGGGTGCCTGCGTGCTGGTAGAGTCTGCACCAGCACATATGTTGTAAGATGTTTTCTCTATAATAAAATATTGAAGGCTGAGCAACTGCAGCGGTGGTTTTCTCCCGACTTGGGTTTCCACCCAAAAATCCTGGTGTTCATGTGTGATGCTTTGTGTGATGGTTTATTCTGTTCTTACTGCACATGTTTACTGTTTATAGAACATCTAATGAATAAATGATGGAATGATATAAGTGAAGAACTAATGGCATAATTAGATCTCTGTGTATACGCGAGTTTTATGAAGGATATCCGTGTGTATACGCTAGTTGGCTTCAACAAAGTAGCGTATGGGTTTTAGAGCATGAAAAAGTAAAAGTTTCAGTTTTCCCTAAATACTGATTCACCCCCCCTCTCAGTATTTTTCCCAACAATTGGTATCAAAGCGAGGTCCTTCTGCAGAAGCTTGATCGCTTGAAGGAAATTCGTTGCAATGGGAAAGAAGCAAAAGAAGAAGGTTACTCAAGGAAAGGAGAAGCCTCAGAAATCATGTATAGCAGAAATTGAAGGAGATGAAATAGAAGCTGTCAAGATTAAAGATGAAAAAGATTCAGACCAAGCTCTACAAGTGCTCATGGCAAAGAAGCAAAAGAAGAAGGCTACTCGAAGCAAGGAGATGTCTCAGAAAACCTGTATAGCAGAAATTGAAGAAGATGAATCAGATAGTGATTGGGGTCCTAGTAATCTTCTTAGTGCAAACAATCGTACAGATAGTGAAAGTAATGCTGTGGACCTAGAAGAAGTTATCAAAGATCAACAAAGAACATTTAATGAGAAGGAATCTGCCTCCAAAGCTTTGATCTTTAGACTGAAAAGGATGTTCGATGATGTATACAATCGAAGTAAAGGACTTGAAGCTTAAATCATCTCTCTTAGGGAAGATCCCAAAATATCAAAGAAGAAGATTGCAGAACTTGAAGCAGAAATCATTTCCGTCAAAGAAGATATGGATAAATCAAATAAGAAGAATGCAGAACTTAAAGCAGAAAAAATATCTCTGAAAGTAAATCTCAAAGCATCAAATAATAAGAATGAAGAACCTCTGTCATTTTAAAAGGAAGGCCTTGAAGCATAAATCATCTCTCTGAAAGAAGATCTGGAAAAGTCAAATAAGAAGAATGAAGAGCTGCAACAAACATGTGAAGAAAATGAAAATTGGTTGAAAGAAGAGATTCTAAATCTGAAGGATCAAATAGAAGATGGAAGAAGGAAAGAAGAAAGCATGACAAAACAATGTCAAGCCTTGGAGGTTGAGGTAAACATTCTCAAAGGTAGATTAGAAGAAAAAGTTAAACTTTTGAGGTTTCAAGATAGTACTAATATTTTGGACAATATTATGAGTAATCAAAGGTCTCCTGCTATCAAACTTGGTCTTGTTTTCCATGAAACTGTTAAAGGAGAATCTAGCTCACAAGGAAGTGCAAAAAATTCAGAGGATGTCAATGCAAAACCTGAAGAGTTGAAAGAGACAAAAGGTCAACCAACAATGATGAAATCTCAAAGGGAACTAGTCAATAATGTTGAATGCTTTAAATGTCATAATTATGGGCATGTTGCAGCAAATTGCAGGAGCAGATCATTTCAGCCTCAAACAAACAGTTCCTATATAGAAAGGCACTCTGGTTTCTTCAAGGGATATTGTTTTTCATGTAACAAGTATGGACATAAAGTAGCTGATTGTAAAAGGAGGAAGATTAGAAATACTCATTATGATTCTTATGCTTATTTATCTGGACACATGAGATGTTATTATTGTAACAAGTATGGACATGTAGAAAAAGAATGCAGGTTGAACAGATATGAGAAATTGGATAACTTCCAGCACACAAATAGAAAGTTCAAACAAATCTGGAAAAAGATGGAAGACCGATCAGAAATGTAGGGAATTTTGACCCTACTGCAGTCATCCGCTTCTGAAGCTTACTTCTCTGATTGACTGCAGGAATGATATGGAATACATTATGAGATTTAGTAATGTATCATCACAGGGGGAGCAATGTATGATGTCTCTCATGATTGATTTGATTATTCTGGTTATATGTATTTCTGACAGAGCATCTGATATGAAGAAGACAGGTACAGGAAGTACAATTTCAGGGGGAGATGAAGGAATGTGAAAAATTTCTATGCTTCACTTTCCATACGCGGGTTCTATTAACAAAAGTCGCGTATACATGCGAGTTCCAGCAGACACAGTCGCGTATGCATTGATGTTAAGAGAAATTATATGAATAGCTGAAGATCTGAAGCAGAGGTTCAGGGGGAGCATCAGTCTGACTGTTAATAACTGTATTATTGACTCAATATCAGCTTAGTTTCTCAGTTCTAAATAATGATGATATGATACATGGTCTCTTATGTTGAAGATTGTGGATGAGTCCCGTTTGCTTTTTTTTTTATGAAGAGTATTCATTATTGAGATGAAAGTCTTATAATTCGGAGATAAGGGTAGTTCATGCAGAGATTGTTGCTGATGACTTGTTGATGAACGTATTCAGGTTGCACAAGTTAAGAAGGAGTACTGGTTCAGGGGGAGCAGCAGGTTGAATACTAATGATTGCATTGTTGGCAATATGACTGCTTATTCTTTGGTTTTTGTGATACTCATGCTCAAATGATGATGAATTGGTAGATGGTTTATTATGATGAGATTTTGAGCCCTAGTTGCTGATAAGTATCTTTTGTGCTCACACATGGATGAGTTGGATGTCGGTTGATTCAGAAATAAGAATAGATCATGCAGAGTTTGTTTCTATGGTTGAGATCTTTTGCCTACATATGTTACTTCATGTTAAATCTTGAAGATCCTGATGATATTGGACCACATGGATGATTGCTTGACACATATTTGAAGATGTTGTTCTGATATGATAATCTCTCTTGGAAAGATTGTATTGATGCTACAAAGAATCTGAAGGCTTGGTTACTAATGTGCTTATGCTACAATCCTTGGATGACGCTTGAAGAAACAACTACACTGTTCTATCTATCTGTAGTCCAGGGAAGCATTCAAATATCCCAGAAAGAAGATGAACACTGTCTTTTTCTCACAAAGAATCAGATCTGGTTAAAATTTAGAAGATGGTATTGGATACGCGGGTTTCCTGAAACACAGTCGCGTATATACGCGATTTCATGAACAGAAAACCACGTATGTCTGATTGCTAACAATTTTCTGTTTGGAGTCAGCTCTCTTCAGCACAGCTGCAGTGCTGTTTGGTATCTCTGATACTATTTGGTATCTCTGGTGGTGTTCCAGTTCTCATAATTCTATTTCTAATGTGTTGATAAAGATTCCTTGATGATTTGTTGGTGAAAGTGTTCAGGCTGCACAAACTAAGGGGGAGCCTTAGTCATATGGAAAGAATGCTTGGATGCACAGATTCAGGGGGAGCATTAGCTTTGCTAAGTATAATGCATTGTTGGCATTATGATGGTTCTGAAATATGTTCTCCTTCTTGAGGACTTTCTAGTGTTGGTCATGTAAAGTTATATTTGTAGTTTGATGAAAAGGTCTTGTTGAGACCCATGATGTAAAATTGTAATATTTAGTCATGTAAGGACTTGTCAAATTCGTAAACCCACTTGGTTGGGTAACTGAGTCAAATTTTGTAAACCCACTTGGTTGGGTAGTTGAGTTGAGATGTGTAAACCCACTTGGTTGGGTATTTTGGTCTCATATGTAAATCCACTTGGTTGGATCTTTGATGTAAGCATGAGTCTTTTGTGATAGGAAGTTCATAGAGTCATGTACTTCTTTAAAAAATATGTTTGACGATTCAGCATGAACTCAAGGGGAGCTTGGTCACTTCAGTATACATCAGATCTGCAGAACGCTTCTTCTACATGAGGAGAAAAAGGGAAGAGTATGTTGGTTTTGATCCACCCTTTGCCCTTGATGTCAAAGGGGGAGAGTGACATGGTGTTTGAATGAAGAGAAAGAATGGTGCCAAAATGGGGAGAGTGACATGGTGTCATTGTATTCTTAATATACCTATCTTTTGTGATAATCAAACACCATCATGGTTGCCATCAAGTCCAAAGGGGGAGATTGTTGGCAATATGATGCAGAGTGTTGTCCTTGATGGCAACCCACTTAATGAAGATGAAGACATGAGATTGCTGGCATGTGTTTTCCTTGATGGAAATCCACCTAATGAAGTTATTCTTGACCTGATGGACTTGGTAAATGATGTAAATCTAATATAAAATTATTTTTGTTGGAAATATGATGCTGAGTGTTGTCCTCGAATGGCAACCCACTTTATGAAGATGACGGCAACTTACTTGATGAAGTTCTGCTTAATAGAATATGTCTTGATGAACTAAATCTGATGTATCTATAGTGAGTACAGAAGGTAATGAAGAAAGAAATTCAGCATGTGCTAATTCTATGGTGAAAAGAGTATGTCTCAAGGCATACGCAGATATGTCTAGGAGAAGTCGCGTATGCATGCGGGAAACAACGTTCCAAGTCGCGTATGGGAAAAAAGCGCTCATAAAGTGAAAAACCAGGGGTAACCACCATGGTATTGACCCATTGTATTGGGTAATGATTCGTCTAAATGACCCCATCCAGGAATACCATCGGAATTAATGTAGTTTTGGCTCATGGTATTGAAAAAGGGGCTCATGGTATTGAAAAAGGGTAAGTTTGTATAAAGAGAAGAAATTCACTTCGTCCAAATCATGAGTGTGGGTGCATGATGTCCGAGCTTGAATGAATACTTTCACTGTGAAGTATAGCTGTATGGAAAGGGTAAAGGTTTGATGATAGATCTGAATCTATGATGCCCCAATAAAGAAATGATGATGAAGGGAATCTAGATCTGGAATGTATTTGTATATGCTAGATCTGTTTATGGAAGGCTTAGATCTGAGATGAGGCGAACATCTGTCTAAAGTAAAAGGTTAAATCTGAACTGAATATCTGATCTGAAGAAGTATGCTGCTCTATAATGGTTGAAGATCTATACGCTAGTTCGCCGCAGAGGAAGCGCGTATATACGCGGCTTCGATGAAGAGAAAGCGCGTATGCGCAATGAAATTAGATCTATAATATGTACAGAAGTATACGCTGGTTTATGTGAACGGAAGTGCGTATATACGCGACATCAGTGAAAGGAAAGCGCGTATGCAAACTAGGGTTTGCTGAAGTCTGTGGTAAGAAATGTCTGATATGTTCTGTTGGTTTACTAATATCTGTCAGTAGGTTATATGTATCTGTTTCATGGTTGACTGTGCTTAAAAGTATGGAGTGGGTCCAGTTTGAAAATTTGATGAAATGTGGCCTGAAAGTAGTGTCATAAAGGAAGCTTTGGATCCAGTGTGAAAATTGATGAAACGTGGTCCATAGAGGTGCTGAGGGTTGTAACCTTCAGTCAGTGGGTTGTAGCTCCCTTCCAGGTGAGGCTGGTAAACGAGATCAGGGGGTCGTAGCTCCCTTCCAGGAGAGGTTGGTAAACGAGTCAGGGGGTTGGAGCTCCCTTCCAGGAGAGGCTGGTAAACGAGCGTAGTAGGTGGGGTGCCTGCAGGCCGGTAGGAGTCTACGCCAGCACATATGTTGTAATATGTTTTCTCTATAATAAAATATTGAAGGCCGAGCAACCGCAAAGGATGGTTTTCTCCCCGACTCTGGGTTTCCACCTAAAATCCCGGTGTTCATGTGTGATGCTTATGTGTGATGGTTTAGTCCCATTCTTACCGCAACATTTTTACCGTTTATAGAACATCTAATGAATGAATGATGGAATGTGTGGATCAGTCAGGTAATGGCACTAGATCTTCAGGTATACGCGAGTTTTATGAAGGATATCCGATGCAGTATACGCTAGTTGGCTTCGCAAAGTAGCGATGAGTTTTAGATCATGAAAAGTAAAGTTTTCGCTTGCCCTAAATACTGATTCACCCCCCCCCCCCCCCCTCTCAGTATTTTTCCCAACAGTAAGCATTGGCAGTAATAAAAGAATAAATCATCACACAAGACCATCACACATGAACACTGAGATTTAAGGTGGAAACCCAAGTCGAGAGAAAACCACCGTTGTTGTCGTCTCTGTCTCCAATATTTATTATATAAAAAATTTCTTGCAATGTTGTAATGATGTAGACTCATATCAGTGTGTAGGAATCCACTTTCAGAAGGATGCAACCTTTTCTCATTCTACAGCTACTACTGGAAGGGAGCACCAACTCCTTGATCTCATTTACCAACCACTACTAGAAGGGAGTTCCAACCCCCTGAACAGAACAGTAGCTTCTACTGGTAGGAAAATTCAACTTCCACACTTAAGGCTTCAAACCTTAGACCCACTCTAGACCACGTCTCATAAATTTTCACATTGGATCCAATAGCTTCAACACAACTCAATATATAGATAAAAAACAATAGCCATAACCAAAACTTTAAACAAAAAAATGAGATCATTGTAACCAGTACACAGTAGTAAACGCAAAATTTTGAATCAATATGCAGAATCAATTTAAACCTTGATCATTCATCACAATAAATGCATACGCTACTTCATTTTACTTTAACCTGCATGTATATGCACTTTCCCGCACACCACCTATGTATATATTTGTGTATCTTTAATTTTCAAAATTTGATCAGACTTAGAAAAAGATCTTAGGCATTCAGTCATTCTTTTTATATTTACAGAACCCTTGTTCAGTCAGCATCATCCATCATATTTAATAACTCAATCATTGATAATATTTGTAGATAATCAACTAGTAGCATATACAGTATTCAAACAACCCAGATCTACATGAAGAATTGCTAGAAATATAGCAACAATAAACAAATAACCCCTTCATCAAGCTTCAAAAAACCCTGACTTCCATAAGCTCTTTTTCTGAAACAAACCCGCGTGTATACGCGCTTTTACTGTGATGAACCATTGTATAGATCTGTATATATTTAGGACTACAGATAGTTTCATATCATTATACTTACTCATATCATACCCTTCACTTCAGCAACCATGCGCCATGTCACAGATCTAAACATCTTACAAATAGATAAAGAAAATACATAGTCATTTCAGGTCTAGAAATCCTAATCCATTATTGTATTCATAGGTGTATCATAGTTTTAGATCTATCAATAAACTATAACCCATTCGATGCAGATATACCTCAGAGTAAAGTATTCAATTAAAATCCCATACACTTTCAGACCTTTATACTATGATCTTCTTCTCCTTATATAGGTCTAGCCTTTCCCAAACCATGAACCAAAACCACACAAGTGCTGATGGTATTCTTGGACAGCAAATAGATGACACAACACTGAATACTGTGGGCTAAAACCATGGTAATAACCCTTGGTATCATAAATTTAGAGCGCAAAAGGCATACACTACTTTTCTCGTTCTTTTCTGCGTGTGTACATGACTTTGCCTGCACGAACTTGAATATAGAACCTTAAATGTGAACATTAACTATCTACTACTAGACCTTCTGCTATCCATAACCATATTCTTCTATATCTTATTCTAAACCACTGTGCTTTACCAGAATCCATATACTTCAGCTTTTGCACGATATTTTCCATCAAGGAAAACATATGATATCATAGGAATCATATTGCCAAAAATATCCCTCTTTGGACTTGATGGCAACCATGTTGGAATTTGATCACCATAACCTGTTTATATATAATATATAAAAATTATTCAAACATAAAATACTCTCCCCCTTTAACATCAAGAGAAAAGGGTAGACAAATGCTCCCCTTGAGCACATGTTGATTCTCAATAGAATCATGAGTTTATAATTCAATGGAGCATGACCTTTCCTATCAGCAAGGACTCAAAATTACATATTGACTCAACTACCCAATCAAGTTGGTTTACATATTTCACCAAATCCATACATGGCTCAATATGGATAATTGTATATCATAGGTATCAATATGACCCTAATATCAAATGAATTTTGATAACCAATACCAAACAATATTAAAAGAGATATCATAATGAAGCCACCAACATACTTCCAACAATGTAGTCTTCTCAACAAGGCTAATGCTCCCCCTAAACCTCTGCTTCCTAAATATATTCAACAAGCAGTTCATCAAAGCATCTTCATTGAGCATACAAATATCAAGGAAAGGAACTGCAAAATGAGTACCAAAACAACATAATTTATCCATCAACACCTGAGGACAAAAATATGAGACAAACTATTTTGAAATATGACCCATGGATTTTATGTCAGAAAAAACCATACGCGGCTATGTAAAGTGAAACTTGTGTATGTACATGACTCGTCTTCATGAAACCTACGAACAGTATCTTAATATTCTGAATCCAAATAGGTTTTATAAGTGATGTAGAGATAAATCCCAGCTTCTAACTGAGATATTCAAATTCTTCCTTAGGAAAATGTTTAGTAAATATATAAGAAAAATTTTCTTTGGAGGGAACATACTCCATTTTAACCTTTTTATCATGAACTTGTTCACTTGGAATGCATAACAATATTTTTGAGATACTGATGGCACTTGTATTATCACATAGGATGGAGATGGGAGGAGAAAATTTGATTTGGATACCTTGTAATGTTTGCATCATCCAAAGAAGTTGTGTGCAACATGATGCTTGAGCTACATATTCTTCTTCTGCAATAGATAAGGTAATCAAACTTTGTTTCTTTCTAAAACAAGATACTAATCGGGGCTCCATATAGAATGCACTACCACTAGTGCTTTTTTGATCATCAACATTTCCAGCCTAGTCTGCATCTGTGTATGCATGATGCATAAGATCAACATTCTTTGGATACAATAGATGAAAATATTGAGTTCCTTGTAGATATTTTAATGTTATTTTTATAGCCTGAAGATGTTACTCCTTTGGAATAGCTTGATATCGTCCAACAATCCCAACTGCATACATAATATCTGATCTAGTACCAGTTAGATAAAGATGACTTCCAATCATATATCTATACTTTGGTTGGTTTACCGTGGGAGAATTATCATGAGAACTTAGGTTACATTCGATCAACATTGGATTTATCACAGGCTTGCAGTCTTCCATCCCAAACTTCTTCAGGATCTGGTTGAGATATTTTTCATGCGAGAGAAATATTCCATCTTTTCCTTGTTGCACTTGTAAGCCAAGGAAATATGTTAGTTTCCGAAGTAATGACATTTCAATTTGTTGCTGCATAAAAAATGAAAATTTCTGACTCATGGATTCTTCATTACTCCCAAAAAATGATTTCTTCAACATAAACAACAATAATTGATAGTTTATTATTCTCAGTTTTTGTATATAAGTTATTGTATGCAGATCCTTTCGTGAAACCTTGTTGTTGAAGATATTTGTCAAGAGGATAGTACCATGACTGAGGAGATTTTTTAATTTTTCAAACAAGTTTTTCATCATTTCCGAGAATGAATCCTTCTAGTTGTTCTATATAAACTTCTTCTTCTAGATCACCATTGAGTAAATCATACTTTACATCCATTTGATAAACTTTGAATTGTTAAAAACTTGAAAAATCAAGAAACATTCATATGGCTTCCAGTCTAGCCACATGTGCAAATGTTTCTTCAAAGTCTATACCTTCTTGTTGAGCATACCCTTTACAAACAAGTCTAGCTTTGTTTCTAATAACATCTCCATTTTCATTTAACTTGTTTTTGAATATCCATTTTCTTCCAATAACATTTGTATCATGAGGTCTTGGAACCAATTCCCAAGTGTTATACTTTTCAATTTGATCAAGTTCTTCATTCATGGCCTGAATCCAACATTCATATTTATTAGCTTGATTTACATTCTGTGGTTCAATGGTGGATAACAATGCTATATAACTAGGAGATCCTACAAAAGTTCTTCTTTTTTGGACACTTGATCCCTTCTCTCCAAATATTTGAGATTCTGGATTATTCTTTTGAACATACCTGGAGGGAGCCTTTTCTGATATATATTCTTCTAGTGCTTCATCGGTTTCTCCTTCTATATTTTTGTTATTTGATTAGGGGAACTATATATCATCATCATATTCACTTGTTATTATTTCCCTTTTGAGAGCTCTGAGAGAATCATCAATTACAACATCAATACATTCAACAATATTCCGAAGTATTTTATTGTAGCTAATTGCAGAATCCATATTTTCATCAGTATCATACAAAATTTATATGATACAGTAGAATTTATATGCTTTACTTCTAGAAGATTAACCAAAAAATATTCCCTCATCTACTCTAGGCTCAAAATTACCAAGTTTTTCATCTTTATTCTTGATAAAACTTTTTCTTCCAAAGACTATGAAATGATTTACCGTGGGAAGATTACCATACCAGAGCTCGTAAGGATTTTTATCACCGTTTACATGAACATGAGCCTTGTTGAGAATATTTACTGCAGTATGTGCTGCTTCTCCCCAAAAGGTATCAGGAGTCCCAGATTCATAAAGAATAGCATGAGCCAATTTCTGAGCTGTTCTATTCATTCTTTCTGCCACGCCATTTTCTTGTGGAGTTCAAGCTACAGAAAACTATCCTTTTATGCCATATTAGTCACATAAATCAAATAATTAATATGATATGTATTCTCCTCCTTGGTGAGATCTAAGACATTTGATTTTTAGATCTAATTCACTTTCAACCAAATCTTTGAAGATCTTAAAATTTTAAAATTCTTCATCTTTATGTTTCAAGAAACTGATCCAACAAATTCTAGAAAAGTCATGAGTGAATAGAATATAGTATTGTTCTCCACGAGGTGACTTTTTCCTTACAGGACCACATAAGTCAGTATGTATAAGTTCAAGAGGCTTACTTGTTGATCCTTCTTTGGCATTAAATCGTACCATGTTTTGCTTACTGAATTGACATGATTTACATATGGTAATTTCAGGTAGAGTGATGTTGGGTAGATCATGAAAAACTTTGAGTCTGCTATATTTTCTTATTTGAGAGAAGCTCAAATATCCCAATCTTATATGCCATAACTAGTTTTCTATAGATTTACCTAGATAGCATTTCTCTTGGCCACATTTCAATATATATAGATTTCTTGGTGTTCTTGTTCCTTTTATTACCATTTTATTGTGTCAAGTTCTCAAATTAAACACCCTTTGGAACTAAAGACAAATTCATTTCCTTGATCACACATTTGAATCACACTCAACAAGTTATGCTTTAATCCATCCACGTACATAACATTTTTAGCTTTAACCTTTTCTTTTAGAAAAACATATCCTTTACCCTTAATGATAGTAGGAGATTCATTTCCAGAAGTAACATTATTTTCCTTCTCTAATCAATTGTATGAAATAAGTTTATTTTTATCACCTGTCATGTGTTTTGAGAATCCACTATCAATCTACCATTGATTTTCTTCTCCTTCTACAAATAAATCTATGCCACATCTTTCAAACTGTAAGTCATTCTTTCTCCATACCTTGGAGCTTGTGGGTATATGTTATTTTCTCTAAAATTTTCTCCTGCATTCAGATTCTTCATGTGCAAATTTCTTTAAAAATGAAACCGAAATTTCATCTTGAAGAGAAGAAAATTTGTTACAAGTATTCTTCTTTAATCCTGTCTCATTTCTTTGCTTTATTTCTTCTCTAGTCATGATGGTTTTATATGCAATACATTGAACAACTTTATGACAAAAATTATGACATGAGAAGCATTTTCCATTATAGAATAAATTTCTTCGATCATGGAACCTTCTATTGATGTTTACCTTTTTATTGATATTTCTGTTATTGTTCATCCTTGAATTGAAGTGGTCATGCTTTACCTAGGCATTGTCCTTGTTCTTTTGCTGAGTGACAAAGTGTTGCTGGCTAGATTTAGCTTCATTTAGATAGCTTGTTGTTGAAGACTCAGAGGATTAACCGATATATCCAAGACCTGTATTTATAGGAGGAGAGCGTTGCACCTTGATAACTTAATCTAGGGTTTGAGATCCTATAGCAAATCTAAGGTTTAATGTTTTTACTTTCTCAATTTCCTTTCATAGACTTACTATTTCACATTCTAATTTCTCATTATGCTTCTCATTTTCTATAAACTAGTGTCCTTTTCAAATGCCATGAGTACTCTAATATCTTCATCAGATTCTCCTTCTTCACTATTTGATAGACCGTCACTATGCCCATGAGTATAATAACTTTTTCTATTGATAATACGTTTCTTATTACCTTTTTCTAGATATTTTCCCTTTTCATGATTATCTTTATGAGGACATTTAGTAGCTTAATGAACAACTCTTCGACAAGAAAAACATTTGAAAGGATGCTTACCTCTAAACCTTCCAGTTCTAAGTGGAATCTTATTTAGAAAATTTATCTCATCTTCTTCTCATACATACCTTGATTCTTTTTTTTTCGTCCATTTCCTTTCCTTTTGAAGTAGCTCTAAGAGCATATTCTTTGACTTTAGATGGACCTGCTTTCCTCATTTCACACATATCATAACCCCATGAAGTTGAACAATATTAAGAGTTTTTAGATCCTGCTTCTCTTCAATAGCATACACTTTTGACTGGAATTTAGGAGTTAGAGATCTAAATTTTTGTCTATTAGAGTGGTGTCACTTATGACTTCACCTACATTTCTCATACCATTTATGATCTCATCTAGATCTAAAAAGAAACTAGCAATACTTTCATCATTATGAATTCTAAGAGTTTGGAGTTTTGCACTTTTTACCTTCGCATCACCTTGATAGCTCAGAATGGTTTTGTCCCATATCTCCTTTGATGTATTTAACTGCATAGCTTTAACAAATTATGATTCAGTCAGGCTCCCCAATAATGCATTGAAAACATTAGCCTTGGTTTCATAGTTCTTCCTTACTGCTAGATCTGCTGGAACTGAGGCTGGATATTGGTAACCACCTTTAGCTATAGCCCAAACATATTCTCAAAGAGACTGAAGGTAGGATATTGTCTTTATCTTCCATAAGATTAAATTTCTTCCATTGAAGAGTGGAGGTCTAGTAAATTTTGTCCCATCTTGATTGCTCATCTTTGATGATCTTCCTTCTAGCGATTAAGCTTCTTTAGAAGGACCCGCTCTGATACCAACTGTTGGGAAAAATACTGAGAGGGATGGGCGGGTGAATCAGTATTTAAAAGAATCAAAATATTTTACTTTTCTTTTACTGATTTCCATAGGAAACTTTGATTATCCCAACTAATGTATGTAGGTGGCCATCCTAACATAAACTTGTGTATACCCAAATAACTTTACTTTTCATATAAAAAAAAAAGAAACATTCTTTAGCCCACATCATCATTTATGCATCAGATATTTAAATAGTAAAAATGTGCAGTCATAACAGAATAGATCATTACACGAGAGCATCACACATGAACACCAAGATTTAAGGTGGAAACCCAGGTCAGGATAAAACCACTATTGTTGTCGTCTCTTTATTCACTATTTATTATATAGAAAACTTCTTACAATGTTGAATTGATGCAGAATAATATTAGTATGAAAGCATCTACCTTCAAAAATCTGCAACATTCTCTCATTCTCCAGCTACTACTAGAAGGGAGCTCCAACCCCTTCATCTCGTTTACAAGCCACTACTAGAAGGGAGCTACAGCCCCTTGAACAGAACACCAACTCCTACTGGCAGGAAGCTTCAACTTCCACTTTGAAGGATTCAACCCTCAGACCCACTATAGACCACATTTCACAAATTTTCACACTAGATCCAACAATTTCAACACAACTCAATATATAGTTCAACACCAATATCCATAACCCAAACCTTAAACAAAATAGTGAGATCACTATAGCCAACACACAGTAATAAACCTAGACTTCTAAATCATTATGCAGAATCAATTCCAACCTAGATCATTTATCACATTAAATGTATACACTACTTCACTTTACTGTAACCTGCGTGTATACGTTCTTTCCTTCAAACCAACCTGCATATAGATCTATGTATACTAAATTTTCAAAATTTGATCAGACTCAAAAATAGATCTGAGGCATTCATTCATACTTTTTCATATTTACAGAACCCTTATTCAGTCAGCGTCATCCACCATATTTAATCACTCAGCCATTGATCATATTTGTACATAATCAAATAGTAGCATATACAATATTCAAAAAACCCATATCTACATGAATACTTCATAGAAATGTAGCAACAATAAACATATAACCCCTTCATGAAGCTTTAGAAAACCCTGACTTCCATACGCACTTTTTATGAAACAAACCCGTGTGTATACGCGCATTTACCGTGACGAACCAACATATAGATCTGTAAATATTCAGGATTGTAGAAAGTTTCAAATCAATAGACTTACTGAGAGAAAACACTTCACTTTAGCAACAATTCACCAAATCATAGATCTAAACATCTTACAAAAAAATCAAGAAAATACATGGTCATTTCAGGTCCAGAGATCCTGATCCATTTTTGTATTCATAGGTGCATCATACGTTCAGATCTATCAATAAATTGTAACACATTCAATGCAGATATACTTTAGAGTGAAGTATTCAATTAAAAACCCATACACTTGAACACTTTTGAACTATGATCTTCTTCTCCTTATATAGGTTTATCCTCTCCCAATACCATGGGCCAAAACCACACAAGTGCCGATGGTATTCTTGGACACAATCAAATAGATGAAACAATGCTCAATACTGTGTGTTAAAACCATTGTAATAACCTAAGGTATCATAAATTTAAATAAAAAAAGGAATACACTAATTTTCTCATTCTTTTTCGTGTGTATATGCAACTTTACCTACACGAACTTGCATATAGAACCTTAAATGTGAACATTAAACATCTGTTGCTGACCTTGTACTAACCATAAGCCTCTTCTACTAGATCTTCTACTAAACAATTGTGCTTTACCAAAAGCCATATACTTCAGTTGTTGCAAGAGAGTTGCCATGAAGGAAAACATATGCAATCATAAGAATCGTATTGCCAATAGTTCCACCAATATTCGACAACCCGCCTTTCTGACCATGTCCAAGAATGGTGTAGAAGAAGGACCTTGTGTCGAGCTCCTACATTCAACGACCGTGTCTATATGGATTGGTTTCTCATAATTTTCTTAGCCCCCATTGGTAAGGATTTAGCACATCATTTTTCTCTAGGTTGCATTAAAATATGACTTGATCTACACCATGTCTGGTTATGTTTATACCGTTTTACCAAATCTTCCTAGATCTAGTGGTGCCAACGCACCAGGGGCATCTCATGATACCGACGATATCGTTGGATCTATCTCACATCCATATGGTCCTCCTAATAGGATTTATGGCTACCCCCGAGGGGGGACCAATTCCTCCAACACTTATCCCTCTCTAGGAAACTTGTATCCTGGCGAAGGAACACCTTATTCATTTTCTCAACTGCATCAACCAATTCTAGGCCCAGCTGTTGCTCAACCTATTTAACCAAATTTTGCCCCACCTCCTTTCTATCCTTATGCAAATCCCTACGCTCCAACCCGTCATGGATAAACATCCTAGCCTATCGTTCCTTATTAACCTCTGCCATAGCACCCAGGACCTCCTAAAGGTCAAGTGTATGCTCAGTAGAGGGCAACTAATAATCCTAATGTGAAGAAAAATAATAAGGGGAAAGACAACCAGAATAAACAAGCATAGGGTATCTCGGTTTTCCAAGGTAATCCACTCAACGCACTCAAAGGGAACCATCAGAAAACCGCAAATGAGTAGTAGGGCGACCAGCCCAAAAAGAAAAAGCATCTTCATATGAAAAAACCTTGTTCATGTTGTGGTGTCCATGGCCATTATACTAATGATTTTCTCATTTTACAACAAATTTTCTAGTTGTGGGAAGCACAAGCAATGCTTAGAGGACAACAATCCACCACATCACTTCCTCCAAACATTGTGCCAAATCAATTGACTGTGTTCACGAATCCTTTCCCTCATCAAGGATATGTTTCTACCTGAAAACCTCAATGTCAGGCCACTCCTCAACCACCACAATTTGGTACCCCTAATTACCGGATTCTCATGATGAATTATGAAGAGGTCAATACCATTGAATTCAACCCTTAAAACTAGTAATGCCAATATTACAAGCAACCCCCTACATCTGCAACCAAGTCTAAAACCAAAGTATCCAAAGAGTCCATTCCGACACCAAATGTTCCCTTATAGATCCCTTAGCCTAAGGCATATGTCATTCACAAGATCTCGAAAGGGCCATTATGCCGAAATGTTGCTTCTACGAAATTCATCCACACTTACAACATAGTATATGACTTGACGCAGTCTCCTTCTGCCATGTTAACGCCGGAAGTCCTCCAGACATGCCAATCTCAATGAAAAGATCTACTATCTACTTTAGGCACTATAGATCCTTCAAATGATTGTTTGATCATCTTTGATGTTGAAAATTCAAAACAACCCCCTTTACCTTCATTCGTTGCCTTCGAAATACTAGTCAAGATCCTTAATGCCCATGTTCAGAGATATATCGTTGATGAGGGTGAATCTACCTATGTCATGTCTGCCTATGTTTGGAAGAAGCTTGAATCACCCAATATGTGTCACTCTGCCATCACTATACGTTCTTGGGATGGTCACCCTTCTCATACCCTTGGCATATTCCACAATTGTCCTATTAAACTAGTGGGAAAGATTGTTTTTATTGACATAGAAGTCATTGATGCACCCTTGGATTATAATATCCTATTGGGCCGTAGCTACACCTATGCGATGTCAATTGTCACGTTTGTGATTCACTGTAATATGTGCTTCCCCATAACAAAAATATCGTCACCATAAATTACTTGACATATTATGAACCAAAGCCTTAGACCTCCCCTGAGTCCACCAAATCTTTGATGGCCGATAACCAATCAGTCACACCTCTCACTAGGTTTTCACCAATATTCTATAAATATTCCACCCTACTTGGTTGATTCCCTGGTCCCCCCCATCTTATCACTGAGCCCAACTCATTGAGTGTTATCATATTGCAAGCATCTCGAGCTAGCCAAAAGTGGTCGTGTTCGACTAGACAACACTTAGCACCTTCACCACCTATTTTTGTTCACTCGACACAACCATCAAGACCATCTCAACAAGGAAATTTTCCTTTGCCTTGTGTCTCTCTCGATATTTTTCAACTAGGAATGGTCCCCGCGAGCCTTAAATATTTTGGAGCCATTCTGCCAGGAAATTATACTTCCAGTCAGATACTATTTTTAGCTTCCCCCTATGGAGCATTTTCGTTCTTGTTATGACTACATTGAGTCTGCCCAATTTGATAGTGGGGATCCCAGTCTAGTACATTTACCCCCCAACAAATATTTCAGCTAGTCAACTCAAAACATATACTGCTTTGACCCTAGTTAAACCTATTGTGATGACCCCTCCCTTTACTTTACTGCCGCAACCACCTCACCAGGAACTCACTCCTATTGAAAAATCATCCAGTGAGAGGGGAAAAGCAGAAAAGAAGGAACCTAAGGACAAGGCTCCCAAAAAAACTCCAGCTCCACCTAAGCCTTCAAATTCGAAACCCCCCTGCCTTTTGTGTGATGTTGTTGGGAATGCCACCCAGAACTGTCCTGAACCTCCATGTCTCAAATATGTGGTCAATGAAATATTTCCTAAATCAGACATCCCGAAGGTTGATGTTACCTAACCTAATTTAGCTAAGAAACTCAAATCATTGCAGATGAACAACCCTTTTGCTTTGTAGGACCCTTATGGCCACTATTATCATCATTTTCCCCATATTGACAACTTTTACAATACCCTTGAGGAAATACAAGAAATAGTGGCTGCTTGTAGTGGATCACGTACACCTCTACTTTTGAGTTATGCTTCCGCAAAACCGGAGGGAATTTTTTCACCCATTGTGATACCTCCCTCTGATGTCGAGAAGACGAACTCTTTGATCACTATTGTCTATCTATCGTCATCGATGAGATCCATGGGGGAAGACTCCTTTGGGGCTTCCCATTCCATTTCGGTCTAACCTCCCTCATCAAACACCTTGGTATTAACATTGGTGGATGACTTATATACAAGCTCTTCGTCTACCCTTCGTAGCAATGTGTATTTGAATGATATTTCTCATGAAGATGTGCCAATTATCCTGACTGCATTTAGTGGTCTCTCTTCCGCTAGTCTTCCCATCTTCCATTCTGATTAAGACACTATGGAAGCCATGATCACTCATGATTTTCATTGGGATGATATTCACCATTGTGCATACTTCCTTCCATAGCAGTCCCATGACCAGTATGTTCTGGAGTATAAAGAATTCATTCATGATTAAGTCGATTTGTTTATAAATTGCATTCCTACACCATATTCTTTCGAAGAAGGAAACATGACCAATATCTCTCGCACCATTAAAAAAAAAAATTCCGATAAACTAGGGGTTGAAGAAAAAATTACCTTGGGGGAACATTGTGCCCCAGAAGAAATTGTGGCTTACAACAAGCTATTCAAGAAATTTTGTGATGTTTTCACCTGGTCTTATTCAGATATGCCCAGAATTGATCCTGCCATTGTTGAACATCATATCGATACATGGTCCGATGACAATCATGTCCATAAAAATTTGAGCTCCATCAATCCTTCAATATGTGAGGCTATCAAAGCTGAAATCGATCAACTCAAGCAGGATGGTTTTATCTATCCCATTGAATACAGTAGATGGGTTTCCAACCTAGTTCTCACTCTCAAGAAACAAGACACCATTCATTTCCGCATTGAATTTTGCTACGTGAACAAAGATTGTACCAAAGATAACTTCCCCACACCATTTATTCACCAAATCATTGATGAGTGTGTGGGGCATGAAGTTCTATCCTTTATGGTTGGTTTCTCTATGTATAACCATATTACTATCCATTGTGATGGTCAGGTAAAAACTATGTTCATTAGTCCGTGGGGAGATTTTGCTTATAGGGTCATGCCTTTTGGTTTAAAGAATGTTAGAGCTACCTTCTAGTGGGCCATGTCTCTTTTCTTCCATGACTTGGCTCATATTATCCTTGCATACCTTGACGAACTCACTTCTCGTTCTAGGCTTTAGGTGTAACACATTCATGATTTACGTATTTTTTTTCTTCAATGTCACTAGTATAACATCCACCTCAACCCATTGAAGTGTGTCTTTTGTGTTCTTTCCAAACATCTCCTGGGCTTCATTGTGTCCAAATATTGTATAAATCTTGATCCCCTAAAATTTCAAGCCATTATTGAGATTCCCATTCCTAATACCTTGTTCCAGTTACAAAGCCTTCAAGGCGAAGCCAAATTTCTTCTTCTGTTCATCCCTGATTATGCCACCATTACACATGGGTTTCTAAGACTCCTTTGATCTAACATTTCATTTTTTTTGGATGACTATGCTCAATATTATTTTGATGCCCTGAAACATGCTTCCACTTCCACTCCCTTGATTAATCCTCCTAACTTTGAGAGGGAATTCACCCTGTATATCTCCGCTTCTAGCCACTCAATCGCTGGGGTCCAAATTCAGGAAGATGACAACAGAAACAAACATGCTATCTATTATGTTAGTAAGAACCTTGTAGGATCCTTTGTGTCATACTCACACAAAGAGAATTTGGCATTCTCTATTGTGTTCTCGATCCAAAACTTCATCATTATATCCTTACGCGTTCCACCAAGGTTGTGACCAATTCCAACCCCATGGATTTCCTCATAATTCCATGGTTCATTAATGGGAAATATGCTTGTTGCGTCATTATCCTATAGGAGTTTCATATTGCATTTTTCATACCCAAGAGTAAGAAAGGTTTAGCCCTTGCTGAAATCATTTCTGAATTGCCTACTGGTACGCATGAAGTGATCTTTCAGTAAATGATGATTTACCTGAGGATAACTTGTTTTCCATTACTTAAGGAAATCTTTGGTATGGAGACATCCTTACCTATTTGCGAACCTATAATTTAGCTTCTCATATCGATTGTGATGCCCTAATACACATATGACACCAAGCCCCTTGCTACCTTCTCATTGGTGATGCTCTTTATTTTCACAGTTTTGATTCTTTCTTTCATCAGTGTCTCATGCATGTTATAGCAAAGCAAGTCTTTAACTCATGTCGTAGCAGTTCTTGTGGTGACCACCTCTCCAGTTTTCCACTTCCCAAAAAATCATGCGTGCTGGATATTTTTGGCCTTCTCTCTTTGGTGATTGTATTAAAGAAGTCAAACACTACTCCAATTGTCATCTATTTTCCCCAAAGGCATGAGCTCCACCTTCTCCCCTCCATCCTGTCATATCATTTGGTCCCTTCTCCAAGTGGGAAATTGACTTTATGGGGTTTCGACCTCCATCTGTTAGTAACCAAAAGTATATTATCATTGTGGTAAACTATTTCACCAAATGGGTTGAGGCCATTCAAAGATTCAATAATTTTGTGGCTACCATAGCCATATTCTTCTTTGTATATGTTATCGCTCGATTCAAGGCTCCGAAATAATTGGTCTCTGACCATGACCGACATTTCAAACATGAGATATGTAATCCATCCCGTTTTTTGGGCTTTGAGCACCAATATTCATCATATAATTATCCCCAAGGTAATGGACAAGTTGAAGAGGTCGATAAAATCCTTAAAACTATGCTTCTATAGAGGGTGAAAAAAGAAAAAACCCAATTGGAACCTTATGCTCTCAATTGCTTGTGGGCCTATATAAATTACCTAAACAACCATTGGTTACTTTTCGTTTTCACCTTTTTTGCTATGGAGGTCATCTTATTGATTGAGTTTGAAATCCCCTACCTTAAGCTAGCACTTGAACTTCCCCCTGAAACCCAACCTTTAGAACAAATAATTATCATTCTTGAATGTGGTTTTGAAGACCATTGTTTTGCATTACAAACCATTGAAGTGACCAAGAAATGCACCAAAGCCCAGTATGAAAAAAATTTACACCATCGTACCTTCTACAAAGGTGATCTTATTCTCGTGTATGACCAAGCTCATGATTTCCTTGGTCACGGGAATTTTGAATCATTATGGATAGAACCTTGCATCATTATTAAGTATTTTGGCAAGGGGGCATACCTTCTAGAGGATTTCCAATGCCAACTCCTTCCTAACCCTCAGATTTCACTTTACCTCAAGAAATTTTACCCATAGTATCTCCGATTGAGATGCGTGTATTTATTTATGTCATGCATTTAGGTAGATTTCCTTGTCCACTGTCATCTCATTTTTTGTAATGTGGTTCCTTTCAGATGGATCCATCATCCAAACCGTATATCTTCCATGCCAATGGTGTAAGTCACTTCTCTCGGAATCTAGCCTCGGAAGTTTGGGGAAATTTTACCCCCTTGCATTCATTAGTCTTCTCCAATGACATATGCATTGCATCTACCACCAATAACCAGGCCGAATATGATGCAGTGATAGGTTTTGTATTCGATGCCTTTATCATCTCATCCTTCATCTTGATGTTCGTTTAGATTCCTTGTTGCTTGTAATGTAATTGAATGAATGTTTGTTGTTCAATCCTTAGCATAAGCCACGGGAGTAACAAAAGGATGAACAGGCCTCATATTAAAGTTTTATACCAAGTGGCAAGTATTAAGCTAAATCGGGCCGAAAAGAGAAAAGGTGGTGAAACACACACATATTAAAACCAATGGAAAAACAGCACTAAGCGGTGAAAGGCGGAATAATACATGAACATCAAATACAAAAGTTAAGGGGATGCGGCATTATATGACAACCCATATATTAAAAAGGGCCTCGGGTTATGTACGAACGTGTATGGAGAAAGTCCGAGGGGGTCGAGCCGCGGGGAAAAGATGAGACCCATACCCCCGTGGACTTACGACACGTGGCACGGTAAGGTCTCACGGTAGGAAAGAAACGGTAAGGGTGGGCCGCGGGATGTGATCTCGTGGCAAAGTAAAGATGGGCCCACGCAGTTGAGAAAGACAAGTGTTAGTCCGGCAAAGGGAAATCATGCAAAGTAAAGATTGGACAGCGTAAGTGGATAAAAGGTAAGGTAAGTCCATCAGGTCAGCTGGTACTAAGACCCATACCAGCTTTTAACCCGACACGAGGCGCTCACCTACACCTTGATATACCCAATCCCCACGCGCCACGTGTCTCAGTGTCAGTGTCCTTACGACACTTGCCTTCTGTCATCTTACTTATTCACCTTTTAACCCAAACAGTCCACCCCAATGGTAACAAACTCCCGTATTTCTCTCTGTTAAATCGTCACAGGTAGTTTTCTACGGCGAATACCGAGTGGGGAAGAACGCCGGGTATATCCAAGTCACTGTCATGGTTCCCCTCGTCACTTTCCCGAGCATTGTCACCCTCTGTTCAGGTATTCCATTCTCCGTTTTCCCTCTTTTCCTTTTTCTCTTTTCGAAATTGTTGAATGTCTGCCATGGGAAGACGAACGCCCAAGAAAAACAAACCTAAAACCCCCCAACTCCGTGAGTCCAGAAACCCCCCTGGTTTTGAACCCCTCTGCGATTTACAGTCGGGTATCTGCGACCCTAAATATCCTTTTGACATACGTAGTATCAAGCCCCTACTTTTTTGTCGCCACTGCAAAGATGCCGACCATTTCCGAGTTATCGCGTCTGGTTTCTATCATCATATCACCCCCCAGGTCCATTCCTGTGTCGATTTCATCATCTGGCTCAAAGATTCCTATGATGTACATCGGGAGGCTTTTGTTTCCCCTCAAGGGAACGTAATCTTTTCCCTTTCCCCCGATGTCATTAAACAGGCCATCCGTTTCCCTTCCAGTGATACATACTTCAGTTTCAAAGATGAAACAGTGCTCGCTCAGTTCAATAAACTATCAAGAGAATCCCGTCGTGCCTTCATCTCCTCCATAACCGTCGACCAGGCCACTGCCCTGCCTTCATTGGAGCCTTTTTCACTAAGCTTGTTTGCCGAAGAAGTTCGACCTGTTCTGTCTCTCATCGCCGGCCTTTTGGGGGTAGGAAGCCCGAAAGAAATTTCTTCAGTATGCATTCGTTTTTTGTGGCTCATGTCACAGAATGGGGTTATATTGGACATTCCAGGCTTTCTCTCCTCGACCATCCTGGCCCAATTTAAGGGGCTTGCCCAAGCTCGAAAGTTTCGCTTCTGTTCCTTGGTGTTATACCTCTTCTTGTTCCAGCATGTGGATAAGTTCAACCATTTGGGGTTAGATAGGATGTACTCTGAGAATTCCCAGCCCAGACCAGTCTTCGATTGGAATTGCTCTGTCCGCCAGTTACCTAGGGGAGAGGGTTATGCCGACTTCGTGAACACCTTCCTGTCTATTGCCTACACTATCATTCACGACGCGCCTTCCCCCAGGGTTTTCCCAGAGATGAAACGCTGGCTGCAGGCTGGGAAATACCAGTGCACTGGTGATTGGTTCCTATCTGAAGAGTATACTGAAATTCGGGTCTACGGAGCCGAAGTTGCCCCATACCGGCTACCAGTTTTCCCCATCCGATGAGTTTACGCCCTCGAGTACATCCGGCAAGCCCTCAAAGCCGACCAGGTCCATTTTGTCCCTGCTAAGAAAGGCTACATCTTAAAGCTTCCTGTCCAAATTGGCCCCTTTGTGGTAAACTCTAGATACGCCCTCCCAATTACTGAAAAAATGTTGCAGAACATGGACCTGAAACTGGGGGAAAGCTGGGCTTATGACCCACGGGAGATCATTTCAAATAAAAGAAAATGAAACAGGTCTACGCCCTACATTCATGAGTCCAGGCCATTTCTGGAGTGGAGGGCTAACATTGAAGTTTGGCCTACGTTTTCGCAGATGGAGACAGACTCGTCTGCTACAGGAGGAGAGGAAGAAGTGAACAAGGGCACAGATGAGCAGGAGGCAGGTACTTCAGGAGCAGCACCACCACCACCCAAGAGGCAGAAGGTCGCCACTAGCGAAGCGGAAGTCATCGGAGAAGGGATAATACTGGAGCCCTTCACGAAATTTGGTCAATTCGATAAGGGCAAGGCGGGTATAACAGTGTTGAGGGACAGTGTCGCCTCCTCCGACTACACTGAAGTCACGCAAGCCATCGTCGAGCCCCCTCCAGACAGGACGAGTGAAAGGGAGCGGACAAATAAAACTGTCCGGGACAAATACAGGGCCGAATTAGGGGAATTCGTTGAAAAATACCATACCAGGCTCTCTGCATCTGTCGATGCAGATACTGAAAGCCTGGTACTATCTATGACGGAGGCCATCCTGGACCCAAATTCGGATGTTCCGAGTTATAAGGTGCTAGAATTGGCTATTGATATGCAGAAGGTACCAGTACAGGATATGACAGACCTGTTCCAAACAGTCTGTGACATGATGAAAGACAAGCTATCCCAGATTACCCTCGCATTGAGGAAGACAGAACAGAAATATGAAAATCTGAGGGATTCCTTTACAATAGAACAAAATTCTTGTCGCGCCAACGCACATCAGTTGCGCGTTCTTGAGGACCAAATTAGAAAAACAGATGATGGAGGTAAAGGTTCAGAAGCAGCCCTTATAGCCAAGTTGCAGAAAGATATCTCAGCCGCTAAGAAACAGGCTCGTATGCCGGGTTCACATCCTGTACAAACTGATGAATTGGTGCGGGTAGAGGAAGAGAAAAATGAACTGTCGGCTAGGCTCTTCAGGGAAAGAGAAGAGAAAGAAAAGATGGCTAAAAGGATCAACGAGCTAGAAGGCAGGGCCACGGAGCTACAGAACCGGTGGGATACACACAGTTGTCACGCAGTCGAAACATCAAGCGGAACTGGTTCAGCGACAGCACGATTATCCACGGCTATGGCTGAGATCGAAGTGCTAGAAAAACAGACATCCACTGCCAAGCAAAGGGTCTTAGAGTTGGAGGGCGTCCTGGCTGAGAAGGCCAGAACAATTGAAGGACTCCAAAGTGAAGTCGAGGAAGGAAAAAGGGTCACGGCTGAGCAACATCAAACCATTGTTGAGATGAAGAGTCGAGCAAAGGGGAATCTCACCCTGCTCGAGGCCAGAAGTTTAATATGGTCGGACATAATTACGGCAGTAACCGAGCAGTGGGATTTCTTGACGATGATGGGTGAGCTCAAGTCCACCCTTCCCTATCTAAATAGAAGGATGCAGGAGGCCGGGAGTAATCTGTCTAATAGAGCCCAACACGTCGGCGACTATATCTCTTTTCTTTATGCGCTAAGGGCAAACGACTTGGGGAAACATGGCATCCCCAGTCGATTTATGGAAATCAACGAGTGTCAAAAGATTATTGATAAGGAGGAAGCCCGGGTAGCAGCTTCAGAGGTCCTTCAACAGGTGGCTGACAGTGTTGAACAATTCGACAAGGTTTGGAATGAGATCATCTCAGCCGGACTCCCTTCTTGTTGGGAACCAAATGCCCCTGCCGTGCTTATGCTCCCAGATCAATACACAACACGTTTTCAAACGGAAAGGGATCGGTCAGACCTTCAAATGGGGAAAGCAACTCAGCTCAAGGCTACTACCATTGTCACGGTCCTCAGAAAGGAGTTTAGTCTTCTTCACATGATCAGATATCGGCTCCCAACTGAGGCAAACATTCACACCCTCGGCGAAGCGTTTATCAGAGTGGAGAAGCTCTCAACAATGCCAGAACCGACCCCCGACAGCCAGCAGAGACTGACACAATTCATGAGTCAGCATACTAGTTCCTCTGCCAACGTGCCTCCTCCAGCATCTGCAACGGCTTCTACTCAGTTGCGCCCATGACATTTCAGTTACTCATGATATGGCCTAAACGGCCTTTTTACTTTCGTTCAAGTTTATGTTTTTTCAATTTCCGAGTGGGTTGTTTTTCCCCCACTCTTGCATTTTCACTATTTACATCAAACATTGGTCTCAGTTCTGTTTTTGAAATTGGCCCGGGTCCTGTTTTTGCATGATGGGAGGGTTGTTTCCCCATCATGATATTTTGTTGTTATGATAATGACTTGTAACAAATTTTGTTCATGCGAAGAAGATATTTCCCCGAAATATCTTCTTTCTGAAAGGCAAAGGAATCATATATAAGACAGAGAAAAGAAGAAACAAAGGTTCCAATTCTTCAGAAGAAACTGACTGTGTAAAGATTTTCTGTGTGTGTTTTGTAATGACTCAAATGCTAATGTGAAGAGCCCGTCGGGTCTAAATGATAAGGAGTTACACTTTAAAGAGGATTTTGGACTTGTTTTATGGTAGTGTGTGATTTTCTCTTGCTTATTGCAATGTCATTGTTCATTTCATCTACATCCATGTTTCTAGTGTTATATTCTGGAATGCGAATGACCCGTTGTTTTTGATATAAATTTATCTATCTGATACTTATATCACTAGCTTCCTGGTACTTTAAATAGCTCAGATATAATACAGTGTTTCACCTTCCATTCATACATATTTCTGCTATATTGGCTATTGTGAAGTACTATTGATGAAAGTTGCCTGCATATATGGATTCTTAGTCGTATAAGCCCATCATATGCTGTGAAACTTTTCTTGGTGTTGTCTTTCTAATAGCTAGTATCTCCTTTTTCTATACACCTCATTATTCATCATTATATATACCTTTTCTGCCATATATCATGAATCCGGCCCTGTTTACTGTGGATTGTCTTAAAGTTGTCTGATACTGCAGTATTTGAGTATAGCATTACATTCGTTCAGTATTACTCTTTTATGCATCAAACTATCGGAAGGTTTGGTCCCACTCAAGTATCATTCTCTGTTTGTGAAGAAACAGTATGAGAGTTTTGTTTTGTTGAATTGCTAAAACGCTGTTTTAGATCCCATGCTCTCTATACATTATAAGATGTCCTAGGCACTGGTCTATAGCAACTCTAGGCTGTCTCTAGGAGTTACAACATCTTTTTGGCGCCGTTGCCGGGGAACGAAGTTGAAGAAATTTAAATCCCTGGGCCTCGACAAAACCCATCCACTCTTCAGTTAGGTGAGCACGAAGAGTTGAGAGTTGTTCATCCCTCACCTTGGCGACTCCACATTCATATTACAGATAAACATATTTGCAGTCCTGGCTCCCCGTAAGCCACACCTAAGGTCAGATACATCTCAGTCAAGGACACCCTCTGTGTCTGACCCAGAACGAATCTTACATAGAAGGGGCTAGAGGGAAAGGCAGTCAGTTCATACCGACATTCCTGAGTTTTCCCTTGAAAACTTTCCATATCTTCAGCCCTCCTCTTCTCAAGTCGCCCAAATACAAGGCTCTAACCCTAGTATAAGAGATACTGGTTATTATTCAGATAGCCCACATCGGGAAGGTGTCCATATCAAAGACGAAGCTGAGTCTAGTTACACTCCACATTATTCTTTTCATCCTACCCCTGAAGTTGAAGAGGTCAAAGAAGTCACTGAAGTATCTGTTGTTGACAGCCCCACCTTCTCATCAAACCCCCAAGCTGCTGTTCACTACATCCCCATCATTATTCATACTCAACTCTCACCACCTCCTCCACCACTCACTGCTCAAGCTCTCATCCTACCTCCGCCTCCCCCAATGGAAAATATACCTGGCTTTTTACAAAATAGGTACGCCCCTTTACAGCTGCCTGCAGTTCAAAATGATATGCCACAAGACTATTTAAAGATTCTGCCTAGATTCAATGGGGAGAACGGCGTTGATGCCCATAAGCATGTTGAAATCTTCTGCTCCTTCGCAGAGAACTTCAATGTGGAGCATTTGGATGTGGTTCTGAGATTGTTCGTGCAGTCCCTAGATGGAGAGGCTAGAAAATGGTTTAAAACTCTCGCAGCTAATTCCATCAACACCTGGGAGGCTATGGAAGAAGCTTTCATGAAAAAGTGGGGAGATAGAAAAGATCATGGGGATACCCTAACCGAGTTCAACACCCTTAAAAAGAAGCACAATGAAGGGGTATCAGAGTTCATCAGAAGGTTTAACAAATTGTATTTCAGCCTCCCGACTGAGATGAAGCCCCACCAGACCGCTGCCACGGTTGTTTTCGTGGCAGCATTCGATTCCGAGTTTGGCTTCTCGCTGAGAGAAAGAAAGCCAGCCACTCTGGATGACGCACAGACAGATGCATTGGAAATAGAAGGAAAATTTGTCTCGACTGGTAAGTCCAAAGTAAAGCAAGAACATGATACTAAAAGAAGAGGCAAAGAAGAAGTATCCACTTCAAGTCAAGACAGAGACTCAGCCAATGACAGGATCGAAGAGATGAATAAAATGATCAAGAACCTCTCTAGCAAGTTGGTCAAGCTAGAGATGGAAGCTAAGAATTCACCACCAAAGAATTTTCAGAATGCTCCAAACAGAGGATTCAATCCTCAATATAGAAAACCACCCTTGCAAATACTGCAGAGGGGACAGAAGGAGCAACAAGACCAGGTACCACATCCTTTGTACTTGGAAGGACAAATGGAGGCTTCCCATGAAGACCCCTCCTATGAGCAAGATGAAGCATGTCCTGTCTTCTCAGACAATGATGACATAGAGTGCCCTGTGCAAGAAAGTGAGGAAGGGGAACTACAACCTCACTCAGAAGCGAAGAATAACGAGGATGCTGAAGAGCCAGAAATCGATGACTACTGCAAACAGTTCGTCGATTTCATGCAAGCCCAGTTCAACAGAAAATATTACCTCCGGTCATCCAGGAAACGGACACGTACTCAAGATGAAGAGGAAGATACACCCCAAAGATCAGCACCTGCACAGAAAGAAGCCAATTTTCAAGATTCCCCAGATAAAGGTAAGAAGCCCCTTAACCAATCTCTGCAAGCTGATAGTCACATGCCTTCGTCCTCTCAAGTAGTTGTATCCCCTGTGAATAAACCTCCAGTTAAAGAAGTGAAGTCCTCCTTGCCAAACAAAGAATTAAAAGAAAAGGAAGTGCCAATCGAAAAGCCTGCATCTGCTTTCAGTTTGCAAAAAGAACTCGAAAAAGTCAAAATACCTGTCCCTCTGTCTGAATTGCTGAAGCAACCTGCCTATCAGTCTCAAGTCTCCTCTTTCATTTCAGCTCCTGAAGTTCCACACATTCCGGACAGTCTTAACTTGCAAGAGGAAAGGCCTATGGTAGTGTTCGGCCCCCACGTCGAGGAATTAGATCCCTCCACCCCCCCCTTTTACGTATCTCTAGTAATCCATGATCTACTATTGCATAACTGTATGTTAGACTCAGGAGCGTCCCACAACCTGATGCCCCTGTCTGTCATGGAGCAATTGGGGCTCCAAATCACTCGCCCATATAAAGATCTTTACTCTTTTGATTCCAAAAGAGTGAAATGCTTGGGCATGATCAAGGATCTAGCTGTCACCCTGGCTCAGATCCCGACCAAGAGTGTGGTGATGGATATCGTAGTGGCTGACATCCCAGCCCGCTTCGGTATGCTATTGTCAAGGTCTTGGGGGACTAGAATTGGAGGATCAATCAAGCTGGATCTGTCATACGCCACCATTCCTGTCTTTGGTGGTCAAGAAAGGAGATTGTACCGAGAGACCAGATTTGTCAAGACAGTCACAAAGGCAAGAGATTCAGTGAATTCCCCAGTTTACAGCAGAGATGGAGATTTTTCCTGTCTAATGTTGGAGGAAGATCAGGAATATGCTCATGAACCCTCATTCTTCCAGATAAATACTGAGTTATCAGTGCAGGACCATGAACCTGACATTTGGACACTCCACTTTGATGGAGCAAATTCCAGGGAAGGAAATGGGGCTGGAGTGTTGCTTGTTTCACCTATGGGTCAATGGGTCCCCCTGTCCTTCAAATTAGAGTATGAGGCCACGAACAATGTGGCTGAATATGAAGCACTCATATTGGGGTTGCAAACAGCAAGAAGTATGAAGATACATAATCTAAAGGTGATGGGAGACTCCGAGTTGGTGGTGAGACAAGTGAAAAACCAGTGTCAAGCCAAACATCCGAGGCTAAAGGCCTACAGAAACAAAGTTTGGGATCTTGTGGAGAACTCTTTTCTGGCATTTAACATTCAGTTCATGCCTCGAGAACAGAACAGAATGGCAGACTCCTTGGCCGTGGCTGCTAGTACATTCCGCCCACCTCAGAACCCTCTTCTGAGATACAAAATTGAAGTAAGGTACCGGCCTTCAATCCCTGATAATGTCAAGCACTGGCAGGTCTTTGAAGATGAGGAGCAGGTGAAGAGGTTCTTAGAGACAGTGGGGGAGTTTTCCAATCTAGAGATTGACAACTGCGAAGAAGAAGAAGTCGAGGACATCCCAGAGGACAAGCTGGAAGAGAAAATAGCCGGTCACAGATTCCTACAGCTGAAAGGGAATGTCATTCCCCGAGGGCTGGTACCTTTGGAGAGACTGTTCAATAAAAACGATGTTTTGTTACAGCCAAACAAAGTGGTGACTGAGGACCAGGTCGAAGATCTAAATCTGGGCACAAAAGAAGATCCAAAGATTGTGAAGCTGTCTAAGAAAGTCCCAGATGAATACAAACCATTGTACCAAAAGCTGTTTCAAACCTACAAAGACGTATTTGCCTGGTCGTATCAAGATTTGAAAACCTTTGATGTCAGTGTGATGCAGCATAAAATTCCATTGAGGGTAGATGCAAAACCCCACAAGCAAAAGCTCCGACAGATTAATCCCCTATTGCTACCCTCGATTGAGCAAGAAATAAAAAAGTTACTGAAGGCTAAAATTATAGTGCCACTAAGGTTTTCTGAATGGGTGGCCAATTTGGTCCCAGTACGAAAGAAGAATGGCGAAATCAGGTTGTGTGTGGATTTCAGAAACCTGAACAGGGCATCTCTAAAAGATAACTACCCACTACCGAAGATGGATCATATTCTGCAGAAGGTGGTAGGGGCCTCTAGAATGTCCATGATGGATGGGTTCTCGGGCTATAATCAAGTGGCTGTATTCCCGGAAGACCAGAAAAATACAGCTTTCACCACGCCCTGGGGGACATTTATGTATGCCAGGATGCCATTCGGACTGATCAATGCAGGGGCTACGTTTCAGAGAGCCATGGACATAACCTTTGTTGGAGAACAAGATAAGTTTCTGGTGGTGTACCTAGATGATATAACAGTCTTTTCAAAGGATGATGCTGAGCACGTTCAGCATCTACAGAAGACCTTTGAGAAATGCAGGAGGTATGGACTCTCTCTTAACCCTCAAAAATCTTTCTTTGCATTAGAAGAGGGTAAACTCCTAGGACATATAGTAACTAAAGATGGGGTCAAGATCGATCCTAAAAGGGTGGAAGCTATAAATGGTATCTCTCTCCCCAGAAATAAGAAAGAAGTCCAAGTATTCCTAGGGCGTATCAATTTTCTCAGAAGATTTATTCCTAACTATGCTGAAATAGTTAGACACATCACAGATATGTTAAAGAAGGATAATGAGGTAAAATGGGCACCAGAATCAAGACAGGCCTTTGCCAGGATCAAGAATGCGTTTGCTGAGGCTCCCGTGTTGGCAAAGCCTGACTTCACTGAACCTTTTATGATTTTCTCTTTTGCATCACCTCACACGGTGGCAGGGGTCCTCTTACAAAAGAACGGGGATGGGTATGAGCAACCCATTGCTTTCTTTAGTCAAGTTCTTCATGATGCAGAGCTAAAATACAACATACTGGAGAAGCAGGCTTATGCCCTGGTAAAGTCCCTAAAGGCATTTCGCATGTACATTCTGCAGTCTCACGTTACTGCTTTTGTACCCACAGCAGCAGTTAAGGACATCCTCGTTCAGGGAGACAGTGAAGGAAGAAGGGGCAAGTGGATTGCGAAGATACAAGAATACGACCTGGACATCAGACCCACCAAGTTAATTAAAGGACAGGGGCTAGCAAAGATTCTATCAGAGTCAAACCACCAAGCTTTGGGCATCCACTTATCCATGATCGCAAATGAAGAGTCTGAGGAGCAGACAGGGAGACAAGAGGTGGAAATGGCTACTCAAAAAATACAGATGAAGTATCTCACTAGCCCCTGGTACAAAGAAATTGTTGAGTACCTCCTGACACTCAGCTGCCCACCCAGCTGTGATAAGTCCAAATACAGAGCCTTGAGGCTTAAATCTCAGAAGTATGCTGTAGCTAATGGTCAATTATATTGGAGAGATCCTTCAGGCATACTGCTGTTATGTCTCATCCAAGGGGAGGTAGGGAACATCATAACCGAATTCCATGAGGGGATCTGTGGAGGGCATTATAGCTGGAGGAGCACAGCTCAGAAAATTTTGAAGGCTGGTTTTTACTGGCCTAAATTATTTGGAGATGTCTTCACTTGGGTCAGAGCATGTGACAAATGCCAGAAGTTTGCTGAAAAACAGAAGCTAGCAGCTCTACCCCTGATTCCTGTGCACGTTGATGAACCTTTCAAGCAATGGGGAATTGATTTCATAGGTGAGATCCACCCACCCTCCAGTGGGCAACACAAATGGATTTTGACCGCTACAGATTACTTCACGAAGTGGGTGGAGACCATTCCTGCGCGAAATGCCACAGACACAGTGATCATAAAGTTCATGGAAGAGAACATTATCTCTAGGTTTGGATGTCCTGCTAGAATAGTTACAGACAATGCCCTAGCTTTCAAATCTGCTAAAATGATGAATTTTTGTCAGCAATATAACATCACTTTGGGCCATTCCACAGCTTACTACCCACAGGGAAATGGTTTGGCAGAGTCATCAAACAAAACGCTCGTCCGAGCCCTGAAGAAGACAATAAATGAAAATCAGAGGAACTGGGACTCCCAGCTGAAATTTGCTCTGTGGGCAAACACGATAACCAGTAAAAGGGCAACGGGAAGATCTCCTTATGAACTAGTATACGGACGGGCAGCTATATTCCCTATACAGTTAGCTTTACCTGTTGCTCGCTTCATGCAGGAGACCCAGGAAGAACCGGATGGTATGACCAGAAGAATCAATCAGTTGATTGAACTTGAAGAAACGCCTGTTCAGGTGAACCAGAAACTTGTGGATTACCAGGAGAAGATGAAAGAACTGTTTGATCAGCATACGAAGGATAGAAAGCTGCAGGTGGGAGACTTAGTTCTCAGGTGGGAGGTACGCAGGGCCGATAAAGGTAAGCATGGTAAATTTTACCCCCTTTGGTTCGGCCCCTTAAAGATTGCAGAGCAGGGAGGAAACAATACATTTAAGCTGGAGAATTTACAGGGAGATCTGTTGGAAGCCCCTGTGAACGGGCAATTCCTCAAACCATATTTCCAATTCTGAAGCAGGCTGAAAAAGCCTGACTGTATTATATTGTATATTAGTTGTTGTTTTTCTTTTTCTTATCATAGATTATGCGTGAGTCACGATGATCTGTACAGGGCAAAGCTCCAAAACCGTAAAGTGTTGTTCAAAGAAGATGTACAGGCGGTCTGCGTAGTTCTCGACACGTTCAGGGACAAACGTGCCGTCCCCAGGTGGAGCCAATGTTGTTCAATCCTTAGCATAAGCCACGGGAGTACCAAAAGGATGAACAAACCTCATATTAAAGTTTTATACCAAGTGGCAAGTATTAAGCTAAATCGGGCCGAAAAGAGAAAGGGTGGTGGAACACACACATATTAAAACCAATGAACAAACAGCACTAAGCGGTGAAAGGCGGAATAATAAACGAACATCAAATACAAAAGTTAAGGGGATGCAACATTATATGACAACCCATATATTATAAAGGGCCTCGGGTTATGTACGAACGCGTGTGGAGAAAGTCCGAGGGGGTCGAGCCGCGGGGAAAGGACGAGACCCATACCCCCGCGGACTTACGACACGTGGCACGGCAAGGTCTCACGGTAGGAAAGGAATGGTAAGGGTAGGCCGCGGGACGTGATCTCGTGGCAAAATAAAGATGGGCCCGCGCAGGTGAGAAAGACAAGTGTTAGTCCGGCAAAAGGAAATCATGTGCGGTAAAGATTGGACAGCGTATGTGGATAAAAGGTAAGGTAAGTCCAGTAGGTCAGCTGGTACTAAGACCCGTACCAGCTTTTAACCCGACACGAGGCGCTCACCTACACCTTGATATACCCAATCCCCACGCGCCACGTGTCTCAGTGTCAGTGTCCTTACGACACTTGCCTTCTGTCGTCTTACTTATTCACCTTTTCACCCAAACAGTCCACCCCAATGGTAACAAACTCCCGTATTTCTCTCTGGTAAATCGTCACAGGTAGTTTTCTACGGCGAATACCGAGTGGGGAAGAACGCCGGGTATATCCAAGTCACTGTCACGGTTCCCCTCGTCGCTTTCCCGAGCATTGTCACCCTCTGTTCAGGTATTCCATTCTCCGTTTTCCCTCTTTTCCTTTTTCTCTTTTCGAAATTGTTGAATGTCTGCCATGGGAAGAGGAACGCCCAAGAAAAACGAACCTGAAACCCCCCAGCTCCGTGAGTCCAGAAACACCCCTGGTTTTGAACCCCTCTGCGACTTACAGTCGGGTATCTGCGACCCTAAATATCCTTTTGACATACGCAGTATCAAGCCCCTGCTTTTTGGTCGCCACTGCAAAGATGCCGACCGTTTCCAAGTTATCGCGTCTGGTTTCTATCATCATATCACCCCCCAGGTCCATTCCTGTGTCGATTTCATCATCTGGCTCAGAGACTCCTATGATGTACATCGGGAGGCTTTCGTTTCCCCTCAAGGGAACGTAATCTTTTCCCTTTCCCCTGATGTCATTAAACAGGCCATCCGTTTCCCTTCCAGTGATACATATTTCAGTTTCAAAGATGAAACCTTGCTCGCTCAGTTCAATAAACTGTCAAGAGAATCCCGTCGTGCCTTCATATCCTCCATAACCATCGACCAGGCCACTGCCCTACCTTCATTGGAGCCTTTTTCACTAAGCTTGTTTGCCGAAGAAGTTCGACCTATTCTGTCTCTCATCGCCGGCCTTTTGGGGGTAGGAAGCCCGGAAGACATTTCTTCAGTATGCATTCGCTTTTTGTGGCTCATGTCACAGAATGGGGTTATATTGGACATTCCAGGCTTTCTCTCCTCGACCATCCTGGCCCAATTTCAGGGGCTCGCCCAAGCCCGAAAGTTTCGCTTCTGCTCATTGGTGTTCTACCTCTTCCTGTTCCAGCATGCGGATAAGTTCGACCATTTGGGGTTAGATAGGATGTACTTTGAGAATTCCCAGCCCAGACCAGTCTTCGATTGGAATTGCTCTGTCCGCCAGTTACCTAGGGGAGAGGGTTATGCCAACTTCGTGAACACCTTCATGTCTATTGCTTACACTATCATTCACGACACGCCTTCCCCTAGGGTTTTCCCAGAGATGAAATGCTGGCTGCAGGCTGGGAAATACCAGTGTACTGGTGATTGGTTCCTGTCTGAAGATTGTACTGAAATTCGGGTCTATGGAGCCGAAGTTGCCCCATACCGGCTACCAGTTTTCCCCGTCCGACGAGTATACGCCCTCGAGTACATCTGGCAAGCCCTCAAAGCCGACCAGGTCCATTTTTTTCCCGCTAAAAAAGGCTACATCTTAAGGCTTCCTGTCCAAATTGGCCCCTTTGTGGTAAACTCTAGATATGCCCTCCCAATTGCCGAAAAAATGTTGCAAAACATGGACCTGAAGTTGGGGGAAAGCTGGGCTTATGACCCACGGGAGATCATTTCAAATAAAAGAAAACGAAACAGGTCTACGCCCTACATTCATGAGTCCAGGCCATTTCTGGAGTGGAGGGCTAACCTTGAAGTTTGGCCTATGTTTTCGCAGATGGAGACAGACTCGTCTGCTACAGGAGGAGAGGAAGAAGTGAACAAGGGCACAGATGAGCAAGAGGTAGGTACTTCAGGAGCAGCACCACCACCCAAGAGGCAGAGGGTGGCCACTAGCGAAGCGAAAGTCATCGGAGAAGGGATATTATTGGAGCCCTTCACGAAATTTGTTCAATTCGATAAGGGCAAGGCGAGTATAACAGTGTTGAGGGACAGTGTCACCTCCTCCGATTACACTGAAGTCACGCAAGCCATCGTCAAGCCCACCCCATCCAGGACGAGCGAAAGGGAGCGGACAAATAAAACTGTCCAAGACAGATACAGGGCCGAATTAGGAGGATTCGTTGAAAAATACCATACCAGGCTCTCCTCTTCTGTCAATGCAGACACCGAAAGCCTGGTACTGTCTATGGCGGAGGCCATCCTGGACCCAAATTCGGATGTTCCGAGTTATAAGGTGCTCGAATTGGCTATTGATATGCAGAAGGTATCGGTACAGGATATGACTGACCTGTTCCAAACAGTCTGTGACATGATGAAAGACAAGCTATCACAGATTACCCTCGCATTGAGGAAGACAGAAGAGAAATATGAACATCTGAGGGATTCCTTTATAGCAGAACAGAATGCTTGTCGTGCCAACGCACATCAGGTGCGTGTTCTCCAGGACCAAATTAAAAATTCAGATGAAGGAGGGAAAGGTTCACAAGCAGCCCTTATAGCTAAGTTGCAGAAAGATATCACAGCTGCTAAGAAATAGGCTCGGATACCGGCTTCGCATCCTGTACAGACTGCTGAATTGGTGCGGGTAGAGGAAGAGAAAAAATGAACTGTCTGCTAGGCTCTTCAGGGAAAGAGAAGAGAAAGAAAAGATGGCTAAAAGGATCGACGAGCTAGAAGGCAGAGCCACGGAGCTACAGAACTGGTGGGATACACACAGTTGTCACGCAGCCGAAACATCAAGCGGAACTGGTTCAACAACAGCATGATTATCCACCGCTATGGCTGAGATCGAAGTGCTAGAAAAACAGACATCCACTGCCAAGCAAAGGGTCTTAGAGTTGGAGGGCGCCCTGGCTGAGAAGGCCAGAACAATTGAAGGGCTCCAAAGTGAAGTCGAGGAAGGAAAAAGGGTCACGGCTGAGCAACATCAAACCATTGCTGAGATGAAGAGTCGAGCAAAGGGGAATCTCACCCTGCTTGAGGCCAGAAGTTTAATATGGTCGGACATAATTACGGTAGTAACCGAGCAGTGGGAGTTCTTGACGATGATGGGGGAGCTCAAGTCCACCCTTCCCTATCTAAATAGAAGGATGCAGGAGGCCGGGAGTAATCTGTCTAATAGAGCTCAACACGTCGGCGACTATATCTATTTTCTTTATGCGCTAAGGGCGAACGACTTGGGGAAACATGGCATCCCCAGTCGATTTATGTAAATCAACGAGTGTCAAAAGATTATTGATAAGGAGGAAGCCCGGGTAGCAGCTTCAGAGGTTCTTCAACAGGTGGCCGAAAGTGTTGAACAATTCGACAAGGTTTGGAATGAGATCATCTCAAAATGGGACTCCTTCTTGTTGGGAACCAAACGCCCCGGCCGTGCTCATGCTCCCCGATCAATACACAGCACTTCTAGAAACGGAAAGGGATCGGTCCGACCTTCAAATGGGGAAATCAACTCAGCTCAAGGCCACTACCATCGTCACAGTCCTCAATAAGGAGTTTAGTCTCCTTCACATGATCAGATATCGGCTCCCAACTAAGGAAAACATTCACACCCTTGGCGAAGCGTTTATCAGAGTGGAGAAACTCTCAGCAATGCCAGAACCAACTCCCGATAGCCAGCAGAGGTTGACGCAGTTCCTGAGTCAGCATGCTAGTTCCTCTGCCAACGTGCCTCCTCCAGTATCCGCAACAGCCTCCACTCAGCTGCACCCATGACATTTCAGTTTACTCATGATATGGCCTAAACGGCCTTTTACTTTCATTTAGTTTATGTTTTCAAATTTCAGAGTGGGTTGTTTTTCCCTCACTCTGGCGTTTTTACTTTTTTACATCAAACATTGGTCTAAGTTTCTGTTTTGAAATTGGCCCGGGGCTTGTTTTTGCATGATGGGAGGGCTGTTTCCCCCATCATGAAATTTTGTTGTTATGATAATGACTTGTAACAAATTTTGTTCATGCGAAGAAGATATTTCCCCCGAAATATCTTCTCACTTCAAGGCAAAGGTATCCTATATAAGACAGAAAAAAGAAGAAAGAAAGGTTCCAATTCTTCTGAAGAAACTGACTGTGTAGAGATTTTATGTGTGTGTGTTTTGCAATGACTCAAATACTAATGTGAAGAGCCCGTCGGGTCTAAATGATAAGGAGTTACACTTTAAAGAGGATTCTGGACTTGTTTTATGGTAGTGTGTGATTTTCTCTTGCTTATTGCAATGTCATTATTCATTTCATCTACATCCATGTTTCTAGTGTTATATTCTGGAATGCGAGTGACTCGTTGTTTTTTATATAAATTTATCTACCTGATACTTATATCACTAGCTTCCTGGTACTTTAAAATAGCTCAGATATAATACAGTGTTTCACCTTCCATTCATACATATTTCTGCTATAGTGGTATTGTGAAGTACTATTGATGAAAGTTGCACCGCACATATGGATTTCTTAGTCGGGAAGACCCATTATATCTTTGTGAAACTTTCTTAGTATCTTTACGATAGTTAATATCTCCCTTTTCTCTGACTCATTATTCATCATTATATATGCAACATGCCGCCGCATACCACTTGAATCCCGTGGCACATTTCTTGTGGATTATCTTAAAGTTGTACGTCTGCGGTATACGAGTATAATAACATTACATTCGTTCGGCATTACTCTCTTATGCATCAAACTATCGAGTTTGGTCCCTCCAAGTGTCATTCTGTTTGTGAAAACGATGTGAGTTTTGTTTTGTTGAATTGCTAAATATGGCCTAAGACCCCATACTCTATACATTATAAGATGTCCCTAGGCAGCCCCAGTCATATAGCAACTCCTGAGCTATCTCTAGGAGCTACAACACCTCATAAGGTGGAAGAGAGGTATTATCCCTTTAGGGAGTTGCACAATTGTAGGAAACAAGAAGCCAAAGGGAGGATTTCGACGTTATTCAATCGAACAAACCATGATGACTTCGCTCACAAGGTTGTTAGGCATGGAAACTTCGTTTCTATTTAAAAAACTTTCCAAAAACAGCTCGACGCGGGTGCCCCACTAAGACAGAGTGCAAATGGGCATAGGGTCCAATGTTAATTTCTCCATGGGCGCGAGGCTAAACTACCTAGCAGCGCTGACCCAAAATCACATGTTTTTGAGAGTCTGCTAGAGGAATGATCAATAGAGGAAATGTTCTTGACATGTCAAGGGACACGTGACACTTATAGCGGGTATGAAAATACATAGAAGTCATAAAATGGTCCTCCAATGCTAGGGATGGGGATTTAGGGGATGGTGAGAAAATATTATATGAGATGCACCCTAAAGCATGAGGTCCGAAAGATATGGAGGAGTGAAATGCTTTATGAGAACATGCCCAAACCAAACCGCCGCCATCGCAAGACTTGCAAGAACAAGTACAACCGATATCTCTGATACATGAATATGTGCTATGCGCGCAACCATCCATAATAGAGTACATACAATAATAGGATCTGAGGTATGGATGCAGCCATCCAGCAAGAAGGATCATAAAATAGACTTAGGTATGCTCTCAGCCATCCAATCAAAAGAGTCATGCATATATTCATGAAAAACCAAATCGTCTCGTAGCCTAGATT